>OZ023209.1:8654887-9247387 GCA_963995525.1 Escarpia spicata | reverse complement strand
TGAAATTCGTCCGGGACGGTGGGGATCTCGGGAGGGGGATTGGTGACAATATCAAAACAGTTTTATCGCAAGTCACTTCCTTTTCCTCCGGGCAATGCTGGTTAACTTGGCTAATCTATATACTCTGTCTGTCTGTCTGTCTTTCTGTCTGTCTCTCTGTATGTCTGTCTGTCCGTCCGTCCGTCCGTCCGTCCGTCTGTCTGTCTGTCTGTCTGTCTGTCTGTCTGTCTGTCTGTCAGTTTGTCTGTCTGTTCAAGCGCGCTCATTGGGGGTAATTCGTAGATTTAGATTTGTTTTGAAATTCGTCCTGGGCGGTGGGGATCTCGGATGGTCAACAATTTTCCCAAGAATTTTATTGCATGCGACTTCCGTTTCTACGGGCAACGCTGGGTAACTCGGCTAGACTGCATTTATAAATCAATAGGGTTCTCTGTCTGTCTGTATGTCTGTCTGTCAGTTTGTGGACCTGTTAGTTTTGCATGTATGGGCCTGAAATGTTACATGCGATCTAGCAGGCTCTTGGGGTGGTTCGTAAATTTAGAATTTTTCGACAGTCATCCGGGACGTTGGAAATCTCGGGGGTCATAATTTTTAAACAGTTGTAGAGCAGGATAGCCCTGCTGGTATGATATAAATTTAACTCATAAACTAGATTATAAGGGTATGCGTAATATAGTAGGCTAATAGGCTAAGAGTTGCGATACGTTCAGAGCTTGGAGGTCTTATTGATACTGTATAATGCCTCTTCAGGAAAACAAAGGCAATGTACGGAGAACGAAATCCCCTCGTCTCAAAACGGGAGCAGGTGGATTCAAAACTCTTGTCATCCAATTGACAGATCGGCTCTCTAACGACTGCGCCACCGTCCTCTCCAACACAGCCACCGTCCTCTCAAAACACAGCCACCATCCTCTCCAACACATCCACCGTCTTCTCCAACACTGCCACCGTCCTCTCAAACATAGCCACTGACTTCTCCAACACAGCCACCGTCCTCTCTAACACAGCCACCGTCTTCTCCAACACAACCACCGCCACACACGTCACTGGAACGACAGCTGCAGAACACCCACCTCACGTAGATGGATGGGTTGGTTACAGCTGATTAATCCAGCCTGTTCTGCCTCAAAATCTTACAAAACGTCTGGGCGGATGACCCCCATGTTGTGGCCTACTTTTACGGGGCACCTCGCGGAGCTGCTAGATGAACCTAGTGCTAACGGTCTTTCACAATATGGCTGAAATATTTTTTAGCGTTGACAGAGTCATATTTAACACACGTATAACAAATCACCACCACCAACACAACTGTACCTTCTAAATGTGCAGAACAACGTGAAGATCGACCCTAGTTATATTATTGCAAATCTAACGTCACAACTATTACTGCAAAATAACCTTATGGACTTAGCCTATGTGGTTTCTTGTAATAGGGCATAACATAGCAATTACTGCTACCTTATTTTTAAAAAATACACGTGCTCTACCCATTACATAACTTTAAAACTAAGTGAACTTTGGACTAGTAGAGAACCTGCTAAAATAACCTATTACGGCCTGCAACTCGGCACTGCTTTACGTTACCGCAAACAATTGAACTATTGATCATCCGGTACAGTAAAAGGCCAGAACAAATATAATCAGTGTAGTAGGACCTCCCAGATGAATGCAAGAAGCATTGATTATTATATTTAATATTTAACAAGATTTTAACAAGATTGCTGTCCAGTGCTACAAGCTCCAGACGGCATGCGGACATGGAAGCCTTTGACTTATCGAGTCCAACAATTTTCCAACTACGTATAACCCGCCCTCCCCAGATAGCTGTCAATTTTATTTTTGAACATATTCACAATGCTAGCAGTAAAACAATCATCAGATAATTTGTTCCAGTCATTTATTGTCCACTGAAAGAATTAGTATTTGCTCACATCCAACCTACACGGTTCTTTGACTACTGCCGCATTGTGCCCTCTGGTTCTCCTGCCTTCTTTATGTTTGAAGAAAATATTTCTATAAATATCAATATTAAAAAAACTTATATTTGGTCTCCTCTTAGTCTCATAGTCTCTAATTTTGTCAACCCCCATTCTAATAGGCGTCCTTCATAACATAGATCTTTTCGCTCAGGAATCGGCTTAATTGATCTTCGTTGTACTTTTTCTAGCTTATTTATGTCCTGCTTGTATGCAATTATTCCAAATGGGGTCTAACTATTGCTATATACAGTGGTACAAGCATCTGTCCTTATATGTGATATTTCTTCTAATTAGCTGTACTATTTGGTTAACCTTTCAAGCTGAAATTCAACATTGCTCTGACACTTTCATGTGGGCACAAACTGTCACTCATAAATCCTCTTCCTTTATTGTTTTACCTAATATGCTATCCCCCGTTATGTATTTCCATGTCATATGTGAATGCATCTACATATCCCAAAACTGAATACCATTTGCACTTTTTCAGACCATATGAGTAATTTGGCTAGATGATCTTGTAAAGTGTATTTATCTGCATCTGTTTTAACTCTTCTGAACACCTTTGTATCGTCTGCGAATTTCAGTATTTTGCTTGATACATCATCATCCAAATCATTTATGTATATCAGGAGTCATTATGAACAGATCGTGTAAGAATCATAAATCGTGTGTTTTCCCGCCGAAAATATTGTGATTCGTGGGTATATCGCAAACCATATTTTGACAGACGACCTTTCTAATTGAGTTCCTATTCAATGTAAACCAAATACAATATATACAAAATTTATTGTAATATACAAAACATAAAAATTAGTGTGTGTGATTGTGTGTGCGTGCGTTCGTGCGTTTGTGTGTGAACGCGTGCGCGACTGGGTATGCGTACAACTTGAATTATTGTTGCCCCGGCTCATATCGCTGGGTAAACACAGTTTGTGCCGGTACAAGTTGCAACCATAGACATAGGCGGATGCAGGGGGCCGGGGGCACGTGCCCCTCTAGATCATTGTATAATGTTGTGTGCCAGTAGAGCTTTTTGAATGGGTCCGCGTGACCGTGCCCCGTAAACCCCTGGGAATGTGCCACCTTTATGGTTACAATAAGCAATAAACTGAAGTTAACGCCGACAGGGCGGCGAAAAAAAATCAACATCACCTCCTCACCCCAGCCCCCATCTTCCAATGTATTCAGTCGAGCAGAGACAGCGGAGAAGATGAAGAAACGGCGGCGCGGCAGTGAACACTTTTTTACACCATTTGGTTAGGGCGCCAGTGGAGGTTTTTGTGCCCCACATCCCCTAAACTACCATACCTGGATCCGCCCCTGCATAGATGCAACCTGCATCATTTCGGAGAGGTGATGCACATTTTCTTGAACCGGTAGAATTGGCAAAGGTCTGCAGTAGTAAACACGTTGCGCCGCGTGCATATTGTTGCAAGTTTCAACTGGTACAGGTGTGTATGACAAAACAGAAAGTCTTTACAGTCAAACTCACTGCAGCTTTGCCAAACGACTCAAATCGGGGTAATAAACGGTTGTTCACACACACCAGGCACCGGTACCTGACACGGAATGACATGATTAATGGCGCACGGTTTGTAAACGAAACAACTCGTAGGTTGGTGGTTTCAAGTAGGTTAGCTAACTAATATTGTTCTGCTGAAAAAGTCGATGTTTTGTCAAGTAAAACTGTCGATACATGTTTCTGCGTTAATTTGCATTAGCGCACTATTCGTATTCGACTTGCCACCGAAAGAAGATCCTTCTGTAAACGATGACTGTAGAAAAAATAGCTCACAACAACATTTGTCACGTGTATCACCCCATTGATTGTGCACGTCGGTCAGTTAGTACATGTCTCGTTACACTCATGGTGTTTAGTAGGTGATTCATTAGCGACATGCTTAGCGCCAGTCGCTGACTTCAGTGGGCAAATCCACGCACATTCGTCTTGAGAATGGAAATTTCCGACGAAAAAAACTTTACACACACACACACACACACACACACACACACACACACACACACACACACACACACACACACACACACACACACACACACACACACACACACACACACACACACACACACACACACACACACACACACACACACACACACACACACACACACACACACACACACACACACACACACACACACACCCACATACACACACGCACACGCGCATGAGCACGCACATAAACACGCACACAAATACACACACACGCAAACGCACACACACACGCACGTACACACACAAACACACCATGCACACGCACATACACCCATACCCAGACACACAAACACACACACAAACACACACACCACGCTCACAAACACAATCACACACACACACACACACACACACACACACACACACACACACACACACACACACACACACACACACACACACACACACACACACACACACACACACACACACACACACACACACACACACACACACACACACACACACACACACACACACACACAAACAAACACACACACACACACATACACACCACACACACAAACACACAAACACACACATACACCTCACACACAAACAAACACACACACACACACACACACACACACACACACACACACACACACACACACACACACACACACACACACACACACACACACACACACACACACACACACACACACACACACACACACACACACACACACACACACACACACACACGCACACACACACACACACACACACACACACACACACACCACACACTTCACTAAAGCACATTTGTCAATAATTATTGTGTATTTACATAGTAAAAGAAAAGAGCAATCACGTTTGGTGTTTACCAAGGCAAAATTTTTTGTTTTAGGAACACTCTGATTTATTATATTATACATGAATGACGTAGCTCTTTTATAAATTGATTACCTAAACTGACGATACACCACTTACTTGTACACTAAAGATATTTATAGACTCAGAAGAAGGCCAAATGGAAAAAAAAAAAAAAAATTACTCACAAATTGTAACCATTGGTTGAAAACTAATCAACTTTCAGTAAATACGCCCAAAAATATTTGATGATTTTCCATATCATTCAAAATAAAATTGAATACCCGACATTAGAAATAGATAGGGCAAACATTGAATATGCACATTGTTTTAGTTTGTAGGCATCATTTTTTGGAAATTATAATTTAAAATAACATAAATATTGTTACCACTAAATCACTAAATATTATATATATATATATATATGTATATATGTATATATATACATATATAATATTTAGAGGTAACAATATTTATGTTATTTAAAATTATAATTATTTGTATATATATATATATATATATATATATATTGAACAACTATATCCTCCCTCATATTATGGTGCACTAGTATGGAGTCATCAGGCACATCGAATAGTAAAACTATAACCAAAATTAATACGAACAATATCCGAAGGTTCTCTACAAATTCCAATTACTAAGTACATCTATAAATTCCAACTAAAATGTTACTAAAATTAATTAACATATAATTACTCGAATATTTTAATAATATTCCCAACACATAACTATGACATTCATCAATACCACAAACGAGAAAGAAATAATAAGTTCATTTCCAGAGTAAATTCAAGGTTTTGTTAGAGGAGTTATATTAAACTCAGTCCCGGCGATACTCACCGCGTACAGACTATGTATATAATATTAGTCTGTATGTACTAGCTATTATAAGATTGCACATTATCCAGTCCTTAGGACTGCATAAAGCGTTTTACTCTTCGCCACCAAACATACCTGTCCATTCGAATACCATCTCGACTTTCCAGCCACGCTGCAATTAATGAGCGAATACGATTTGTACACGAATATCCACCATTGTCTACAGCCAGGTACTCATGTCATACAGCAGAATGAACAGGAGCACGATGGAGTGAAATAACTTGTCCAAGGTTTGAAACGACAGAAAGAGGCTCAGAAGCCGGAATTTGTCGAATTCCGAAGCTCACACGCACACGCGCACAAACAAACAAACGAACAGACGAACGAACGAATAAACGAAAGAAAAAAGAAACGAACGAAATAACGAACAAACAACACACACACATTGAAAAAAACTAACAAACACAAAGAAACAAACAACAAACAAAGAAACAACACAACCAACATGAAGTAAACCCACACATGTACACACACGTGTACACATGCGGGTACATACACGTGTACACACACGTACACGTGTTTACACATACGTACACACACGTACACACACGTACACACACACTCACACACAAACCCACACACACGCGCGCACGCATACACGCACACGCACACGCACACGCACACATACACACACACACACCACACACACACACCTGTACAATATTCACGCTATTAATTACAGTGCAGTTATATAGTTAATTAGTTCAATCGGTTGTAATTATACTCAGAAATACCTTTGATACCTTGAATTACGAGAAATACTGAAACCGACCGAAAACTGTTAATTGGACTGCTTTTTCAAGTTTAGCAGGAACATTAAATGAATACCCCGACAGTCTGCTCTTTGTAGAAGAAAATTCGGTGTTCGCTACCACAAATGTTATTTATAACACCTGTATTGCGTTCTGAGTGGCTATGGGCGTGTCTGAATCCTGCTAACGGCACGCCTATCCAGGTGGTAACCCCAACAGAATCTACCACGTTTATCTGAAGTGCCAGTGCAATTTATTTTCGTGCACACTATTTAACACCCACAGTGTCGGGACCAAGCACCGACCTAATACTCATCAAACACTGTCAAGCTCTTTTGATTCATAAAATACTTACCAATACAGTTGTGAAACGTTTATAGATGCGTAAAAAGGCACACAAATTTACAGAGAATAACACTGAATTGTTAGGACCCACCCTTCCTGAGCAGGTGTCTCGCACCGTTGGATCTGTTAGCTGCAAGGGGGTATTTTTTATCAATTGCTGGACTGGTCTTACGAACTCATAGCGGGCATCATGTGCCAACGATTCATCACAGACATCTTGTGGATAGCTTCTTGTCTTCGTCCACCATGACATGCAAAGACGGAGGACACGTGGCCGCATCATGATGTGGTGCTGAACACGTGCCGCACTAGAACTAATATTTACAAATATATATTCAGCTGTTTAGTTAGTACGATAATTACTATCAGTGTTAAAGGTTGCACCGGTGGGTTTTATTTAACATAATATGTTAGCTGTTTTCTAACTGTTTCTTATGCAATATATCATTATTCTATTCATCACCAAACTCCAGGTGACGCTACTGTTGAGAGGTGTGGCTTGGTGGAGCACATGATGCTGTCATGACATGCGAAAATTGCAAAACTCTTTAGACCAACCCACTTGGAATCCTTTATATTAGGCGTGGAGGAATCTACAAGGGCAGACTTGGTTTTGTGCTGGGAACATTGCATTGCCACCGGAGCCGTTCACTTTGAGAACACTGTTGCAGAAATTCGTAAGAGGTAAGTGTGCGATATAGGCTCGCTTTTGCGCCAATATACCTGGTCTGTTGTTTGCGATGCTGAGATTATCTCATAATTTGGTGCCTGTGATTATGTAATTTGTAGTAGTGGTACCATCGCCATTCTCTTATTGGCATAAACAAGGAATACCCGTGAGTTCAATTAGATTCAATTCAATATCTTTATTTCAGACTCAACTGTGCAGCATGCACATATGTCCATATAATTATAAAAAGAACGCATTGAGAAAAAAAAGAATATTGCACAATTGGAGCCTACCATATGTAGACTCAATCAAAACTATTATGTATATACATCATCTTTATCCAATGTCGTCCTATCCTCGACAGCCTCTTTAAATCACTGTTGACGATCACAATCACCAGCTTATAATAAGAGGCATAAAGTCGCAGCATGAATTTATATACAAGATTATCTAATCACAGCTTTATTATTAGGTACACTGTGTGTGTGATGGGGAGAGGATTACCAAGTCATCAGCATACATAAGATGATTAATACCCTCAATAATGTTAGGTAGAGGTATGTTAATCTTGCAATTGTTAATCTGTCGAATCTCTTTCCAAAAGTCCACTGGCTTACTCTGTGATAGCTCTTTAGCTAATGAATCCTTCCTGAGTTGACTCTTATGATTTTTAGGAAAAGGTATTCCATATTTAAACCTAACCCTCGATGATTTCATTGGGTCAAAAACATTTACATTGTCCAGGTTATGCTTTGTTGCCTTAGTACAACCATTGATACAGCCGTCAGTAAATTTTTCCCAGCTGGTTTGTATACATTCATGGGTTGGTATAATCTACCGTAGCTGCCCCAAATCCGAGTTCAGCGTATATAAAGATCCTAGATCTTGTGTACTGTACCAAGTTTCTTGGAGGCATACAATGTCAGTATCGTCATTATTCAGTATGTCCATCACAACCACGGTCTGTGATGTAATTTTGAGGCCTTATAAGTCAAGCCCCTACAGTTATATGAGGTGACTTTCATCTCTGAGAGTCGGTAACTTTGCTCCTACGAGCAGCCGTTAGTTGGTAATCAATGTCTGTGCCATCGCGCTTGTGCTCTCGGGAATGATTCCTCCACCACCGCACGTATGCACCTTCTGGCCACTGCGTTGCTGACAAGAATACCTTCGGGAGTGGCCAGTTGCTGGTGATATGGAAGGTACTGTATGTCTCAGTAGACTTCACCTGCTCTACCACAACACTCTAGCAGTTGTGATCCTTTTCTTCCAAATTAGTGCACTGACAAGATGGCACAGCCAACCAACACATGTCATTGGTATCTTTATTTAATAATTTAAACATTTCAACACAATAGTTTTCTTCCTCCATTGACACATGTGATGTACCAAGAGTGTATACTAAAGAAGATGTATGACTTGTTTTCTTTTTATCTGAATATGTAATTTATTTTAAAAACAGATACATTTTAAATCTGTATTCCACTAGGCCAGAACGACACTGCGCGCAAACATGATACAATACCACGCACTGTTTGCCACGGCGCTGCTGCTTTTGCTTGGAGAAGGACACTGCAGTGACCCATGTCTGGTAAGAATTCGTTCTGTTATTTTCCGATCATGAGTCGGAATGATATACGATGTGTTAATTACAGTTAGAAAACAATTACGACTGTTGCAAGCAGTGACCCATATACCGATGATAACACTCGCCTGATATACACAAATTGTGTATTATTCTCGTTATATACCAGCAATTTAAACACTTGAGAGTATATTTTTACGTCTTGCCTTTGCAGACATGCAGTTCGTGTACCGCAACATAAGCCTGGCAAGCGCACCATTCGTAACGATCAGGGCAAGCGTACTAACGTTTTAACAAAAACTACGCGACTGTAAACTTCGTAAGTCGTCCACTGACCAGTGGGGGGCCAGTTTACGTAACTGGAAAACATCGTCATTTGAATGAATATTCGTACCAACGGTCATAGGTCTATTGGGATGAGTTTAATCAAAACGCTATAGTATTAGGGATCTATCGTGGGATCGTTGATGTAGGCATACCCAGACCACGGACGGATGATCAGACGTATCATTATGTCTACAGCCAAGTGTTATCCAGATAGTTGAGATATATGTCTATCCTTTCAAGATTTTATGCACGAGAATTAAGTTTTATGTATACTTTTTTGAACGTCGGACAAATACCATCACGGCTATGTGTCAATAACATAGATTATAATTAAGAACACTGCGCTTAGGCCTGTGTCGCAAATAAAATAATACACCATGCATAATGCTATAACCATTAGTTACCAATATTTTTCATTAAACAAAATTTAATATTAAGCTCATAATTTATTTAAATGCTACAAAATGTAATTTTTATTTATGAACTTTTTAGACAATGCCGTGTCCGGACGGACAGTTCTGTGTGTCTGCCGTACCGATCTGTCCTCAACCTCCGTGTGCCAGAGTCGGCTTTTGCGTCTCCTCAGGTAAGGCATGAGTACGCTCAATCTCCAAGCAGAGACTCTCTTCCGGTCGCAAGCTCCCTCCAAGAGGTGAAGTTGGAAGGAACTTGCGACCGGATACGAGACGTTGTTTGGAGACTGGAGTACGTTGTCACGCCTTGTACAGGCATATTTACTACGCATGTACGCGTGTATACGTGTATACGGGTATTCGTGTCTCTGTGTGTGTACGCATGTATGTATGTATGTATACATGTATGTACGTATGTATGTATGTATGTACGTACGTACGTAAGTATGTATGTACATACGTGAGTATGTACATATGGATGTACGTTTGTATATACGCATGTATGTAAATAAATATATATATATAAATACTTACACACACACATACACACACACACACACACACACACACACACACACACACACACACACACACACACACACACACACACACACACACACACACACACACACACACACACACACACACACACACACACACACACACACACACACACACACACACACACATACACACACACACACACACACACACACATATATATATATATATATATATATGTGTGTGTGTGTGTGTGTGTGTGTGTGTGTGTGTTTGTGTGTTTGTGAGTACGTATGTATGCACGTATTCACGTAATCACATACACACACACACACACACACACACACACACACACACACACACACACACACACACACACACACACACACACACACACACACACACACACACACACACACACACACACACACACACACACACACACACACACACACACACACACACACATATAAATATATATATATGTGTGTGTGTGTGTGTGTATGTGTGTGTGTATTTGTGTGTGTTTGTGAGTACGTATGTATGCACGTATTCACGTAATCACTGAGGTAAAATAGTTACCAATACGTTACCAATCGCACGGTCCGGTTCTGATATCCACAGAAGGGATAATGCACATTTGTATCGGTTCCATGCAATACGTGGTGACCTTCTAACTACCCATATCAAATGCTACCTGTTTATGTGGACTTTACACACTGATGCGCTAATGTATATCGTAGCTTATCTTCATGTCACATAGTGCTATGTCAAGATGAACATATATTCGTCTATTTTGAACATTACCTCACGATAGCTATACACGATGGAATAAAGCAGTTATTTACAATTTGGTCCAGCTGTACGTCTATTTGTGTTATGTTCCAGTCTCGCCGGCCATATGTCCGGCATTAGTTTGTCCGCAGCTGTGTCCGGCAGACCAAATACGCAGGTTTGACAGCGCCGGATGTAAAACGTGTGCCTGCTTCGATCCTTGTAAGGTACATTGAGGTTTGACTTTCACAACTTTACCAGGGTTACACAACTATATCTGACACAAGTGCTACACTCTACGTGTTTACTGATATTTAATAAATACAATGTTAACTTGCGCCAAACGTAGTAGCATTGCCTGTTATGCATAATGTGTCTTCTGGCCTTCAACAAGAATGATTAATCCACTGATTTGATTTCCCTTTGAAACTTCAATTCCGCACTGCTCTGAAACCTTCATATCAGCACTGATGGTTAACCGTAAGTCCTTTTCTTATATAATAGCACTTAGTACAGTACCCCTCACTGTATATTGTATAATAGCACTTAGTACAGTACCCCTCAATGTATATTGTATAATACCACTTAGTACAGTACCCCTCATTGTATATTGTATAATAGCACTTAGTACAGTACCCCTCACTGTATACTGTACATCTTCGTTCCCATGTCCTGTGTGGAGGCATTTACATTTCCCAAATTTGAACACCATTTACGGGTTGGGGTCGGTCCTCTAGAAGATAGTGCTGGAAATATAATATCAGAGGGATTCTTAATGGCAGAAGACCTGCATGAGTATTTTAGTTCAGTGTTTACCAGGGAAGATGTTAGTTCACTGCCATTACCAGAGGTTAAGTTCAAGGGGACATAATCAGACTATTTAGGACAGTTAATTGTAACCCCGGAAATGGTGGCTAAGAAAATTAGGGCTATGAAGGATAATAAATCACCTGGAGTGGATGGGATTCCGCCCAAACTACTATTGGAAATTGTATAACAAATTAGCACACCACTTGCAACCGTTTTCAACTTGTCATTAGAAGAGGGAGTGGTTCCTTTAAAATGGAAAGAAGTAAACATTATACCGTTATTTAAGAAAGGTTCCAGAAACAAGTCAGAGAACTACAAACCAGCGAGTTTAACGTTAGTGATTTGCAAATTATTAGAAAAACTAATTAAAGATCACATGGTGGATTTTCTTGTTAAACATAACTTGTTAAACCCATCTCAACATGGGTTTCTAAAAGCGAGGTCATGCTTAACAAATATGTTATTTTTTTGGAAGATATCACTAAGTGGGTAGACGAGGGATCACCAGTAGATATCATCTACTTAGATTTTTAGAAAACGTTCGACAAAGTGCCACATCAAAGATTACTGCTTAAACTAAAGGCCCATTGACAGAAGACAACGGGTAGTAGTTGATGGGGAGGATTCAAACAGGTAATCAGTTTTGAGTGGGGTACCACAGGGATTAGTACTAGGACCTAGATTAATCCTTGGATTAATTAGGCGAAACATAACGTATAAGGATCATAGCATTTAGAATATTGTATTCAAGCGTGGAGGCCACATCGCAGGATGGACATAGATATGCTAGAAAGAGTGCAGAGGAGAGCAATTAAAACAACTTATACCAAAACTGAGGGATCTTAGTTACGAAATACGCATAAAAATGTGGTTTAGAACACTAGAGACCAGGAGATTAAAAGGAAATCAGTAAGAAGTGTTTAAGATATTGAATGGTTATGAAAATATGAATAGACATATTGTTTTCTCAGTTAAGAAAAATAGAAGAACCAGAGGTCGTGAAGTTGTATTAGCAAATTAGCAGTGTAGATTATATATAAGAAAGTTCTCATTCTCACAAAGGACTGTAATGAATGGAACGGATTATCTCCTGATTGTGTTGGCAGGATACACGTAGATAAAAAGTATTGGACTCTCGATAAGCCAAAAGGCTTCCTTGTCCATTTGCCATCTAAAGTAAATTTTCTGGGTGGCAATCTTGTTAAATCTTGTTTAACATTTGCCAATTTTCAGACCATTTGATCAACCTGTCAATATCATCTTGTAAATGCTGCCTATCTCCATCACGTTTATTCCTTCTAAGCACTTTTGTATCATCCGATACGTCGATCATAATCTTATTATTGAAGCTGTGTATTAATTATCCGTCACAAATGTACATAATCATAAATTATGTCAGCAAACGAATTTTTTTCTGAATTTGATTCCTTGTGTAATTCAGAGTTGAGTTTTAGTTGTATATGTTGTGTTATCATTACCTGTAATGTTATATATTAAAACGCTATGCAGGGGGTGAAGTGTCGACCAAATCAGGAGTGCGTCGCCCGGGCGAATGACAGCTGTATTCAAGCGGTGTGTGTAGGTAAGGTCGTGGTCATTAAAATGAACCAATCCATGTTCTCAACAAATACTAATACATCACAATTACAAAGGCGTAATATAAATAAATGAAATATATATATATATATATATATATATATATATATATATATATATATCATGTTGTATGTGTAGTTTGTACACTCTGTTGCCATGCTAAATCAACTTCTTGCCACAGCTAAAATGTTGTATATCAAATTGAGACATATGGTGAAATCGCTTCCAAAACGAGACGATCGAAGCATTAATTGTTAATGATTAATAATAACAAACAGAAAGATAATTTATTATCATAACTAGAACTTCCTATAAATACTACTACTACTACTACTATTACTACTACTATTAATAGTATAATAATAACGATCTAGTGAACCTAGAAAATGCAAAACATAATGCGTATACTCCAATTCTTGCGTAGCTAAGTAGTTGCGTAAAATTAAGCAAAGCGGGTTTCATGTAGCGCGCATGACCTATTTCTTAACTAAGTAGGCGCGTAAAGCTGTCACGTGGTTAGATTAGCGTCATGATACGGGTAACCCCCGGGATTCCCCTTCCCACTTTCAAGCTAGCAACATGGCAACAGCACGCGACGCTGCCGGTTCCGAATCGAATTTCAGTGATGAGGAGTTGAGTTGTTTGCGCTGTTGTGCTGCATTTGTGTTGTGGATAAATGGCGTGAGCAGCCAGTCTTGGAGCATGCAGCCGCTGTCGCCGAGGATGTATCCTTCAAGTGGCCGGGATACCGTTTTGAACACATTGAACACGGGACTCTCCCGCAGAATGCGTGCGTTGTGCACCGATCCCGGCCAGCTCACAACACTGTTCATGATCTTGGCATCGGCATCACAGATCAGTTGGACATTTATGATATGGTCGTTTTTACGATTGATATATTCATGTTCGTTGACCGATGTTGTTGCAATTTTAATATGCATACAGTCGACGCAGCCGATAACATTAGGGAAGTTTGCGATGTGGTGACATTGCACTTTCATGGCTTCCGTCTCGCCTACTTGGGGGAAGCGTACGTGACGTGGCAGTAGTCTGGCGAACATAGCTGGAACTCTCTGAACAGTTCTACTCACGGTTGCCTTGCTAACACAAAACAAATCGCCTACAACTAGCTGGAAACATCCACATGCAAAAAATCGTAATGCGACGACTGGAATACATAGTCACGACGGTCATGTAATTTATTAAAGAAAAGAAAACACAAAGATACTTGTTGAAATGGTCATAGTAGCTTTGATTTATATTTTATGAAGTTAATACAATTTACAGTAATAATGTTACGGAAACAGTATTTTTTAATTGACACATATTATAGTTTTTATTTTCTTCCTCTCTTTCTGCTCTCTTGAACATAACTCTTCAGCTTTATTTACTATTTCTCTCCATCTTTCTCCCGAAGTTCAGCGATGGTCTTACATTTTAGACGTCCGTGTGTGTCCATTCAAGAGCTTGATTAACATTTGTTATTCTGCTTGACTATAAGTTACTAATAACGGACTGTACCGTTAATTTATTGCTAGATCACAGACTGTACAAACTTGGTGTCTTATAATGTTGCAGTCCAACAATTGATCAGCAGCAACACCCTACATCATCGACGATTATGCGCTTTTTCTCTAACTCGAATTTCAGACAGACTTGCGTGTTACGGGTGGACCGAGCCTCACTATGACACCTACGACGCAGCCGGCATTGACTTCCAGAACATCGGCATGTACGTTATGTCACAGTTCACCAGCAACGATCAGGTGGGATGTGAAGGACTTCGCGACTTCCAAGTGCTGGTTGACCAGGAGTACCGTTACGGCTCACGTTTTGCGTCATACATCAGGTCGGTCACGCTTGTACTGCCCGGAATAGTGGTGATCAACATAGGCCCAAAACGGAAAGTTACTGTGGTAAGTAAAATGTTATTTGTTTCTGCTTGTATAATATTGACAGAATCACGTGTATAAATACTCAAACGCAATCATCGTCGGATACTCAGCGGCACGGCCAAACCACACGTCTACAAACGAACATGTGTACGAATGACTTAAAGTTAATGTCTAGCGAATTCGACAGACTGCGAGAGCACGCACACAAATAAGCACACAATCACACACACGCACATACGCGAGGTCACATTATAATATATATATATATATACGTATGTATATGACTATTGTACACATGTGTATAAATATATATAAATACACACACGCACACACACACACACACACACACACACACACACACACACACACACACACACACACACACACACACACACACACACACACACACACACACACACACACACACACACACACACACACACACACACACACACACACACACACACACACACACACACACACACACACACACACACACACACACACACACACACACACACACACACACACACACACATATATATGCATACAGATCACCGGAGCAATACCAGCGGGAATGAAGATTAGCACGGTGGAGATATCTGCACTCTTCTGGGGTGTGCTCACGGTGGTTCGCATCCAGACTAGCTTCGGCCTCGTCGTGCAGTTTGACGGAGACATGTGGGCATCCGTATTTTTACCGGCCTCCTATCGTAACTGCCTCGAAGGTACATCGATAATGTGTCAGATGTCCATCTGAATTAGCAGCTATTTTTATTTCAAGAATGGGTGCTTGGCTTTTCGATTTATCAATAGCTAATCATATTTGTTTATCATGTTTTGTGGATTTTCCGTATTCTTGAAACCGATTCGGACGACATGTTGAAATAGTTATGTGTTTAGATGTTGTGAATATATTTGGTATATACAATCTTGGAAGTTGCATCGCTAACACATCTAATACGTCACTGGTCTGACTGGGAGTGTCATCGCCATCAGCTTTTTACGTGAACTTAAAATGTATTATCTTCACTGGATTATCGGTTTACATAGATCGACACTTTCTGTATGCCTCGTCTGGTGCATCTCATGTTCTAATATTCGATACCCGTATGATGTTGTCACCTCTTCCATCACAACTAACACCACCATCACTACCACCACATTAGCCACCATCAACACCGTCATATTCTCTATCATGACGTAAATCATCAGCAACATCAACACATTAATTGCAATCACTACCATCACCATATGCACCAGCATCATTATCACCACCACCATCACCACCACCACCACCACCACCACCACCACCACCACCACCACCACCATCATCATCATCATCACCACCACCATCACCACCACCACCACCAACAACACCACCACCACTACCACTACCACTACCACTACCACCACCACCACCAACAACAACACCACCACCACCACCACCATCACAACCACCAACACCACTACCACAACAACAGCAGCAGCCACTAACGCCATCAGCAGCACCACCATTCCCACAGCATCACCATTATATTCATTCTCGACACCACCACCAAACTCTTCCATCGCTCGTGCGATTTCTTTTACTACCAACAGGTTTATGTGGCAACGCGGACGGCGACCCACGAAACGATTACCTCACTAGCATGGGAGTAGATGTCAGTAAGCAGCCGTTGAACATGAGATTCTGATCGCTCGGCAACAGCTGGCGGGTGGCAGATGCCTCCTCACAAGTGAAGCAGGAAGTTGACCTCCCGCCAGATGACCAGTTACTGTACGTTCTGCCCGGTTGTTTGCACCTCTTAGGCAGGAGATATGTGCCAATTTGTTTACGGTATTGATGTTATCATACACAACTTGTTTATTTTCTCGAGATAAAAAACTACATCTGTTTAACGTTTTCTTTAATTAAGAATTAATATACATTATATGTATCAAATACTCAAAGCAAAACAGTTGATTTTGAGATGAATAAGAATACATGTTTGCGACAGGCAAAAGTCTATATAGTTACTCCACTTGTCTCATCGTAGAGAAATATCCAGAGTACTGATCGCTACCTATGGCATCACCTAACACAACATGAAACAAATATTCTTGTTTATGTAGCAGTGCGAGTCGCGACGGCGAACCACAGATAGCTGCACGTCTTGAGCTAGCTCCGTTAACCGGCGAGGAACAGTAAGTGAAATTTAAAGTGCTGCATTTCGAAAACTTTACACCATATTTCACATCAGACCTATTGTCTAAGTTTATAACGACGAATAATGTTGTCGTTGTGATTGCAGACGGGTTTCAATGTATCAAGAATAGTTGCGTTGTAGAAAGAATGAACATGTGGATAACGGCCAAATGCTTTGATCGAGTCTAAGTACTGGATACGCGCTACAAAAGAAGCTACAATTCTTGCAGTTGCCATGACAAATTGTAGAATTCAGGCGACACCTACGAAAGTGAGTTCTTGTCAAAGTTATTGTAATATGTTACATAGTATAATGGGTACTTCCTTCCGTAGGCGCATGGATAGCCGGGACATGTCCTGCACTGAAGACATGGTGGAGATAGTTGAAAAGTTGTGCGGCACTCTGATAAACGAAAATGGACCATTCGCCGAATGCATAAAGAGTATGGTACGTACCAAAGACCGGGTATCAATACAAGACGGTCCAGCACGCGCTATTTCTATTGATAAAAAAAGTACGGAAATGGAGCGGTTAGTCCGCCATCCTGAAAGCACGCCAAGCCAGAACATATGCACTTGACGCACGTGACTCCCAAATGGCGGACACAAACTGTCATTGTTCGACCAACTACCAGTGTTCAAAATTGATGTATATCTTCGTCACAATAACAATTTTGCCCGTGACCTCCGGCAAGCAGTTACCATTATAGTATATTAGATTATAATACTTAGTTGTAACGTTTAAGAACTTTGCCGTATATTATTGTCATAACGAACATTGGTGGGGGCCAGAATTTCAACAAAATACAGAACGGAATGTATAAACACTCCACGTATTCGGAATCCATTTTTTATAAACGTTTTGCTATATAACGTTGTGTGTCTATCACTAAAGGCGCCGATTATTACTGGGTTTGTAATCGTGCTCGTCGAATGACGATCAATAAGTGCCATTATGTTCTACTTTTCCGCAGCCCGAAAGAGCAAGGGCTGTCTACAATGGATGCAAGTACGACGTCTGTGCGAACAAGGTGTGTAAACCTTTTTTTTTATAAATTCATGTTTACATAATGTTCAGCATTACTTTAAAGGTATCTATTTTGTGATATTTGGACCATTGGCCTCTGATTTACAAATTGGCGATGCAAATCATTATAACATAACGATAATTATGTATAGTTACTTATTTACGTTGTTTGATTTGCATGGCATTGCGTGAAATCCTTTCTCGTAACTGAGACAATTGAGTGGTGGTCAATTCACCAGATGGCGCGAAACTAAATGAGTGCTTTGTTCACCCGTAGAGGTAAGCTATTTAATAAATATGTGGCTTCGCTCCAAGAGTGAGATACGCACACTATCTCAAATGTCCTCCACAAGAAAGACCGCAGGGTGAAACAAAAAAGAGCCGCAGATGTTTCTAGTTGCTACAACCATTGCACCTTGTGTGTGTGTGTGTGTGTTTGTGTGTGAGTGTGTGTGTGTGTGTGGTATGTGCGTGTGTGTGCGTGCGTGCGCGCGTATGTGTATGCTTATGAGTGCATGTGTGTTCGTTTGCATATGCGGTATACTTGCACGTGTACTTGTGCGTGTTTACGCGACCACCACCTAACATTTGCTGTTATTTTTTTCAATTCAATACGTGACTAGTAATTTAATTCATATGGTTGTTTATAATGACAGGACAACATGGAGCTCGCAAAGTCTCTAGCGCAAGCATCAATCGGGACGTTTGTGGGAATCTGTGCGGGGAATGGACTCGTTGCCGACATGAAAGAAGTCTAGTAGGTAATATATTTTATGATACTGTCGTAACTTGAATGGTAAGGTGTTTATTTCGGAATTGTATAATACAGAAGATAAATAAAATACAAGGTAGATGTTTTATTTCGGAATTGTATAATACAGAAAATCAATAAAATACATGATAGGTGTTTATTTCGGAATTGTATAATACAGAAGATAAATAAAAGAAAAAGCGTATACAATCTATACAATTCCTGGTTGGCAGCAGAGACAAGGCTGTTACCAGTAGATATGGTGTACAATGTTATAACAGAAACAATAGAACTTGAATCACTGGTCGCTGCCAAACACTGATAATGTTAAACTCAATTGTCGTAGATACAACGTTCAATTATTATCAAATATAAAAATGTTAGATAACGACAATGGCAGATTGCTATGAAAATAATTATACATAAATTTAGCAAATTCTATTTCATAAATATCCTTAAATGTTAGTACATTTAAATATGTGAACAAGGGATAAGTGTGCTGAGAATGTGGTTTGACAACACTAAAGACCAGGACATTGAGAAGAGATCAGTTAGAAGTTTATAAAAATATTGAATGGTTATGAAAATATTGATAGAAATATTTTTCTCAGTTAAGAAAAATAGAAGAACTAGGGGACATGAAGTTACATTAGTAAAGGAGCAGTGTAGATTAGATATAAGAAAGTTCTAATTTTCACTAAGGACTATAAATGACTGGAGCAGATTATCTGCTGATTGTGTGGGTGCTAGTAGTGTGAATGTGTTTAAAAATAAAATTTACACCTACCTCGGAAAGGCGGGATACACATAGATAAAAGGGTTGGATTCTCGATAAGCCAAAAGGCTTTCTTGTCCACTTGCCACCTAGAGTTCTTTAAATCTTGTAAAATGTTATTAAATCTTATGGAAACCAGTTCGAAGAATACTACGAACAGTTTGCGTCTGCATAACGAATAATTCCTTTGTGTACTTTTATGTGTAAATCCCCAAAGGATTATACTATTTTAGGGATTCTACAGGAAGAAAGCGATTCACTTTATTTATAACATATAGAACACTTGATAGTTTTTTTCTGCAGACATTTATGTGTTCGTGCCAGTCAAGTTTATCATCAAGAACAAGGCCTAGAAAGTATATACAATGGGTAGGCTGAATTATCTAATCTGACATCTTTAACCTAATTTGTTCACTAAATTGATGTCGTGATCTAGAAAACAACATATATTTTGATTTGTATAATTTAATGAGAGCGTATTAGCATGAAACCAGTCGGCTAATACTTGAAATTTTGTATTCACTGTCATTGTAAAGTTAAGTAGTATGATGTCCATTCACATCTACCGTGATGTCAGCAGCAAATAATATTGCTTTACTTTGCTTGAGACAAAAGGGGGCATCATTTATGTATAAAATAAATAAGAGTGGACCTAGAATAGAGCCCTGCGGCACACCGACTGCGATATTTTGAGGAAGCGAAGCACTGTTGCTACAACTTACATATTGTGTTTTATTTGTAAGATCCTGAAGCAATTAAGAGGGGTGCCTCTTATTCCGTAGTAATCTAACTTATGTAATCCAGTCTGATGGTCTGATATATCGAATGCCTTATTAAAACGAAAAATACACTGATGACCGATTTTGTTGTTTTTGTAACGCATTTACAACATCATAAACTAATGTAGATGTCGCATTAATGGTGGAATGTTTCGTGAAAGTGAGAACTTTCTTAAGTCTAATCTACACTGCTCCTTTACTAATGTAACTTCATGTCCTCTAGTCGTTCTATCTTTCTTAACTAAAAAACATATTTCTATCAATATTTTCATAACCATTCAATATTTTAAACACTTCTATCTGATCTCCTCTCAATCTCCTGGTCTCTAGTGTTGTTAAACCAAATTTTTAGGCGTTTTTCATAACTAAGATCCTTCAGTTTTTGTATCATTTTAGTCGCTCTCCTCTGTACTCTTTCTAGCATATCTATGTCCTTCTTGCGGTATGGCCTCCACGCTTGTATACAATATTCTAAATGAGGCCTAACTATTGTTTTATACAGCGGTATTATTAGTTATTTTTCTTTATATGCTATATTTCGCCTAATCAATCCAAGGATTTGATTTCCTTTTGAAGCTGCAATTCCACACTGCTCTGAAACCTTCATGTCAGCACTAATTGTCAGCCCTAAGTCTTTTAGTTTTACAGTAATACTTAGTACAGTTCCCCCCATTGTATATTCTACATATTCGTTCACATGAAGGCATTTACCTTTCCCCAAAATGAATGACATTTGCCACTTTTCAGAGCATTTGATCAACCTGTCAAGATCATCTTGTAAATGCTGTCTATCTCCATCACTTTTAATCCTTCTAAACACTTTTGTATCATCTGCAAATTTCAACACATTGCTAGCTATATCATCGTCCAAATCGTTTATATATATTAAGAATAATATAGGTCCCAGTACTGATCCCTGTGGAATCCCATTCAAAACTGATTTCCAGTTTGAAGCCTCCCAATCAACAACTACCCGTGGTCTTCTGTCAATCAGCCATTTTTCTATCCAGTTAATTATACCATTTTCTATGCCATGGGCCTTTAGTTTAAGCAGTAATCGTTGATGTGGCACGTTGTCGAAAGCTTTTTGAAAATCTAAGTAGATGATATCTACTGATGATCCATCATCTACCCACTTCGTGATATCTTCCAAAAAACATAACATATTTGTTAAGCATGACCTCGCTTTTAGAAACCCATGTTGAGATGGGTTTATCAAGTTATGTTTAACAAGAAAATCCACCATGTGATCTTTAATTAGTCTTTCTAATAATTTACAAATCACCGATGTTAAATTAACTGGTCTACAATTATTTGACTTGTTTCTGGAACCTTTTTTAAATAACGGTATAATGTTTACTTCTTTCCATTCTAAAGGAACCACTCCCTCTTCTAATGACAAGTTGAAAACTGTTGCAAGCGGTATGGTAATTTGTTCTAGAATTTCCAATAGTAGTTTAGGTGGAATACCATCCACTCCAGGTGATTTATTATTCTTCATAACCCTAATTTTCTTAGCTACCATTTCTGGGGTTACAATTAACTGTCTTAAATAGTCTGATTCTACCCCGTTGAACTGGTACTGGCAGATATATGGGTGATTAGTGTTGGTTTATTAATTGTAGGGACCATGCTAGCACCAAAAACATATCTAGCAAGTCACTTGAGGGTTTATGCGAGTCCAATTTTGACAGTCGACATTTTGATATGTACCAATTATAATTTGGTGAGTTAAATTTCGATTAAACAAAATTATTCATAATATTTAAGTGATGAACTAACCTCTGTATTTGGAATGCGGTATATCTCTCCAACAATAGAAGTACAACCATTATCATTGGACTGAATAAAAATGGACTCGAATTCACTCTCTACAAAAATGCCAAGATCGTCACGGATGTGATATTGAATATCATCACGCACATATATAGCAACACCACCTTTAATTTTGGTATACCTGTTTTTATAAACTATGTTATAATTTAGGAGTTTATGGAGATATGCATTGTCGTCATTTAAGAAGGTTTCACGAAGTGGGATATAATCATATTCAACTTGTGCTTCTAATATATGAGATAATATATTTTTAAGATTATAAAATTTTGATACCATTTTTAACATTGAATGTTAATATGAAGTACTCTACATTGAAAGTTAGTATTCCCGAAGTTATCAGAAAGTATATAATTAACATAATAATATTTACTATTGAAATTAGCTAAGTTAAAAGGGTTTGTATCTTCATCTCTATTCAAGGCATGCAAATAAAATAAATTTCCTAGATCTTGATTCGCATAATTACGTCGAAGTGAATCCGTAGTTTCACGACTCGTTTTGACAGGTAGTAAATTATATTCACAAGGGGGTGAACAAATTCTGAGTAGGGGCCTACAGCAAAAAAATGTAAATTAAAGTATAAATAATATGTGATGTTGCTATTTAAACTCGGCATCATCATATTAGTAGCAGTTTGCACAACAATTACTATTGACATATGGAGGATGTAGACTAAAATGAAACACGGTAACGAGAATATCAGAGATATTGAAAGAGCAATGATAGCATTTTGAAAAAACACACTGTGCCGTGACATTAACCTAAACACAAAATGCTTAGACATAGTGTTAATCAAATAGTCAGAGTAAAAACGAACAAAACAAGAAGGACAAAAAAACATGTGAGAAAACGTATTAGTAACGCTAGAGTATGTTCGCAGAATGCCTACAACAGATACATTGCCATTCTATTATACATTACAGTCCAAGTTGCTGCAGCTCGCACTAAATGGTAATGTTACCTTACGTCCGGATGACGTAAGACAAACGATACGTCCGTCCATTGTCCATGTCGCTGTCACTCCTGCAGCTGACCGCGCTTTCGAGAACGAAACACTGCGTCGCCTCGTTAGGTTCTCGATTATGACAGTTTTTATTATACCTTTAAGCTTTCGCTTGGCGGAGAATATCTTCTGTCGCTGTTTGTAGCTGGTGAACTTAACGATTATTGGTCGTGGCTTATCTCCATTTAGCCTGCCACGTGCGCTCGAGTCGTTCTCTCTGTTTACTTTCTATTCTATTTATATATTATAAGTGTGTGCAAATGTAGCGCCAAACCCAAGCTCACCTTTTAACATCAGAACTGCTCTGTCGCGACACCAACTGCAATTATGAAGATCACTAATAAATGTTCCAATTAATGTGTTCACAATACAAACTTTTCGTAACACACGGATCCATATATATTACAAAAGAAGTGTTTTAATGACTCGCCCACACTTTTCAACACAAACCGCTGTTAAACACACCGGGAATGACCCGGGGAACTGTGCCAACTCATTCTTGACCCCTCGCGGCACACGTTGTTTGCGTAATATTCGCCCTACATAAATAAAAAAATGTTTGCTTCCCACAGTCATAAACTATTTCTGTCGTAAAACAGTTTCCGCTCCACTCTAACTATAAGGCTCGTGTTACGACAACAATCGAAACATATTTAACTACTGGATATTATTTATCACTATCTGATCTACTGATGCCAAATATTGTGCCTTACATATGCACATAAACATCACCCGGGTAAAATTTAACGCCCGGATAAATGTAAGCGCGACAGAACAACAAAGATTTTATGAACTATTCCAATGTATGGATAATTCGTATGAACTTTGTTTTATTCTTTATATTCTTCAATGGCAGACAGTTTTATTTCATTTTTATTCCACTGCCCAGGTGTACAAGCACTAAAATGGTTTTAAGTAAAAACAATTCAAGTAGCAGAGTCTATTTTTCCCAGCACGGTTATGTAAATATCCGTTGTTGGTTTAATGTTTTGATGATTGGCTTCCTAAAAGCAACTGCAAATATATTATTGTGGCTAGTTATATGGTAACCTAGAACTTTTCATCTTGCAAACCATAAATATGCTAGTGTTTTAAAAGGAGTGATGTACAAACACAAAAAGGCTGTGACGAAGCATTATATTGTTAAACTTGTATTATGTCAACTTGTTTGATTACGAAAATAAATTCACTAGGGTCAAACAAATGCTAAATAAGCAGACCGCGTGCTACAGCGGTCTGACCAATCGAGTGCCGCCAGTTGCACACACTTATAATATATCAATAGAAAGTAAACAGAGAAAACGACTCGAGCGGGTGGCTGCGGTCGATGCTGCTACTGTCCACCGTCACGCCGAGCGATTGGCTGCCCAGGTCGGTCACCGCTGTGGTCGTGTCCTTTTGTTGTTTGGGCACTCAGTGAAATGCAAAGTAATTTCGACGGCTGTACTGTTCTTGTTCAACTAATTGGTCAAGCAGTGCCACGTTCGCTTGTTGAAGCTTTTATTTGGACGTTTCAAGGGCGCGTATTTTGGCGTTTATTACGTTTACTTCTGCGGTTGTCTTGCTCAAGTCAAAACAGCAAACCTGATACATATCTCCTTTGCTTGCGCTAAATTGTTCTGTGTCTATGATGGCTTTGATCAGCATGTTGGTGAGTGTTTGTGTTTTTGGTAGTTTGTTGATAATGCTTTCGCTGATAGATGTTGCAATGTTCTGGCTTGTGTACTCGTCTTTTAGAAGCATTAACAACGCATTTCTCAATGTGTGTCCCTCTAAAGGCTTCGTACGCTCAGTGTCGGTGTCAACTCCACGGTCATCCGAGGATATCTTGGCGTTTGATTTTCGGGGCATTGTGTTCCGTAGAGCGTAACGATTGAAGTCGTGTGCACTGTGGTGTAATGACGCCGGTGGTCAAATTTCCAGCGTATTCGGATCAGGCTGAACGATATTGCGGCATAAAGTTCGTTTATTGCTCTCACGAGCGTAATTTTTTTTATATCAATGTGTAGTTTAACAACAACGGCTTCACAGTGCACTGCGCATTATATACAGACAAGAATTATCAGCCATTTATCGAATTATTCAGTACCTTTTGGCAAATTGCTGGGAGGTGGCTGTCACACGTCTGCTTGCACGTAATGTCGCTGTGAGAGTAGTAAGGAGTTGCCAGAACTTAAAATGCATCTGAAAAATAATTTAATTGCCTTACAAAAGTAACGTCTACAATATATGAACGCGTATTGGTGCCAACTGGTATTGCTAATGGCCGTTTCCTTTTTGTATTGGCTAGATGCGGCTCTGTATACTCATGAACGAAGCCGTATTGCCGCAACTACTGCTGTATCGACACATGTGACTGCCCTCGGACAAGACCTTTCAACTGGGCTACGCACGCTTATCGAATCGCACTTATCAAGGAGCTCAAAACTGGCGCCACATGCTGTATCCATCAGAGTAGTTCCCTCCACAAAATGCTACCCTGGATTCATCGACGAGCAGCTATTACATGCTGGGAATGTGTTCTATCTTGTTCTAGCAACTAACTGTGTGGTCTGCGTGAGTTTAGCGCCAATGTGAATGAAATAAAGCTCGTACTGTATTTGATGCATGCTTTGATTTCAAATGTACGTGTGTGTGTGTGTGTGTGTGTGTTTGTGCGCGTGTGAGTGTGTGTGTTTGTGTATGTGTGTGTATGTATATGTGTGTCTATGTGCCTGTATGTGCGTGTGCGTATGTATGTGGGTGTCTCTTTGTGTGTGTGTGTTTGTGTCTCTCTTTTTCTCCCTCTCTTTCTCTCTCTCTTTGTGTGTGAGCGCACACACACACACACACACACACACCATACACACACACACACACACACACACACACACACACACACACACACACACACACACACACACACACACACACACACACACACACACACACACACACACACACACACACACACACACACACACACACACACACACATTGTACGAGAAAGAGAAACACGTACATAATGCAGCGCAGCTGTATTGCAAAATATGATGAGTTACTAATGTTCGTAGTACAACTTCGAGATGGAATACGCAGACGTGAGTCTGAGTATTGGAGAACAGCTTTGTTGAAGAAAAAAAACTCCAACTATTGTGAGCATTTGTGTCCATAGTAGTAGTCGTTGTCCGAGGTACGATGGACAGTCGTATTCCTTGAACTCAGTACACATCCAACATCGTGCATGCCATCAAGCTGCAATTGTCGCTGTTACGTCGTGTACGTCTGGCAGGTGGAGGCACTAACTAGTCGATGAGTCGGTTGAATATTGTGGCCGCCAGGAGAAGCAACGGGGAACGGAAGACTCGTCTCTAAGTCACACCTGGAGAGAATATGGAAAACCACATCAGTAATAACTATTGTTTTAAAATGTGTAAGCAAGCATTGAAGGCTAGGATGGAACATGTGACAGAAAGGAGAGAGAACGTATTGGGGCATGACAAGGGAGGGTCTATATTAGTACACGTAGGGACAAGTAATGCTGACAGGGAGGGAACAACTGGGATAGTACAGAAGTACAGACAGTTAGTGAGGAAGTTAACGAAGACAAGAGTCGAGCAAATTCTTCTCTCGAGCGATCAACGGACTAGTTGAGCAGATGTATAAAGAAGAGGGGGTGGGATTCGTAGATTTATGGGGATACTTTGTTGGGAGGATAGATATGTACATGGGAGATAGCCTCCATCTAAGTGGAAAGAGGGCAGCTGTCTTCTCAGAGAAAGTGCTGCAATCTGTTGACAGTGGGACAGGCTGCATCTATTTAAACTAGATTCGCAGGGGGATTCTCAAAGAAGTCTGAAACTGGAGGCATAGATAAAAACAGCAGAAATAAATCAGCAAAGAACAGCCTGGAAAACTGTTCTGAATCAGGATATAAATGCGTTTGCAAAGAGCATAGTAAACAAAAGAAGTGAACTAAACATTATGGTAGAAGATATTGACCCTCACATAATAGGTATAACCGAATCGTGGGCCACCACTGATATGTCAGATGCCGAATTGGGACTAACTGGCTATGTAATGTTCATGAAAGATAGAATAGGAAGAAGCGGAGGTGGAGTTATTTTATATGTTAAAGAATCTATCCAGGCTTATGAAATAAAATTAGAAAGAGAAGCAGATTGCGAAGAAGCTGTTTGGTGTAACATAGTTACAGGAAACTCAACGTTAACGGTGGGGTTAGTTTATCGAAATCCAAACATAAGCGTAGAAGAGAATGATAAAGTACAAAACGCTATAAGGGAAGTTAGCAAACGGGACTGTAGTATTAAGGGAGATTTTAACCATGGTCATATACAATGGAAACCTCTACAGAGTACGGGGAGTGAGGACAACAAGTTTTTAGTTTTAGTACAAGACAGTTTCCTTTCTCAACATGTGTTAGAGCCAACCAGGGGTGAGAATGTGTTAGACATAGTTTTGTCCTCACAGAGTGAATTAGTTGACAATGTCAAATTATGCGAGCCACTGGGAAGTAGTGATCACAACCAGATACATTTTACCATCAAAGTAAAATCAGAAAGAAATAATACAAATCGATAATTAAACATCGTTCAGGAGAAATTTTCAAAAAGGAAGATATAAGGTAATGAGGAAATAATTAGCAAAGATAGACTGGAACAACACACTGAAGAATAAGCCAGCAACAGAATGCTGGAATATCTTAAAGAGTTGAAATAGAGTGCATCGTCAATAAATGTGTTCCCGTAAAAAACAAGAGAAACGGTCCAGAAAGAAATACTTATCGAAAGATATCATTAAAAAAAATTAAGTACAAACAAACGATGTGGAAGTCATATAGACGTACTGGAAATAACGAAGACGACAACATTTATAAAGAAACACTAAACCAACCTACAACTGAAATTCGAAATCCGAAGAGAAGCTACGAACAAAAATTGGCTTGTGATAAGACAGCAAGAGTTTTTATGCATATGTTCGGAGCAAACAGAAAGTTCAGGATGATAAGGTCGGTCCTCTAGAAGATAGTGCTGGAAATATAATATCAGAGGGATTCTTAATGGCAGAAGACCTGAATAAGTTTTTTAGTTCAGTGTTTACCATGGAAGATATTAATATTAGTTCACTGCCAGTACCAGAGGCTAAGTTGAAGGGGGCAGAATCAGACTATTTAGGACAGTTAATTGTATCCCCGGAAATGGAAGCCAAGAAAATTAGGGCTATGAAGGATAATAAATCACCTGGAGTGGATGGGATTCCGCCCAAACTACTGTTTGAAATTGTAGAACAAATTAGCATACCACTTGCAACAATTTTCAACTTGTCTTTAGAAGAGTGAGTGGTTCCTTTAGAATGGAAAGAAGCAAACATTATACCGTTATTTAAAAATTGTTCCACAAACAATTCAGAGAACTACAGACCAGTGAGTTTAACGTCAGTGATTTGCAAATTATTAGAAAGACGAACTAAAGATTACAGCGATTTGTTGGTTAAACATAACTTGTTAAACGCATTTCAACATGGGTTTCTAAAGCGAGGTCATGCTTAACAAATATGTTATGTTTTTTGGAAGATATCACTAAGTGGGTAGACGACAGATCACCAATTGATATAATCTACTTAGATTTTCAGAAAGCTTTCGACAAAGTACCACATCAAAAAATACTGCTTAAACTAAAGGCCCATGGCATAGGAAATGATTTAATTAACTGGGTAGATAAATGGCTAATTGACAGAAGACAACGGGTAGTAGTTGATGGGGAGGCTTCAAACTGGTGTACCACAGGGACGTATATTATTCGTAATATACATCATTGCAAATGTTGCTCAATTTTGGGAAATATAAATGCCTCCACACAGGACATGGGAACGAAGATGTACAATATACAATGGGAGGTTCTGTACTAAGTACTACTGTAAAAGAAAAGGACTTAGAATTAACCATTAGTGCTGATATGAAGGTTTCAGAGCAATGCAGTATTGCCGCTTCAAAGGGAAATCAAATCCTTGGATTAATTAGGCGAAGCATAGCGTATAAATAAAAAGAGCTAACACTATCGCTGTACAAAATAATAGTTAGGCTTCATTTAGAATATTGTATTCAAGCGTGGAGGCCATATCGCAGGAAGGGCATAGATATGCTAGAAAGAGTGCAGAGGAGAGCAACTAAAATGATACCAAAACTGAGGGATCTTAGTTACGAAATACGCCTAAAAATGTGTGGTTTAACAACACAAGAGACCAGAAAACTGAGAGGAGATCAGATAGAAGTGTTTAAAATATTGAATGGTTATGAAAATATTCATATAAATAGTTTCTTTCAGTTAAGAAAGATAGAAGGACTAGAGGACACGAAGTTACATTAGTAAAGATAAAGTGTAGATTAGATATAAGAAAGTTCTCATTCTCACAAAGGACTTTAAATAATTGGAACATATTATCTCCTGATTGTGTTGGTGCTAGTAGTAAAAATAAAATCGACACATACCATAAAAGGGCGGGATACACGTAGATAAAAAGTATTGGACTCTCGATAAGCCAAAAGGCTTCTTTGTCCACCTGCCATATATAGTTAATTTTCTGGATGGCAATCTTGTTAAATCTTGTTAAATCTTGTTACATTGAATGATGACAAGTCAGCCAGGTTTACTAAGAATTGTAGTTGTAGCATTATAAACAATCTGTGAACGTATGAATCTCATATTTTCATGTTTCGGTTCAAATAAATGGGGAAACAGGAACACACAGACCCAATCCGAACTGAGTGACTGACTGCAGCCGTTGCCGTCGCCCCTGCTCGGGCAGTCAGATTGATGGGTCGGTTGTTAAAATTATACTTAATCGAAAATTTACCCAGTGGACGGCATTAGAAGCAGGACAAATAAACAATGCATAAGCTTCCTGCATTGTTAAAAGTAGCTGTCAATACACATTATGTCTACGAACTGCTGAAAGAAGTCATTGCTTGCAACAACTCACCTCAAAATCTGATATGTTGACTGTGTTTTGTGACGTCACCAGTATCCGTGTGTTTCACTGCGCGTGCATGAATATTCATTATAAATACTCGGGCTACATATTTAATCATCCATGTGGCAGCAAGCTCAAAATTATTCGCGTAAACACAATTATTTATCGGCTTTTTGCGCAGATAACACCCACATTATGCATAAACATGCAATACGTAAGTAGCAGAGAAAGTAGTTATGGGAAATTATCACGTTTTGATACAGTACATCTCAAATGTATATTAGCTTACAAAGAATCGCTTTAAATAACATAAATGTACAGCCAAGTTTATATGAGTGCAACTAAACACAATGATATATTAATGTTCTAATTGCATTCATTTTACATCGTTTCTCGATGCTGCATGAATACAACGGGCATAGATTAATTGTAACATACCTCGTGTTATCATATGAGTTGTTGCTTTCCAATGTCGTTCTTTTGAAGTCACGATCACGTACTGGTGCCCTAATCGCATATTCTCTGGTTTTGTTCCCATCGTTTTCAGCAACGTTTGGTGGTGCACTGAAAAAATACTACATCACGGCCAAATCGCCGTTCATACTGTTCGTTTTTTTCAATACAATATCGTGTTGCAACACGCGCCTTAGGAGCAGTATCCACCGTCGAATATTCTTATGTTGTTGCAAGATGCCATTCCATTTCACATGTCATATCTTAGCAGAATGCGTAATACGTTGGATAAACCATTCATGTGTCACAAACCGGAGCGATGCGTAGAAATAACTATTAAAATACTTAAAACAGTTCCATCAGGCATCCTCTCCAAGTTCTAATAATTATCCTTAAACGGTTTTAATTTCACAATAAATTGACGTTGTAGCATTTGACGTCTGACTTTGTGAATCGACAAACATGATATAAAACGACCAAGCAGATTAGGAAACAGAGGAAGTCTGACGGAACTAAACAAAATAGTTCAATAATACTCGAATACAAAAAAACGTGCACTCTCCTATCATGTTCAGAACTGAGAGAATATGCAAAGCTAAAAGCGAAGGAATGTCGCAAAGTTGAAAGCGGAGCGTTGTTGCAATGCTGAAAGCGAAGAGATGTTGCAAAGCTGAAAACAGAGAGAGGTTGATAAGCTAAAAGAGATGGATGTTGCAAGGTTGAAAGCACTGATACGTTGTAAAGCTGAAAGCGAAGAGATGGAGTTAGATTTGACTGGACCTGGAAGACAAGTACCAGCCATATGCACCCCAGTGCATAATACCGACCCTTCCAGGCGTAGACTTCCAATTCGCAGAGCTGTAGGTATTTATTTCGTTCTCGTCGCACCAAAAACAGGTAGCTCCCCGTGGGGTTGAGTGTGCGACACTGTATCTCGACAGTTTGTGCCCCCGGGACTGTCTGCATGTAGAGGGCACACAACGTGTAGTCCGCGGCGTCGAGAGCCGCCGGGGATCGGTCAGACGGAGACACGTCGGTCAAACCGATCGAGAAGTTCGCCAACTTTGTAGCTGAAAACATACGTGAACACTTGTTCCAGGTGCTACGACAAATATCATGTTTTCAAAGCTAGACAGCTCATAAAAATAGAATGGTGACATAATCTGTTCACATGTTTTTTTGTTATAGGTAAACACACTCTAAGTGTAACTGTAATGTCCCAAATGCCAGTGATGATGTTGTGCTACTGTTGGTGCCGATGTCAGTAATAGTACTCTGTTGTTTAAATTTATTTCTATGCACGCAGTTGACACAGCTGTGTCATGTTTACCAGCAGCAACAGCCGATAGTCAACGTTCACTCACGGAAACGTTGCCTGTTGGTAACGACGACTTTGGCGATCCTATCTTTGTGGGCAAGGCGCACGGCGAACCAAGGGTTGTCCTCTGGTTGTGTCAAGCTGCAGCCTTCTAATGTCGTTCTACGTTCTCCGTTCACGGCGCGCTGAGTGGATACATAGACTGACGACATGTACGCCGGTTGACGCAAGGCCAGGTTTACGTCTGACACTGCAACATGGACGAATGTCGGAAATATAATCGATTTTAAGAAGGATCTCGTTAGGGTTTGGTGTGACCATTCTAATAATAATAATTATTATACCAAAGTCATGTATTAAACACACACACACACACACACACACACACACACACACACACACACACACACACACACACACACACACACACACACACACACACACACACACACACACACACACACACACACACACACACACACACACACACACACACACACACACACACACACACACACACACACACACACACACACACACACACACACGTTCGCGCGCGTGCGTAAATATTTATATATGTGCACATTGAACATATTGTGCACAAGCACATAATAAATTATGTCAACAACCAAATAAAAGGCAACATACGGTATAACTACGGTATTGTTGAAAATACGTTGACTGTACAATTTGTGTAATGAATATATTGGTGTCGCTCTTGATGAGTCCGTATAAACAACATTCACTATGGGTACTCCAAAATATAAAATATTATTGCAAATTATTAAACACTTATAAATAATCAAGACAATTATGTACGTTTTTGGATATGTTCCTTCTGAAGCAAGACAACTGACGGAATTGTTGTCACATTTAACATACAATAACGAAGTTGCACAAAGGGAGGCTTGTTGACAATAATCTGTGGCCGACATCGCACAGAGAACGGTATAATTTACTTAACAAACGTAGCTGCTCAAGTGTGTGAAATTCAGGTGACATATAATAAACTATGAGATTACCGTCGTGATGATAATACTATTATTATGTCAACGGCCTAGAGAAAACAGCGCAAACTGTGTGAAACTAACAAGTAATTAATTTTGGCAAATCAAAGACACTCGCCATACCTCTCTCAGACGTGGCCTTCACCAGCGGAACCACACAGAACATGGCGGTTAGCAGCATCCGACGAAAATGTGACGGTGCTGACCGCTCCAGACTCGCCTTGACTGGCCTCACTGCGAGGGACTGTTCTGAACGTCTTCTGTGATCCTTACTCGATTGCAAGTCGGCAGTGGTTGTTTTTTAATGGTCTACTATCCGGTGATTATTTTCTGAGGTCTGTCGGCAATGATCTTTATTCGGTGATTGTTACGCGGTGCCTTTTCACGAGTCCGCTCCCACACATTTAATAGACGGGAATGATCACATTGTGGGCTGTGTGTTGACTACGAAGCGCATTGCTTATTAATAATTGATAACTGCTGTTATCGTTCATCTTCATAAATTAATAATATGTTGGCATCAGAAAATATTTCGCCTCTTATTACAAGACTATATTGTCACATTAGGAACAAAATAACAGAACGTTTGGATATATTAAATTTCTCTAATCCTTGATGATTCGAACATATGGCTGATACTTCTGAAAATGTCGCCTGTAGCCAAATATGTGTCTTTTGGTACAGAAAATCTTTGGAATTGAGCTCGGTGTGCTCTTTCTTTTCCAATGTGGTGTGATAACATGTATGACTTTTGTGTCAGAAAGGTGCTTGGCATGCCCACTGCACGGGGGGCATTACAAATTATCGTAATAATCTTAACTCGTTAATAATTTAATTGTATCTTTTGTATATTTAGGTATATATACCCACTAATTTATGATGTTCTTTCGAGATATAAACACAAATTCCAACTGCTTATTCTTAACTGAAACATATGAGGATATCACCCAACGATAAAAACCTTAAGCTAAATCAACTTCCCATCACACAACATATAAACTGCAGGAAAGCAGCATCCTCGTTAAGAATGTGTTCTACGTTATTCTGTTGTCTCAGTTTTTTAATGTTGTCAGGTTTATAATTTGATATAGTATGTGCATAAGCATTACTTCTTTTGTTAAACAAGGGCACGGCAGGTCATACTGATCTAATGTGACCTCAAAGGTTTCGAACATACTAAATGGCGGTGTTTTACGTTATGTGTTCACCTCGCATGGAAAAGGGTGTCGCTACCCTTCCGACGGCGCCAGATTCACTCGCCGTTCTGCTAGTTGATGGAACTCTCAGCTAACACATACAAAACTAAGTTTATATATATATATATATATATATATATATATATATATATACCAATGCCCGAAAAACATGCATGATACTGAACACGTCTGAGATAATTTATGTACGTATTGAGATATAACTAATATATTTTCACTTATAACGATTCATTTTGGTGTTTAAATTGAAATTAAGACCAGAAGACTTGTTACCTGCCAAAAGATGCCTACCCCTCCGAGAGTAAAGGATCAATATCATGAAATGTAATCGATAACGTTGAATACAAATGGATAACATAAAACACACTTCGCTACTAGTTTATTGGCATTAATTGATACTGTGAGTATATAATCTCTCTTGGCTGTTTTTCTGTAGCTTGTAGTCGTCATGTTTTGTCAACCTAAGACGATGGCAACAACGAATCAAATATAATAGTAATAATAAATAATAATATATTTTATTTGGTATAGCGCCACATCCAGTATTGTTCGTGGCCCTTCACAACATATTAAAATACATAACAATGGTAGAATTGCAATAAATATGTATATGTATATTAATTTAAAATAACTAATAATGTTAAAGAATAAAATAAATAAATACAAATTGGATAAAATATTGAATAATGTAGAAGTTCTAAATAAAGAAGTAAATAAAAATAAGTTATTCATCAAATTAAATAATATTAATAATAATCAATCTAGCACAATAACTATATCAAATAATACTAATAAATAAATATATATCTGTATGATTAATAATAATAAATAATTTAGTAAAACATTACATATAAAATAATTAACGTGAGGAATAATGAATAATCATTATACGATTACGATAACTAATTAAAAGTGGTTTTAGCAGAGGGCAGTGTTCATGTAGAGTGACACTAATATGAAACACAAAAGAAATGTGTCTTCAGACGACATTTGAAGCTGGCGAGAGTGTTTTAACAACACTTGGTAAAGTGTTCCATAGGGACGCAGCAGCTACAGCGAACGAGCCGTCCCCTGCCTTGACACGAGTGCGCTTCACTTCCAAAATGTTACTGCTCGCAGAGCGCAGTGCTCTTTCCGGTTGATATGGGTGCACGAGTTCACACAGGTACACGAGCGCATCATTTTGCATAGCTTTGTACGTGAGTACCTGTATCTTGTAATCCACTGCGCGCAACAGGCAGCCAATGAAGTTCGCGTAACAGGGGCGTGGACGACGCATGATCAGTTTGGCCGCCGAGTTGTGTATTCGTTGCAGACGCGCGATGTTAACTGCAGACGTGCCGTACAAGAGTGCGTTGCAGTAGTCAATCCGCGATGTGATGATGGCATTGACTACGCGTTCCTTTGTTGGTTTGGATAAAAAACGGCTAATCTGATTTATGTGGCGGAGGTAGAATGAGCATGCGCTGACAGTTTGCGACACTTGCTTTTTCATATCTAGGTGCCTGTCAATGAAGACACCGAAACTTTGAACACATCGTGAAGCAGTAATTGTAGAACCACCAACGAGAACCACACTGCCATCAACGATTGCATCCGTAGACTTGGGTGCAATCGGAAGATACTGTGTCTTGCCGTCGTTCATGCACATAGAATTCCATGCCATCCAGTTCTTTATTTCATCCAAACAGTCCTCCATTTGCTGAACCGCAGCCGTTAAAGCGGAACGATTCAGGTCGAAATGTGAGTAGATCTGTAAGTCGTCAGGTCTGTGGTGGTGGAAGAATAGTCCATGGGCTCGAATAATGTCACCGATAGGTTGGACATATAATGAAAAGAGCAGTGGTCCAAGGACGGAACCTTGCGGGACACCTGTCGTTAGAGTAGTAGCACTCGACGATTGGTCACTGATTACTATTCGCTTCGTCCGGTCTTGCAGGTACGATGTCATCCAGTCCAGTGCTTTTCCAACAAAGTCATAGCGCAAACGTAGACGCTTAATCAAGATGTATCGAAGTCGGCACTAAAATCAACGAGAACCAAGATGGTTCCTTGTTTATTGTCCATGGCTGTTTTGATGGCACTTGAAACGTACAGTAGCGCGGTTTCGGTCGAATGTTTTTTTCGATACGCCGACTGAAAGCACTCATCCATTTGCCGGTCAGACACATGCGTCATTATCCTCAGCGCGACCACTTTCTCAATTACTTTGGATAATTGTGTAAGGTTACTCACAGGTCGATAACTGCTCAGAATGTCTTTGTCAAGTGATGGTTTCTTCAAAAGCGGACGGACAATTGCATGCTTCAGCGACTTTGGCATGACTGCCTTGTCCAGCGAAGCATTTGTAATCCGTGTGATGACAGACACAATACTTGTCATATTGTCTCTTAGCTGAATTGCAGGTAGAGGATCCAACGCGCACGTTTTGTAGTACCACAAATCACTGTGATCTCTGTGTTCGTTGTTGAATCAAACGCATGGATACTGTCAGTGAAACAACGTCTTTCATCTGTTGGCGTATCGATGATGTTGAAACACTGCAGACCTGACAGGAGCTTGTCAATCTTTTCACTAAAGAAACGTGATAATTTTTCGCATCTTTGGCCCGTCAAGTGGAATTCAGGGTGTTCATGTATGCGGTGGTCATCAGACGATCTCAGTAATCGAAACATGGTTTTGTTGTTTGCTTTCTGCATGCGTTTTTTAAAATAATAATCCGTTTTGTGTGCTGATACCAAAACAGAGCATTCTTCACGAGCGGTGACATATAATTGCCGGCGAATCTCCAGTTTAGTTCTTCTCCACACATTCTCCCGTTTCCGCTTCTTATCCCTGGCGTCGTCGATGTCAGAGTCGTACCAGGGATGTGGTGTGCTGTCTCTTACTTTCACATTGCGTACCGGGGCATGTTTGTCAAAGCATTCAGTGAGACAGGTGTTGTACATCTCCACCAAATCCTCTTCTTGTCGATCATTCGCGCATGTACGCAATGTCATGTCAGCACATGCAGACTCGATATCGTTTCGGAGTGCATCTGTTTCAATGTTCCTGAAATTCCGCTTTGCAATCGTCTTAGTTTTTACTGCAGGTTTCAGTTCTCTTAGTGTGAGTTCAATGCGATGGTGGTCAGACAGAGAGTCAGGATGCACAGTAACGGAAGTAATGAAGTCGTCATCAGTTTGATTGATCACAAGATCCAATATATGTCCAGTTTGGTGCGTTGGCGAATGTACATGTTGAGTTAGATTGAACGATTCACATAGAGTGCGAAGTGGTTCTGATTTGAGGGTATCATCAAAATGAACATTGAAGGCACCAATGATGACAGTAGGAACAAAGGAGATGGATGAATAGCTGCTCAAGTTCAGCGTAAAAATTCAATATTGTTCCAGATGTCTTACTTGATGCAGGCGGGTGATAAGCGACCCAGATATTGTATTTCAACAAGAACGGGTTGGTGAGTTGCAGACGGAGAAGTTCGATGAGTTGCTTTGGGAGGATCTTGGTGTTGAAAGTATTTCGATGAACTATGGCAACTCCGCCGCTACGACCAGAGGCACGTGCTACATGATTGAATGTGTAGCCGGGAGAGGTCAGTTCAGCCACAATCGCTTCGTTTCCAGTTTTTTTAGCCACGTCTCGGTGATGTATTTGTTGAGTTTGTTTTATACATTTGGTAAATATTACTATCACGACTTTCATCTACCAAAGCATCCCCTCAGGTGACGGCCATTTTGCTAGTGTTAATAATAGTGGGCACATTATGAGGTTAATTGGTGACACGTCCTAGCTAAATATATTAAACGTAAACACATTTGCCGACATACTTGTACCGGGCAAATACGCTACTCCCGGCAGTCAACAAACACAATATCCTGTAGCCTGATGTAATAGACTAATTGCTAATTGTGTACGCACGTACGCACGTACGCACATACGCACGTAAGCACGTAAGCACGTATGCACGTATGCACGTATGTACGCATGCACGAATGCACGCATGCACGCATGCACGCATGCACGTATTACGTCACGCGACCGCTGGCGCCCGCAGCATGGCGTTGTTGTTTATGGTTAGCTTTCCTGGCGTTATTATTGTAAATAGTAGAATTCACTGAAAATATTTGATGCTAATTTCTCATGAGTCTTTGAGCAAATGTAAATTATTTAATGACGACAAGGAGGTTTGTTTAAAAGAAAAATTTAATGGTAAATTGATGACAACAGCATTGACAATGTTTGCTTTTCATATGCAGTGTTCACAATCTTATATTATAGCTTAATATTTTGAACATTTATTCTGAATAAATATTGAAACACTACTCTTTCTGACTACTTGCCTCACAACAGGGGCAGTTGAAATGTTCCTTGAGTGACACCTCTGTAACCTGGGTACACCAGATAAGGTGCATAATTTCATTCATTTTCATTCGTTTCTCAATGCTGCATGAATACAACGGGCATAGATTAATTGTAGCATACCTCATGTTATCATATGTGTTGTTGCTTTCCAATGTCGTTCTTTTGAAGTCACGATCACGTACTGGTGCCCTAATCGCATATTCTCTGGTTTTGTTCCCATCGTTTTCAGCAACGTTTGGTGGTGCACTGAAAAAATACTACATCACGGCCAAATCGCCGTTCATACTGTTCGTTTTTTCAATACAATATTATGTTGCAGCACGCGCCTTAGGAGCAGTATCCACCGTCGAATATTCTTACGTTGTTGCAAGATGCCATTCCATTTCACATGTCACATCTTAACAGAATGCGTAATACGTTGGATAAACCATTCATGTGTCACAAACCGGAGCGATGCGTAGAAATAACTATTAAAATACATAAAACAGTTCCATCAGGCTTCCTCTCCAAGTTCTAATAATTATCCTTAAACGGTTTTAATTTCACAATAAATTGACGTTGTAGCATTTGACGTTTGACTTTGTGAATCGACAAACATGATATAAAATGACCAAGCAGATTAGAAAACAGAGGAAGTCTGATGGATCTAAACAAAATAGTTCAATAATACTCGAATACAAAAAAACATGCACCCTCTTATCATGCTCAAAACTGAGAGAATATGCAAAGCTAAAAGCGAAGGAATGTCGCAAAATTGAAATCGGTGCGTTGTTGCAATGCTGAAAGCGAAGAGATGTTGCAAAGCTGAAAACAGAGAGGTTGATAAGCTAAAAGAGATGGATGTTGCAAGGTTGAAAGCACTGATACGTTGTAAAGCTGAAAGCGAAGAGATGGAGCGAGATTTGACTGGACCTGGAAGACAAGTACCAGCCATATGCACCCCAGTGCACAATACCGACCCTTCCAGGCGTAGACTTCCAATTCGCAGAGCTGTAGGTATTTATTTCGCTCTCGTCGCACCAAAAACAGGTAGCTCCCCGTGGGGTTGAGTGTGCGACACTGTATCTCGACAGTTTGTGCCCCCGGGACTGTCTGCATGTAGAGGGCACACAACGTGTAGTCCGCGGCGTCGAGATCCGCCGGGGATCGGTCAGACGGAGACACGTCGGTCAAACCGATCGCGAAGTTCGCCAACTTTGTAGCTGAAAACATACGTGAACACTTGTTCCAGGTGCTACGACAAATACCATGTTTTCAAAGCTAGACAGCTCATAAAAATAGAATGGTGACATAATCTGTTCACATGTTTTTTGTTATAGGTAAACACACTCTAAGTGTAACTGTAATGTCCTAAATGCCAGTGATGATGTTGTGCTACTGTTGGTGCCGATGTCAGTAATAGTACTCTGTTGTTTAAATTTATTTCTATGCACGCAGTTGACACAGCTGTGTCATGTTTACCAGCAGCAACAAGCCGATAGTCAACGTTCACTCACGGAAACGTTGCCTGTTGGTAACGACGACTTTGGCGATCCTATCTTTGTGGGCAAGGCGCACGGCGAACCAAGGGTTGTCCTCTGGTTGTGTCAAGCTGCAGCCTTCTAATGTCGTTCTACGTTCTCCGTCCACGGCGCGCTGAGGGTCACACCGCTGGTTGCACGCGGTGGATACATAGACTGACGACATGTACGCCGGTTGACGCAAGGCCAGGTTTACGTCTGACACTGCAATATGGACGAATGTCGGAAATATAATCGATTTTAAGACGGATCTCGTTAGGGTTTGGTGTGACCATTATAATAATAATAATTATTATACCAAAGTCATGTAATAACACACACACACACACACACACACACACACACACACACACACACACACACACACACACACACACACACACACACGCACGCACGCACGCACGCACGCACGCACGCACGCACGCACGCACGCACGCACGCACGTACGCACGCGCACTCACTCACAGGCGTTCGCGCGCGTGCGTAAATATTTATATATGTGCACATTGAACATATTGTGCACAAGCACATAATAAATTATGTAATCAACCAAATAAAAGGCAACATGCGGTATAACTACGGTATTGTTGAAAATACGTTGAGTGTACAATTTGTGTAATGAATATATTGGTGTCGCTCTTGATGAGTCCGTATAAACAACATTCACTATGGGTACTCCAAAATATAAAATATTATAGCAAATTATTATATACTTATAAATAATCAAGACAATTATGTACGTTTATGGATATGTTCCTTCTGAAGCAAGACATCTGACGGAATTGTTGTCACATTTAACATACAATAACGAAGTTGCACAAAGGGAGGCTTGTTGACAATAATCTGTGGCCGACATCGCACAGAGAACAGTATAATTTACTTAACAAACGTAGCTGCTCAAGTGTGTGAAATTCAGGTGACACATAATAAACTATGAGATTACCGTCGTGAAGATAATACTATTATTATGTCAACGGCCTAGAGACAACAGCGCAAACTGTGTGAAACTAACATTTGAACGTATAGTAAAACAAACATTCTGGTGTGAGAGGAGACAACATTTACAATTCGACACGATTCGGTAGTAATTTATTTGGCAAATCAAAAACTCACGCCATACCTGTCTCAGACGTGGCCTTCACCAGCGGAACCACACAGAACATGGCGGTTAGCAGCATCCGACGAAAATGTGACGGTGCTGACCGCTCCAGACTCGCCATGACTGGCCTCACTGCGAGGGACTGCTCTGAACGTCTTCTGTGGTCCTTACTCGATTGCAAGTCGTCAGTGGATCTTTTTCAATGGTCTACTATCCGGTGATTATTTTCTGAGGTCTGTCGGCAATGATCTTTATTCGGTGATTGTTACGAGGTGCCTTTTCACGAGTCCGCTCCCACACATTTAATAGACGGGAATGATCGCATTGTGGGCTGTGTGTTGACTACGAAGCGCATTGCTTATTAATAATTGATAACTGCTGTTATCGTTCATCTTCATAAATTAATAATATGTTGGCATCAGAAAATATTTCGCCTCTTATTACAAGACTATATTGTCACATTAGGAACAAAATAACAGAACGTTTGGATATATTAAATTTCTCTAATCCTTGAAGAGTCGAACATATGGCTGATACTTCCGAAAATGTCGCCAGTAGCCAAATATGTGTCTTTTGGTACAGAAAATCTTTGGAATGGAGCTCGGTGTGCTCTTTCTGGACATAATTGATTTTCCAATGTGGTGTGATAACATGTATGACTTTTGTGTCAGAAAGGTGCTTGGCATGCCCACTGCACGGGGGGCATTACAAATTATCGTAATAATCTTAACTCTTTAATAATTTAATTGTATCTTTTGTATATTTAGGTATACATACCCACTAATTTATGATGTTCTTTCGAGATATAAACACAAATTCCAACTGCTTATTCTTAACTCAAACATATGAGGATATCACCCAACGATAAACACCTTAAGCTAAATCAACTTCCCATCACACAACATATAAACTGCAGGAAAGCAGCGTCCTCGTTAAGAATGTGTTCTACGTTATTCTGTTGTCTCAGTTTTTTAATGTTCTCAGGTTTATAATTTGATATAGTATGTGCATAAGCATTACTTCTTTTGTTAAACAAGGGCACGGCAGGTCATACTGATCTAATGTGACCTCAAAGGTTTCGAACATACTAAATGGCGGTGTTTTACGTTATGTGTTCACCTCGCATGAAAAAAGGGTGTCGCTACCCTTCCGACGGCGCCAGATTCACTCGCCGTTCTGCTAGTTGATGGAACTCTCAGCTAACACATACAAAACTAAGTTTATATATATATATATGTATATATATATATATATATATATATATATATATATACCAATGCCCGAAAAACATGCATGATACTGAACACGTCTGAGATAATTTATGTACGTATTGAGATATAACTAATATATTTTCACTTATAACGAATCATTTTGGTGTTTAAATTGAAGTGAAGACCAGAAGACTTGTTACCTGCCAAAAGGTGCCTACCCCTCCGAGAGTAAAGGATCAATATCATGAAATGTAATCGATAACGTTGAATACAAATGGATAACATAAAACACACTTCGCTACTAGTTTATTTGCATTAATTGATACTGTGAGTATATAATCTCTCTTGGCTGTTTTTCTGTAGCTTGTAGTCGTCATGTTTTGTCAACCTAAGACGATGGCAACAACGAATCAAACGTAATAATAATAATAAATAATAATATATTTTATTTGGTATAGCGCCACATCCAGTATTGTTCGTGGCCCTTCACAACATATTAGAATAAAGAATAAGAATAACTTTATTATTATTTGCAACTTTTCAGTTGGATTGTACATACATTCACCATAAAAGCCCCAAATAACACAAGTTTCATAATGTTACAAGTTACAATACGACACAACATTATGTTACAATACTCATAAAACATGTTGTACTAAATAAAATAACGCAACACCAAAGATACTGTTAAGTAAATTACACAAAATCGCCCCGTGACGCAACAAACTCAGTATGAGGCGCTTTATATTAAAACGTGTACATTGCATTACTATCTTTCATTAAAAAATAAGATACTTTAAATATACTAAAATTAAATAATATAGTTTAAATATTAAAATTGACTGTTGAGACATACACTAAAATCATTAAGTGTTATGGCAGTGTACTAAGCACCATGGAATTAATGAGTTTTTGTAGCGATTTGTTTTCGCCATTGGGACGGGTAACTCATTGAATGATCTTAGTGTATACGGCACATTTCGAATATTTGGTAGTAGCGTATTCAGTTTGTGGTCACTATGCTTCATTCTAGCGAAATACGTTTTACACAATTCATTGCGTCTATCATGCAGCGTTGGTAAGTTTACCATCTCCAGAATATCCTCGTACACACCAGGAAATATAGTTTTGAGACACCTTTTTTGAATTATCTCGATGTTAAAATACATAACAATGGTAGAATTGCAATAAATATGTATATGCATATTAATTAAAAATAACTATTAGTGTTAAAGAATAAAATAAATAAATACAAATTGGATAAAATATTGAATAATGTAGAAGTTCTAAATAAAGAAGTAAATAAAAATCAGTTATTCATCAAATTAAATAATATTAATAATAATCAATCTAGCACAATAGCTATATTAAATAATACTAATAAATAAATATATATCTGTATGATTAATAATAATAAATAATTTAGTAAAACATTACATATAAAATAATTAACGTGAGGAATAATGAATAATCATTATACGATTACGATAACTAATTAAAAGTGGTTTTAGTAGAGGGCAGTGTTCATGTAGAGTGACACTAATATGAAACACAAAAGAAATGTGTCTTCAGACGACATTTGAAGCTGGCGAGAGTGTTTTAACAACACTTGGTAAAGTGTTCCATAGGGACGCAGCAGCTACAGCGAACGAGCCGTCCCCTGCCTTGACACGAGTGCGTTTCACTTCCAAAATGTTACTGCTCGCAGAGCGCAGTGCTCTTTCCGGTTGATATGGGTGCACGAGTTCACACAGGTACACGAGCGCATCATTTTGCATAGCTTTGTACGTGAGTACCTGTATCTTGTAATCAACTGCGCGCAACAGGCAGCTAATGAAGTTCGCGTAACAGGGGCGTGGACGACGCAGGATCAGTTTGGCCGTCGAGTTGTGTATTCGTTGCAGACGCGCGATGTTAACTGCAGACGTGCCGTACAAGAGTGCGTTGCAGTAGTCAATCCGCGATGTGATGATGGCATTGACTACGCGTTCCTTTGTTGGTTTGGATAACAAACGGCTAATCTGATTTATGTGGCGGAGGTAGAATGAGCATGCGCTGACAGTTTGCGACACTTGCTTTTTCATATCTAGGTGCCTGTCAATGAAGACACCGAGACTTTGAACACATCGTGAAGCAGTAATTGTAGAACCACCAACGCGAACCACACTGCCATCAACGATTGCATCCGCAGACTTGGGTGCAATCGGAAGATACTGTGTCTTGCCGTCGTTCATGCACATATAATTCCATGCCATCCAGTTCTTTATTTCATCCAAACAGTCCTCCGTTTGCTGAACCGCAGCCGTTAAAGCGGAACGATTCAGGTTGAAATGTGAGTAGATATGTAAGTCGTCAGCGTAGTGGTGGAAGAATAGTCCATGGGCTCGAATAATGTCACCGATAGGTTGGACATATAATGAAAAGAGCAGTGGTCCAAGGACGGAACCTTGCGGGACACCTGTCGTTAGAGTAGTAGCACTCGACGATTGGTCACTGATTACTATTCGCTTCGTCCGGTCTTGCAGATACGATGTCATCCAGTCCAGTGCTTTTCCAACAAAGCCATAGCGCAAATGTAGACGCTTAATCAAGATGTATCGAAGGCGGCACTGAAATCAACGAGAACCAAGATGGTTCCTTGTTTATTGTCCATGGCTGTTTTGATGGCACTTGTAACGTACAGTAGCGCGGTTTCGGTCGAATGTTTTTTTCGATACGCCGACTGAAAGCACTCATCCAATTGCCGGTCAGACACATGCGTCATTACCCTAAGCGCGACCACTTTCTCAATTACTTTGGATAATTGTGTAAGGTTACTCACAGGTCGATAACTGCTCAGAATGTCTTTGTGAAGTGATGGTTTCTTCAAAAGCGGACGGACAGTTGCATGCTTCAGCGACTTTGGCATGACTGCCTTGTCCAGCGAAGCATTTGTAATCCGTGTGATGACAGACACAATACTTGTCATATTGTCTCTTAGCTGAATTGCAGGTAGAGGATCCAACGCGCACGTTTTGTAGTACCACAAATCGCTGTGATCTCTGTGTTCGTTGTTGAATCAAACGCATGGATACTGTCAGTGAAACAACGTCTTTCATCTGTTGGCGTATCGATGATGTTGAAACACTGCAGACCTGACAGGAGCTTGTCAATCTTTTCACTAAAGAAACGTAATAATTGTTCGCATCTTTGGCCCGTCAAGTGGAATTCAGGGTGTTCATGTATGCAGTGGTCATCAGACGATCTCAGTAATCGAAACATGGTTTTGTTGTTTGCTTTCTCCATGCGTTTTTAAAAATAATAATCCGTTTTGTGTGCTGATACCAAAACAGAGCATTCTTCACGAGCGGTGACATATAATTGCCGGCGAATCTCCAGTTTAGTTCTTCTCCACACATTCTCCCGTTTCCGCTTCTTATCCCTGGCGTCGTCGATGTCAGAGTCGTACCAGGAATGTGGTGTGCTGTCTCTTACTTTCACATTGCGTACCGGGGCATGTTTGTCAAGGCATTCAGTGAGACAGGTGTTGTACATCTCCACCAAATCCTCTGCTTGTCGATCATTCGCGATGTACGCAATGTCATGTCAGCACATGCAGACTCGATATCGTTTCGGAGTGCATCTGTTTCAATGTTCCTGAAATTCCGCTTTGCAATCGTCTTAGTTTTTACTGCAGGTTTCAGTTCTCTTAGTGTGAGTTCAATGCGATGGTGGTCAGACAGAGAGTCAGGATGCACAGTAACGGAAGTAATGAAGTCGTCATCAGTTTGATTGATCACAAGATCCAATATATGTCCAGTTTGGTGCGTTGGCGAATGTACATGTTGAGTTAGATTGAACGATTCACAAAGAGTGCGAAGTGGTTCTGATTTGAGGGTATCATCAAAATGAACATTGAAGGCACCAATGATGACAGTAGGAACAAAGGAGGTGGATGAATAGCTGCTCAAGTTCAGCGTAAAAATTCAATATTGTTCCATATGTCTTACTTGATGCAGGCGGGTGATAAGCGACCCAGATATTGTATTTCAACAAGAACGGGTTGGTGAGTTGCAGACGGAGAAGTTCGATGAGTTGCTTTAGGAGGATCTTGGTGTTTGAGCAAATGTAAATTATTTAATGACGACAAGGAGGTTTGTTTAAAAGAAAACATTTAATGGTAAATTGATGACACCAGCATTGACAATGTTTGCTTTTCATATGCAGTGTTCACAATCTTATATTATAGCTTAATATTTTGAACATTTATTCTGAATAAATATTGAAACACTACTCTTTCTGACTACTTGCCTCACAACAGGGGCAGTTGAAATGTTCCTTGAGTGACACCTCTGTAACCTGGGTACACCAGATAAGGTGCACCCAGTGATTGCATCGGCGTCTCGGTTGCACCCAAACGATTACATCTACATCTCATTGGGCATTAAGTGGTGTTTCCGTTTTGCATAGGCAGCACACATCGTCTATTACAATTTCTTGAAGTTGTGCGTTGTTTGTTGGTGAATGTGTCACTGTGTTTGTCTGTGTGACTATCGGGGTGCCTGTTTGTTTGTTTGTTGGTTGGTTCGTTTGTGTTTTGCTTTGTTTGTTGGGTTTGATATCTTTCTTGTTGGTTTGTTTGTTGGTTTGAATTTCTGAAATACCTGGTCCACCCCACGCCCTTCTGTGATAGCATGACCACCATTGACCATTCCGTGTCGACTATATGCTTTTTTAAATGGTGGCACAAAACGAGATTTCTTCGAGTTAAAAAACGTATCTAAATCGGGAGATGTGGTGTTGTACAGTGTGTTTGTGTGTGTGTTGTTGTGTTCGTTGCTATGTTATCTACCCTGCTACCATGTGCATGCATGTCCACAACTGTAGTGTTCGGGGCTAGGTAATCATCACTGTTATACACTGCATGCACGTCAGCAATAACTGTAATTGTGTTCGCCGGATGATGATCCACATTGCTAGGCCTACCCACTGCAGACAAGTCAGAAGTAGTGTTTATTGCTTGGTGATGTACATTGCCAGCTGCTGCAGGCATGTCTACAGTTGGTGCGTCGTTTATTGCTTGGTGATGTACACTGCTTCCCACTGCAGGCACGTCTACAGTTGGTGCGTCGTTTATTGCTTGGTGATGTACACTGCCTCCCGCTGCAGGCAGTCTACAGTTGGTGCGTCGTTTATTGCTTGGTGATTGTTACGTCCTCTAACTTGATATTGTATTCATAGATGGACACAGATTGAACTTCCAAATTTAATTCTCATCACTTTCCTTATACTCCGGTTCCACAACAACTAGGTCACTTCCGGTTCAACTGCCGTAAACAGGATGATAAACGCCTACACGACACCCCTCCTTTTCTTAGATTAACGTCTAACTACTAACAAAAACATCTAACTACTGCAACTCTAAATCTAAACGTTCTGTGAGTGTCCAATGACCGCACGTGCGTATGTTCTTGTTGTAACATAACAGAGTTCATAATGAAATATAACATAGTTCGCATTGAAGGAATGTCTGCGGTGAGATGCAGGGCATCTATTCACATACGAAATCTTTAAACCGTTTCGGGATTCTCCTCTCGCGTTGACATCTCGTAGGCAGGACTTGCTTCATCGGCGTGCTCAGGTTGCCCGTAGATAGCACCACTGCAGCTGACGTCTGTGGAGTAGGCGCTTCCATCACGCTTGCTCGGTCGTCGTGGACGTTCTCGGTCACGGGTTCCAGAAACTTCCGCACGTGGCTGGTGTTGTTGATATTGTATTCATAGATGGACACAGATTGAACTTTCAAATTTAATTCTCATCACTTTCCTTATACTCCGGTTCCACAACAACTAGGTCACTTCCGGTTCGACTGCCGTAAACAGGATGATAAACGCCTACACGACAGTGATGTACACTGCCTCCCGCTGCAAGCAGTCTACAGTTGGTGCGTCGTTTATTGCTTGGTTATCATCATTTACCACTTTACTTGGTGCAAGCTGTTGATCTGTGACCACACTGGCATTGAACGGGAAAATTCCCGAACGTCGGAAACTTCCAGTTATGTTGCGTGGAGTCATAGTACGAAGGATTGCTTTGGCTGTAAGGCGACAAACTTCAATGCGTGTAACGACCCGCCCAGGATTCTCTTTCATATAATCGCGGCATTCACTGTAGTAAACAACCTTAAACGGGCCAAAGACCCTGACATCCAACGGCTGTAGGAAGTGACTCGTGTGGGCCGGGAGTAGGAAGAGGATCACGTTGTGTTTGTGCACCCATTCTATTAATGGCACGTTGATGTGCGAACTGTGCCCGTCATACAACAACAACAGGGGTTCGTCTTTGCTGGTAGACACATACTTAAGAAAATGTTTACTCAAGTAGGCCTGGCAGATTTTGTTTGTGGCCCATCCACTGTTGGACATAGTCCCTTGTGTTCCTGGCAGCGCGCCGTTCATTAACTCCTCTGTCATCCGCTTCCCCTTGAATATTAAGAAGGGAGGCAAGCACTGTCCATTTATACAGCTGTAGTGCAGAGCAGCACTGTAATTAGGTCACACCCAAGATAAGTACGCACAACCGCATTACACCCTAACACAATACCCCCCCCCCCCACACACTCCCTATAAAAACCAGTGCTACACAATAGCCAGAAGTCCGTATTGCCGCCGCCGCCGCCGTGAAGCACAGCCCCTCATTGAAGAGACGCTCCCGTCGGCCTTCGGCCTCCGCTGCGGGCTACACCATTGTGCCTGCCCAAGTAAGTGCCGCGCACAATATTGGCGCTGCGAGCAGGGTATATTTCTGCTAGCGAATCTGCGTTATAGTTCCATCCATGTTAAACAATTTATATTCTACGCGCAATTAACCAGGAGAAACCTGTCGGTTTTCAAGCGTTAATTGTTTAAACATTTACGAGCCAATTTTCTAGTGCGTATGATAGGAATCTGCCGGTTCTGTCTACGCATAATATGGAGTAATTATACGCGCAATTAACCAGGAGAAACCTGTCGGTTTTCAAGCGTTAATTGTTTAAACATTTACGAGCCAATTTTCCTGTGCGTATGATAGGAATCTGCCGGTTCTGTCTACGCATAATATGTAGTAATTATACGTGATATATGGTCTGCTAATTATCATATAGCAATATTCAACCGCTTATTTGAAAATTATTTGAAAGTTCTACAATTACAATTTGACGTCGGGACAACCAGTATACGGGCGTGGTCGCTGGCAGCATACAACCAGCGTTGCGCGTCGCCGTCGGTTGCTACGCGACTGCTAGCTGACACGAACTGGGTTTAACCCTTTGATCACGCCGTGGTGTTTACATGACCCACGGATAGCTTTAAACTTAAATTCTTTCTTAAGTTTTGTTAAAAGTTTATCGTGTTTATGACATTCTTGTTAATCATAAATCAAGCTATATTTTTGGTTTACTTCCTGAACTTACTAATTGGGTATTATCGCCGACGTAATTGTAATGTATCTATCGCTTGATACTGTTTACTGTTCTCCCTTAAACGTGTTGGTAATTGTGCAATTATATTGATTCAGTTTGATTTGAATTAGTTAATTTTTGAATCAACAGTGCCACTAACGTCGTTAAATAGTAGGCATTACTTTGTATACACAGTTTGGCATTTACACTTACATTTACACGCATCTAGATGTCAACATGCTCTCTGAATCTCAAGAAGAAGGACAAAATTGAAATTTCTGACTTAGTGACAGTCACGGATACTACTACCACCTTTTGGAAAAACTTACTGGAAACAGGACGGATTAGTCTAGAGGAGCCTCCAATGGAAGCGACTGTTTCGCTAGAATGTGATTCTGAGGTAGAGATGTTAAAAGATAAACTGGAAAGGATGGAAGCACAATATCATGCGCAACTTGATGAGAGGGATTGCAAAATCAAAGAATATGAAAGAGAGAGATCAAACAGGGTCAGGTTTGGTATTGACGAGTATGAATTTATGAGGGCGAGGGAAGTAAAGAGAAGAGAACTGGAAGAAAGAATGAGAAGGGAGATGGAAGAATGGGATCACACAATGAATAGACGCAGGTCACAGGAAATAGGTGATGAAATGAGATGGGAAATGTATGAGAGTAAGAACATGGAGTATAAGAGCCATTCCAAATCAATGGGTCATCCTTTTTATGACAAACCTCTCCTTGATGCGCATCCAAAGGATGGCATATACAGCTACGGTCCCTCGCGGTTGTTGGGACAAGAAGCACGCGGGAAGGGTACCCCACTTCAACCTACTAGTAACACAAATCTTTCAGTCGGTGTGAAACGCGAACCAATGGGAGGAATCGAAACCATACCAAAAACCGATGGGCATCACACACACGACACAACCGATGGGCATCACACACACGACACAACCGATGGGCATCACACACATGACAAAACCAATGGACCCAATTTACCTACATTCTCAGGAACATCCACAGACTGGGACACATTTCTACACCTGTTTAAGCGTGCTGCAAAATATTATCACTGGAGTAGTTACCAAAAACTACAGAGGCTAAAGGAATGCTTGCGCGACGAAGCACTTGATTACATCCGGACCCGTTCCCGGAAGACTTGCAACGATTATCGAAGGCTCATGAAACGCCTGAAGAGCAAAGTTGAAACAAAAGAAGATCCAAGCCTTGTGCATCGCAATCTCCAAGATATGAAGCAGGAAGTCGGCGAATTTTTGGAAGACTTCGCTGATCGTGTTCACCATGCCGTCAAAGGGAGATATAGAGGGACAGGAAACAAAGACGTAACTAAATATGCCGCAAAGCTGTTCCTCAAGGGTGTTAGGGAGAACGAAATAGCTTTACCAGCTTGTGACAAACATCCAAAGTCGATTAGGAAAGCTCTAAAAGATATGAGCAAGATGAATCGAAAGCTTCTCAGACGCCGTACGGAAAAGGAGGAATCGGATCGTGTGATGAAGATGACAAATTTGACAATGGAAGACTACGAGTGTACGCGTCCATACACATCGTATGATTATACCTACAACGATCAATCTCTAGTCTACACTTGTGACGAGAAATCATCCTGCGATGACCATTCCACAAGTGGAATGTATGGGCCCTCCTCTGCGCTAGGAAATCGTCCATCTAGCACTAGCATCAGTAGTCAAAATGCTGTTCTAGGTAGAAGGCTGTCAATGTCAGCGGGACATGTAGCGTCTGAAGACGAAATGTTACGCGCCACATATGTTTCACCTTATGCTGTCGGTCGCCATGAAACAACAAGTCCGTTAGACATTGACAAGTGTCAGGAACCAGTCGGTTCCGGCACTATTAAATACAAGACTTATGAGCTACATGATCCTGAACTAGTTCACACATACACTCCAGTCGGCATGAAACGTGAACTATGCCCACAGAAAGATAGCTACCTAGATTGTCTCTCGTTACGTCAGGAAAACAGATACATGCCCAAAACACACACAGAAAAGATCGTGGTCGAACCAAAGCTGGAGTATATGATATCATATGACGTCAATGTACTCAAGCCAACATTTTTACCTGTTATCATGCGGTACCCAGAAGTCACCGTACCGTTGGATACGAAAGTCAAGGTGAATGCTGAGATCAGAACAGGCGTGGTCTTGCACGAATCCTGTAAACATGTTGATGGTAAATACCCGGGAGTCGTTTTGGTGTGTGACGGACACGTGCGGTCTGTAACTGCAGTCATCGCTTCAGGCGACTTGACAGAGACGATGACGTCACTCGCTAGAACAAATGCCAACCCTGACTCCAACATAGTTACACACATTGACCAAGGACGATACAACATCGGACACACTGGAGCACCGCCTGTGGATGATACAGCTGATATCGCGTCCCACTTCCCGGAACGAATAACGCCAACTGCGGAGATGTCGCCGGACGACGGGGACAGCAAGACAGCCGATACCGGACCGCACAATGACAACTTGAGTATGTCTCGGGCGGACTCAGTTGGTCGCACGATGGAGGCGTGTGTATCATCAGCCCAATTCTGGTGTCAACTGGAGGGTGACGAGACTGCATTGACACGATTGTCGGAGCAGCTCAATGACGCGCCTCTCGGTGAGACAGGTAACAACTGGGAGCTGAGAAACAAACCAGAATTCTCGGAAGATACTGAAGACAATGACAACGGTGACAACAACACCGACAATGCGCATGTTGCTGACGCGGACGAGTTTCTGCGAGACGACAGGTTGACCAATTTGCCTGTTGAAATGCACGATTACTATGCATCTCAAACGTTTGTCAGGGAGGAGAGTTGGTGTAGTGGTCAGGATGATAAATCTAGAAGGGAGAGGAGACGTTGTTGTGACCATATCACTTGTATCACCAGGGTTGACACAGGCACAGGTAATGTGTCCATGGTATATATCGACAATGGCGACTTCTCTGTGCAATTGCTACACACGGCGTCCGCCACATTGCCAAATGAAGCGTTGGCATGTCGATTCGACGGAAATGCCGCAAAGATGACTGACGTCATTGGCGGGTCAGTGCCTCAGCAAAAAATTGTTACTACTCGGTTGAGAGGTGCCATCAACAGGTGTGAGAGAACGACTGTCGACTGTAGTCTCTATGACAAAGAGTCAGATGTTGTCAGGTACAAGGGTACACCATTAAAGCCAAGTGAGACGCACGAAGTCCATGTGTCCTCACCCGTATCGCCACACAACTTTCGGTGCCTACAAACAAGACTTTCAATTATGGAACTTCCCCTACTGACTGACAAAATCGCTAACGATGACAATTGCGGAGCACTGAGTAGCACATGCCTTGCGAAACACAGTTCCCTGATGATAAGAAATGGTGCACGGCAACGATAGTGACCACGACTGTTGCAAGTAGCAACAGCGTTGCTGTCTGCTTTGTCGGTTACGACAAAATGGAGAATGTACGCAGTTCAAGGGTCAGGATGATCCGTCAGTCTTGTTCCACCGAAGGCTGCCCATGCAGGCATTCGTGGAATATGATGACTGAGTAATTCATGTTCGACTAGCCGTAGGATATTCTGACACGCATACACACACGCACATACATAATCTAGTAGCCTAGGACGCTTGTCGGTGTCCGGGTTCTAGGACTTTCATATATACTCACGTAGTATATGATGCCTGAGGCACTTGTCGGTGTTCGGGACGTACTCACGTAGTATATGAAACGTACTCACGTAGTGCATGATGCACGAGACACCTGTCGGTGTCCGGGGTCTAGGGTCTTCTTTATGTATATAGTTTTGTGTATAGATACTTCTAATGATAGGGAGTGCAGTTTCATTTTCAATAAGTATATTATACAAGTGTTAAAATAATGGTGGTTGGGTTTAATTAAATGTATTTATAATGAAATACCCTAAATAGTTAAATATTACGTCGGTGTTCGGGTTTAGTTAAAGTAATAATACGGAAATACCCTTAAAAAATGTATTTTATATAATTATCAAGCTATATGTGTTTAATTGTCACATTGTGCGAATTGTTTTTGTGTAGGGTGTATGCACGGTCTTGGGTAATAACCAAATGTTACATTTTGTATTATAATTACTCGATAATTACATAATATGAAGGATATATTCCCTGCAATACACCCCGTTCCTTTTATGATGGGGAGGAATGTAGTGCAGAGCAGCACTGTAATTAGGTCACACCCAAGATAAGTACGCACAACCGCATTACACCCTAACACAGTACACCCCCCACACACCCTATAAATACCAGTGCTACACAATAGCCAGAAGTCCGTATTGCCGCCGCCGCCGTGAAGCACAGCCCCTCATCGAGGAGACACTCCCGTCGGCCTTCGGCCTCCGCTGCGGGCTACACCATTGTGCCTGCCCAAGTAAGTGCCGCGCACAATACAGCTTATGATCGTGGTTGTTGCCGATCTTGGTGAAACTACGACCAACGATGTCCGACCTGTTTCGGCGATTATCTTAGGCGGCACATGTTCCGTAGACACACCAGTTTCATCAACATTGAAAATGTGGTTTTTCCAACAAGTCATACTTCTGAAGTATGCTCAATAACTCCTTGTAATAATTATCTAACGTTTCCCTCGTTGCACTGCGTGCTCTAACCATGGACAAACCTTTTGGCTTGGTCATCTCAAGGTCTGGCCATCTCTTTAACAAGCGATACACCCATATATCATTTGGTGGGCTACTAGTGTCTTTCCTATTCAGGAAGAAAGCGGTTTCACCAACAAGATCTGCTAATTCTCTGCGCGTATATCCTACCCACATGCAGCTACTGCTTTCACGTGAGACACGAAAGCGTCGAAAGCTGCTTCTTCAGAACTGCTCATCGTTTGTTTATATTTATGTTCATAAGGATCAGAATGGCCTAATGTTTTATGGCGTAAAGTTGTTACAGGCACACCACACGTCCTTGCTGCCTTGCGCACTGACACTCCGTCTTCTGTGCACATTTTGTATGCATATTGTAGTTGGCCAGGGGTATAATCTCTGGAGGTAGCTGGTCTTTTCATGGTTTGCTGAAAAATACAGACATACTGATATAGTGTTAGTTTGTAATGTATAAACAAAGTTTGGCAATTTTTATAATACATTAATTTCACACATTGTTCCCATTATTCCACCTTTTTAACAAGACAGCCCTGACATACATACTTTACATACATCGTTAAACACCTGCGCTGTATTTGGTAGTGCGTAACTAATATTAATATATTACATTTATTTCACATGTTTAGCAACTCGTTACTATTACTCCACCTTTATGACAAGACAGGCGTACCATAGATATTCCATAAAAGGTAATGTTTTATCATGTGGCTTAATACGAAAAAGCGCACCAGCCGATTAACGAATTATGATCACGTAAGCATAGAAAGACGCTGTTATACGCGTATACACATCATGCATGCTTTATATGTTGCATTCTATTTCTGAATATATAATCACAAACTTGATGAAACGTCATTTCTTGAAATGGTTGCGGTTTTGACCTCCTGTTTACATTGCCAACTCTCGCGTACCCCGTTGTATTCAAATAGCCTAGTGATGCCTCTAGCGGCGAGATCTAAGCGTGATTTCCGGTATGTCCAATTGATGTGAGTGACCAATTTGTGTCAGGTAAGTATACATAGATACATGCATGCATGCATATATGCATACATGCATACATGCATACATGCATACGTGCATACGTGCATACGTGCTTATGTTTGTATGTATGTATGTATGTATGTATGTATGTATGTATGTATGTATGTATGTATGCATGTATGCGTGTATGCGTGTATGCGTGTATGTGTGTATGTGTGTATGTGTGTATGCATGTATGTATGTATGTATGTATGTATGTTAGTTAATGCAGTCAGTCACATACCATCCGGTACCGTGACGGTGTGCGTCATGCATAGTGAACATGCGCCTTTGTTGGTCAGCTTCACTGTTGTGTCGTGGGCCGACTGTTAGGTTGGCGTATTAGCTTTATAATTAATATATAATTCAACGGGGCTGATCGACGGCTACAGCTGTGTTGATTGTTGGCCTGAAACCTGCTTTTGTTTAATTTTTCATTATGTTGCTCATGGGAACAGCCAGTAGCCAAACAATCAATAACCACCACACTGTACCTTTCTGGTGGTTTTCTGGATGACACGAAATGCGTATGCATCACACCTGCTGGTATCACAAATGTCTCAGATCAGCCTCGTGTCAGGAAGAATGTGATTCACGCATAGTTCTATATGCCATCTACAGTTTGCAACAGCTAGGAGCTAATCGTGTTGTGAATTATGGCAATGACACTTGTATCATTGTCATGTTGGTGTACTACTACTATGTTGGAATGCATTGAGATGTGGATCAAAAAGCTTTCAGATCAGTGAGTCCCAGTTCATCAGCTGGAAAAGTCGTTGGGTTCAGAAGACTGTAAACTTCAACCCTTTCTGCAACTCTTCTCAAGTAAAGATGATACGACCTTTATCTACGACATTGGCAACACCAGAATGCTAAAGATTCGACGCAAGTTGCAACGCACGCTGTTAGCTTCTAATGGAGAAGAGAATACCTATGAGGCGACAAGTAAATTGATAACAGAAGCCAGGAACATCCTGATGGCTTTGTATGGTGGACAGACTTTTGAAACTGTGGCGGCACTTCGTGCACATTTGTTCATCAGTGGAGGCAAAGGCAACGATTTAAGAGGGTTGCCACCGACGGCTGATGCTTTCAAGCAACATCTGCTAAGATCCCTGTTGGCCACTCTTTTGCAGAAGAATGCCCATGTCGCTGTTCCAACGTTGCCCCCTGCTACTACATTCGGTTGAAAGATGGATGCCACAGATTTGGAGCCTGTATCCATACTGCTGACGCCATTCCCTGATCTCACACAGTCGCTTACAAGTTGCAAATGTGTTACCAAGCAAATGCACTCGTAAATGCTCTTGCACAATATCGCAAGTGCCATGTTGTGTTGCTTGCAAATGCGAAGGGAAAGAAGTCAAATGTGGGTGAGTAGTCCCCCTAAGAACACTTGCTGAAAGCAATGGCTATGATGACAGCGACATAGACGACTAATGGCAATATTCATGACTTTATTAAGTAACACGTTTGCATAATTCTTGTTTGTCTGAATGTTATTATAAATTGTCTTATCACTCATGTAATTATTACTAATTAATAAACGTTGATTCAATAGTCACTTTTAAATCGTGTTTACTACACAGAGGAAAATATAAATAACGCAAGTAACGAAATCCAGTCCGACTGGTGTCATGCCACGATCACGCAACAATTAGGGGGTAGGATATATGTTTGTTTCGTGAATGTGTGGTGTTTAGCATTATTTTAATATTGTGTTGCAGTCCTCAATAAATAAATGAATGAAGATTATGTTGATGTATTAAGCATGGATATTGAATATGTATTAAGCTAACTATGATACATTCTATATGATGTTGACGGCGAAACCGAAGTGGCTTTTCTCGACATGTTATTCAATAGTTTGACTCTGACTTCCTCAAAAATAAGCATATCGATAAGGTATATATCTTAGTTATTCGCCTTGTCTTTCCGGATTTTTTTTTACCACATATAGCTATATAGCCCTATATCTACTACATACATTTGATAACATCCAGTTATGACAAAGTGGTCACTCCGAGACCAAATAGGCATAAATGTAAATCAAATTTTCAGAGTGCGGCCAAATCAGGAACGTGTGAAGTTTAATAAAACACAGGGCAACCAAAATAACATGAAGTGTCCCTCACCACACAAATTTGGACCCGTAATCCCGCCTATATATATATATATATATATATATATATATATATATATATATATATATATATATATATATATATATATATATACCACGACGTGCAATCGCTACCGACGAAATTTCGTCCGAACTATGGTGGAATGTTATACTGTTATGGTTTCTAAAAGAACAAGTCCCGTGTGTTTCGCAAATACGCCGTTGGCAGTCGAGTCGATGTGTTTGCCAACTGCCAGTATGTGGTAGTCCAGATACGCTCTCTTGATTTAGGCCACCACGTGCCACATACTTTAATACATTGTCTGTTTAACAACATGTATTTGTACATGAATAAACGGAATAATTTTATTTGATGGTAAGATCGTATCGTGTATTAAAGGCCACGGACAGAGAACATTTAAATATCCGTTGTTTGTTAATAAAATCGTACTGTGGTTAAAATGTGGTACAATCCCAGGCTATTTTGGCCGTTCCCGCCAACTTATGTGGTAATGGTGTCGTTGAGAAGTCATGGCCTGACATCTATCTCAGCACGGGTCGTCCATTTCACGTCCCAAGGTTGTGACGTCACACCAGGAAAACTCGCATGAGCGAGAATTTGTCGGATGCGCGACCATATTGGTGTTGTATGACAACTGACCTTCAGGAGTTCACGCAAGGTCGCTTGATTTCAGTTGATTTGGTAATATTATCGGATGTATTTATGTTGAAAAAGGATAGATAAGAACACTAGACAATTGAAAACCAGTGTAATGGACCAGACCTGGGGCGGAAGTACTCGGTACTAATGTACTCGTGTACTCGAGTATATAGGGCCTGTAAGTTTCTCGCCTCGTTTTCGATCTGGGGACTTTTGGGGACAGCGACTGCTTTTATCCAAGCTTAAGCTTTGGGGTTGTGGTTTGTTTTTGGTTTGTAATCATCGCACTGTCCCCATATTGTATTTATGATTTTTGTAAGACGCATACTGCCAAAATCGTAAATACAATCTGCGCTGCGTAAATCACTATGACAGTGTGGTGAACTCAATACTAAATTAGACAAATAGGTCAAGAGCTTTGTAACACAAGATTTGTATAACGTGATTATAGGCATGAAACAACATATCTGGTCATTAGTTTAAATCAAGACAGTGAATACAAAGCATACTTGAAATATGTAAGATGTAGTGTAAAGGGTATTAATGATATTTTCATTGACTATTAATGTTATATAATAGGCCTACATTTTCGTGATCATAAACCTTCCACATTGATTAATGTACAATAACATGAAATATTCTTCTCTGCTCCATGAATTATGTTGGTGTTTTTAATAATCTGATGAATAAAGTTATTATTAATTTGGGTATTACAGATGATATTCTTTGAAAATAACTTCCTTTTGATGGGGTATTTCAATGCTTGAAAACATAGCCATTATCAAAACAATTGTCTGTGAAAATGTTTATAACATATGGGCTTATTCAAAAGCTCAACGTGAACCATGTGGTAAAATAAATATTTGTGTGATGGAAAGACCGTGATCTATTAATAAAATATATCGTTTTGCAGAGTATTTTGATGAACTGATGGACACTCTTCTTGATAAGACATTGAGTGATGAGGAGGATTCCAAGTGGGAGGCATGGGAGGACATTCAAGTCTAAGTCCCAGCCAACATGTCTTCTTGAAAAGACGTTGAGTGATGATTGTCACGAAGTGGGTTGAGCAGAATTAGTCTAGCTCAAAACTAAACGGTTAAACTAGGCAGGAACCCTATTGTACGGTGCTGCCATCACTCGATGCTTGAAGATTAAAATATTACAATAGGGCCATCTTGCGACCAAAATGTAAATCATTTAGTTGGCTGGTTAATAAATCTCTTTTGATTAGTTATTATATCAATTCTACGACTAGGAAAATCAAATTTGGTAGATATAAAAAGGATTTAACCTAACTAATAAGGTGGTGTTATTGTAAGTCACTATCATTGAATATTTGAAGAAGTTAGTACCATGGATTAAGAAGGTTGTTTATTTGCGCCGGGCAAGTGCGAGACAATATTTCACACCTCGTGCCTGAATAGAAAATATGTTTTACTAAAATAAGGTATTAAGTGGTGAACGTTACGATATGTTATTACTATCATTGTTACCGTTATGATTCAGAGATTCTGAAGGTATTAACTTTAGGGGTTAAGTAGGTAAATTGAGGATTTTTACGAGCTGACTATTCGATGTATATTATGCAACTATGTTTAATTTAAACCGAACGAATTGAATAAAGTCTGACGAAGTTTCTAGAGATTCGGGAGCGCAGTTTCTGGGAAGGTCTAGTTTGGATTAAGCTAAGATTTTGGATTAAGCTAAGATTTGGCTATTTGCTAGTTAAACTTCCGGCATTTGGCCGCTATTAGAGTATATAAGAATACTACGGCCATTTTAAAGTCAGACGACTGTTGTAGCATTGCTGTTAGGGCATATGATCTTGTCCCCAAGGACACGGGGACTATATCGACGAGTTTTGTTGCCTTTGTCTTGAAATTGTAACTTCTTCAATAGTTTAAACGTAGACAACCTTGTATTATGGATGGTTCGGATTGCTTAGAAGAATTGCCAGTGCCCATCGACATGACACCTCAAGATTGAAATGCGCACTAGTTCTTCAAGGCTCGTTCAACAACAAGATAGGTTGTTGCGGCTGTTACAACAGCTTTCGGGTTGTCTCCAACCTAACGTGAAGACTACGGGGTGAGTGTTGCATTTCGCATTTCCCCTTTCTCGACCAGCTAATTTATCGTCACGATATGTGATCGTCGTCACGTACCTTTTCCACTGCGTATCGTCATGCCGTTGTATACGTCTTCGTTCGTTGCGTGACACCTAACGATGACTACTACATATCGTTGCGCCGCCGTATTCGTCCCCCTATCGTTGTGACGCCCACCGACGACATCGCGTATTGTCAAGCCGTCGTATACTTCTTCGTTCGTTGTGTGACACCTACCAATGCCTACTACATACCGTTGCGCCGCCGTATTCGCCCGCCTATCGTTGTGACGCCCTCTGACGCCAACGTGTATCGTCAAGCCGCTGTATGCGTTTCGTTTCGTTGCGTGAAGCCTACCTACGTCTACTTCGTATCGTTGCGCTACCGTATTCGTTAACCCATCATCCTTCTCATACTCCGCCGACATACCGCTGTATTTACATCGTTGTGTTCATAGTTGGCATTTCCGCCTTGCAATTGATTTCCTTCGGAAGGGCTGGGGATAAGCGTCGTACCTCCTGGCTTACGCCTACGAAGGTGCAATGTCATTATCCCGATGATCAGTTAATCCAGACAAGGTGAGCAGTAATATTTTATTAATTACTTCCTTTTATACATGTATATACGTATGGTTCTGCATATGATATACTTGTAATACTTGTACCTGTAGTAATGATTCAAAGTTGGCAAACTGTATTTTTGTATGATTGATTTGGTTCATTGTTATATACATATGCAATATTCGGTGGAAAACTGCACATGTCCGAAGAAAGCAAAGGCGCCAGAGCCACATCACAGTAAGTCTGCTTATTTAAGTAATGATATTATCTATGAGTGTACCTGTAATAACCCTGTTTGAGGGTACTATGTAGTCAGCCAACAAATCGTTTTAGCCGTTACTCGTTTGAATGAAGATGCACGTCACTGTCCGTGCCGAGGCTAAGGCTAAGCGTAGACTAACAAACAAATGTCTTGTTTTGTTTGCCGTGTCGTAAAGCTTGAATGTCCACGTTATATCCCCTTTCAAACCTGGGTAAGTTAGTTACAAAATTAATATAGAGTTAGATTGGTTCAGAAGTTACTTATACAACAGACAGCAATAAGTTAACAACGTTCAATCATCTGCACAAATAATAATCGCAGGAGTCCCTCAATTGTCACTATTAGGACCTCTACTATTCATAATATATATAAATGATTTAGCAATGACTAGTACAAAATTTACACCCATCATGTATTCTGATGACAACACCCTGCTCAGAACGTTGGGCACTTCACAAATAACCATACAACTAACTCAACATATAATCAAGTAAATGCGGAATTAACCAATATAACTGACTGGCTAGCGGTGAACAAGCTCTCACTCAACGTAAGCAACACAAGAGATGATGATTTGTTATAGTAAACAAAGAAAATAAAAAATAGCGACATTCCTAATGTTGAGGTAAACAGTATTCCAATTGAACACGTAACACACTTTAAATTTCTTGGTGTTCTCATACACTCGAATTTAACATGGTCTTCCCATCTCAATTACATAGCCAACAAATTGTCAAGGATACGTGGAATTATATCTAGATTAAGACACTATGTTCCAGTGTACATCTTGAAAATAATCTACAATTCACTATTTTTATCACACCTAAATTATGGAATAACAGCATGGGGTCTTAATGTAGGACCACGAATAAGTAAGTTGCAAAAAAGGCAGTCAGAGCATTATCAAACAGTAAATATAATTCCCATACAGCATCTCTGTTTAAGAATCTTGAATTACTAAAGGTAGAGGACATCTATAAACTATCATGTCTCAAACTTTAAAAAAAATATGAAAACGGAAACCTCCCAGGATACTTCCAAAACATGTTTCAAACACAGGAAAATACAATAATAAGATTAAGAAGGACCAGATGGGCACCTAAACGTTTTAATAACATGGAAAACAACCTTCAAAACAATAATAATTATGATATTCAAGTAAAACATACAAATTCAAAGTATTGCTGCCTTTGCATCAGACATGAAATTCCAAAAATAATTCAAGAAAACTTTCTTCCAAAAATTGTACTTGAAAAAAGTAAAACTCATTCATACCAAGGCGTTATAAACTATGCAACAAAATATATAATTAGCCAATATATATCACAATCTAACATTGAGAATTGCTATATATGCAAACCAAATGGACCATATCTACAGTAGACATTTTATAATATATAAATATTGTTATTAGTTATACTCTAGTATGTGTTAGATTATGTTTGCAAATATAGGTTAGGCTAGTTTTGTTTCAGTTAACATTAACTGAAGACAGACAAGTATTACTTGTTTACCACTCTTTTTGTATTCCAATTAATTTAGAGTTTTTTTATATAACATCAGAAAGTTATATTTATACAGACATATTTGTTATGTATTCGTCATGGTGGCCTTCACGTCAGCGATCTTGTAGGTCTTAGTGCAGGTCTCCATAGATCAATCATCATGTATACTTATAATAATGTATAAATGAAGGTATGAACGCAGAGCATACTGTATTTGATGCAATGGCCAGGACATGCCTAGTGCGGGTAGTGAGGTAACTAGCTGAGGCGATAAATACTTCCAGCTGTTAGACTTAATAAAACCGCCCAACGCCTTCAGCCAATCATGACATGTCAGGATTAGGCCCCAGCCTACAATTTGGATCAGCGGTGAAGCCGCCACTTCTGCGTTAGGTGTCTGTGTGTCATGTCGTGTATATCCTGATACTTCTAAATCATGATTTATAACTGTTTGTATACCCTATACATCAATTAGATTTAAACGCAGATATAGTTACACTTCGTTGACGTCTACCAAAACTCGTTTAATATTTGCCTTCGTTGTTTTCTTTGTCTTGAAGTCTTGTGACGATCAGAAATGGCGTCGGCCGTAATCATGTCGGCTGCGATTTCTGATCTAGAAATACTTATTATCGGACATTCTCATGCATATTGGTTGGGCGAGTTTGTTGAGCCCGCTAGTTCCCTTGGGTTAATTGCGAACTTCGAAAAGCAGGTCGGGCCGTAGAAGCAAGCGGCCGGACCGTGTATATCTTTTCCGCAACCAAATGTTATGCCTATGCCCATGCCATTGCGCAAATTTCGGCGATACAACCTGACATTGTAATTGTTTTGCGGGGTGGCAATGATTTAGGCAGAACATGTTCTCCTACTCCACACTCCGTTGGATCACGGCTTTGTGTCTTTGCCGACGAATTGTTGGCAAGAGGAGTTAAGCAAGAATGTCTGTGACAAATCGAGCGCCGGCGAAGGTGGCGCCATTTTGATTTCGAAAATGGGTCCGCTAGCTCGAGTGGCAGCGGTAATTTCTCTGCTCAAAACGGAATGTAACCGGAGCCGGGGCCTGCTTTGCTGGCGACATAAATATATATGGAACAGCCAAGCGAATATTTTACGATCTGAAGGTGTTCACTTTACTGACATCGGGAATCTTTGCTTATATCGTAGCATCCGTGGGGCAAATTTTAAAGCCGTAAGCTGGGTAGTTATGGTTCACTGATTTTGTTTGTCCCTGGGCATAGCATGACGGGTAAATTGTGACTCCAAGTTATAAAGATTGCCGTTGCAATTGGAAATGTCAGCGACCGTTTGCCAATATTAACTTTATGAGTACATGCAAGAATTAGTACCTCGGTTTTATTAGTGCATGTCCCAATACTACTTGCGCAGTTAATATTGATATACGGTTTGCCAATTTCACAAAGTTTATGCGGCGTTGACATGTTTAATTTCTGAAGGGTGATTCGCAAAACTGGTGTTTGCTTGACATAATTAAATTGGCTAGTGTTCATATTTTAAGAGGCCCGTGACTGTTTTTCACCTCTTATTGTTGACGACTATTAATGCCAGTAAAGGTTATAGACGTTTGCCAGTTATTAATTACTCGCCTGTTGGCTGTAAATATTACTTATCATGGCCTTGAGCCAAAATTAACTGAAGATAACATATCATGGCCATTTGCCAAATTAACGTGTCTTGGCCGTTTGCCAGTAATCAAAAATACTTGTTATGGCCGTTTGTCAAGTATTGACTGTTCACGGCTGTTTGCCAAAAATAGAACATATCATGGCCGTTTGCCAAATGTACGTCTCTTGGCCGTTCGCCATTAATAACAATACTTCGCATTGTCATGTATTAAGTGTTCACGACCGTTTGCCAAACAATTACTTGCTGACAATTTGCCAAACTACCGTCTCTTGACCGTTCACCATTAATAACAATACTTAGCATTGTCATGTCTTAAGTGTTCACGGCCGTTTGCCAAACATTTACTTGATGGTCATTTGCCAAACTACCGTCTATTGGCCGTTCGCCATTAATACAAATTACTGATCATGGCCATTTACCAAGTATTCATTGTTCACGGCCGTTCGCCACAAATAACATATCATGGCCGTTTGCCAAATTAACATCTATTGGCCGTTCGCCATACATAATTTTCCAATAATAATGATAATAGGTATAACTTAAGTAAAAATACTAATACAAATAATAATAATTACCGCCATGCGTTACTGGAGGCATGTGAAATAATATTATTACCGCCATGCGTACTGGAGGCATGTGAAATAATATGATTCCCGCCATGCGTTATTGGAGGCATGTGAAATAATATGATTACCGCCATGCGTTACTGGAGGCATGTGAAATAATATGATTACCGCCATGCGTTGCTGGAGGCATATGAAATAATATGATTCCCGCCAAGCGTTATTGGAAATAATATGATTACCGTCATGCGTTGCTGGAGGCATGTGAAATAATATGATTCCCGCTATGCGTTGCTGGAGGCATGTGAAATAATAATATGATTGCCGCCATGCGTTACTGGAGGCATGTGAAATAATGATTACCGCCATGCGTTACTGGAGGCATGTGAAATAATATGATTATCGCTATGCGTTACTGGAGGCATGTGAAACAATGTGATTACCGCCATGCGTTACTGGAGGCATGTGAAATAATATGATTCCCGTTAAGCGTTGCTGGAGGCATGTGAAATAATGTGATTACCACCATGCGTTATTGGAGGCATGTGAAATAATATGATTACCGCCATGCGTTGCTGGAGGCTTGTGAAATAATAAGATTACTGTTATGCGTTGCTAGAGGCATGTGAAATACTATGATTAAAGATAAAGAATGTGCTTTATTGATCCTCGCACAAAAATGGTGTTACTGTCGGTGCAGCACATACTGTTACAAATATAAACATACAATAGTAAAATATTATGTTGTACAGATGGTACAGATACCAACATTAACAACACCCACATATGCCAACACCCACATTTCTTACTGCCATGCATTTAGTTGGCGTCATGGTCAAGTTTCTGGGTTTTCAGACATGCTTAATATGCTTGACAAATGTAACCAGTACAAGATTGTTGATTATAGTGCATGACGAAGGGAGTGAAGTTCTCTGTAGTTCGAGTACTGTCTTGTTGTGCATTTAATATTGTAGAATTTCTCCTGAAATTCATCCGTGAGTCAGCCAACATCCGAGTCAGAGGCAGGATCGGTTACACTCGACAATATACACTTGGACATGTTTGGCTGCCTTGCAGGGACATTGGCAGATCGCTGCTGCGACAACGAGAACTCTTCCGTCTACGCCAGTGAATGCTCGACACAGGAGCCATGACAGTACTCTCATACTCCAGGTAGTGGTGGACAGTTAGTCGAATGCAAGGATACATTTGACATTTGTTGGAGCAGGATATAGAACACAGTATGGCATCTTTTGAGAAGCTGCTGCACAGGACACTTGGCTTTGTAACAGCAATCCATCCTGCTACACTTATGGCAATTGCAAGTGGTTTCAGTCCAGCAACAGACACTTGACTGGAGTTGGGGCAGTACCAATGAGACGCCAAGGGTACATACAACATATTTGATGTTACAGGTAGAGGACGTTAGGTATGCAACGCAGGACCTATGATCAGACATTGTGTAACAGTATAGGTAATAGTGATTTTAATAGGTAATAGATCGTTTCTCATGTCATAGTAATATATGAGCTTTTATCAAAAGTAATAGTAATAGATCTGAAAGTAATCGATAATAGTTTAATTATCCCTTTTATTACACCTATTGCTGCAAATGTCCAAAACTTGGGTTTGTTTGCATGTTATTCAAACCGTGTATGTGGTAACAGCAAGGGATGTGTACACAATGTACACACAATTACTGAACCGGTATTTACATAACAGGAACTGATCAGTATTCTAATAATTTGATAGCTTCAGCGCATATCTGCTCAGTGAAACAATGCATAATTAGCAAGCCGGTTACTAATTGTTGGAATACACCATTGGAGAGGCTAATAATTGCTTCAACACATTCCTAACACACACACACCAGAAGCTGCATCCTGGTGTTGAATTCAAAGGGAGAGTATCCTTTGGTTGTTTTTAAACACAGTGCACAACAAGGCCCATACTCTCTGTAAGAGAGGGGTGAATGTTTATACGGTTCTGTCATTTACTAAGCAGCAGTGTTAAGGGAATTTATTCATGCCAGGGGCCCAGTACAAGGTATCCTGTTTGCGTACCTGGATGGTTCGTCTATGCAGCGGAGTGAATTCGACGTGTCCCTTAAACGGCTCCTTAGCTGTTGTGTCTCCCCAGTCAGCTATGAGGAATCTTTAATAAGTCTTGTTATGAGCGGGCATGGGTAAGTTGGTAGTGTTTTTTAGTCACTGAGCATGTCTGCCAATCTCGGTGGAAATGATCATGCTTTTTGTGGCACACGTGCATGCTGGAGGGTTAGCCCCAGCATATATCGTTTCTATCGTTTCAGCAGTGGCATATTTTCATAAGATTAATGGGTTTCCCGATCCAATTACTAGTTTGATTGTTCACAAGTTATTGCACGAAATTTGGGGTCTTTGCGTGATGTCCGCCTGCCTGTCATACACTACCCATCCTCACTCGCTTAGTACAAGCTCTCTCAACTGTGTTCTATGTACAGTACAAATGTACTATGCTACGGACCGTTATGGTCCTTGCATTTAGAGCATACCTGCGAATAGGAGAAATGGTACCGAGGGCAAGGTGCAGTGTTCAAAGTTGTTTACATATAGGAGATGTTATGCAATCTGGTGACCTTATTACAGTGTCCCTTGGTCGTTTTAAGCATAGTGCACGACAAGGCCCACAATCTCTGCAGATAAGGGCTGAATGCTTACAAGGTTCTGTCATCCACCAAGCAGCGGTGGTAAGGGAATTCATTCTTGACAGGGCCCAGTACAGGGTATCCTGTTTGTGTACACGGATGGTTCGCCTATGCTGAGGTATGAATTTGACGTGTCCCTTAAACGGCTCCTCAGCTTTTGTGGCTACCAAACTAGTCCATTTAAAGGTCACAGTCTTCGCATTGGTGCAGCTACAGCAGCAGCTTTGTGAGTGAAACCTGACGCACAAATCAGGGAAGCAGGCAGGTGCACATCGGATGTTTTTAGGAAGTATATCCGACTTGCATAAGTATCTTTGGGTCAAAGGTTTGATGTGTTTTATACGGTGGGGTGGTCACAGGTTCCTCTTGGTGACCTTGTGGCGGAATGGCCCCACCTTTGTGTAATTGCATGTGTCTATTGGTGGTGGAATGTTTGTATTGTTTGCTTAGGTTTATATTCATAGTGGTTTTATACCTCTATAGGGACAAATAATGTATGTATGTATATTGTCGTCATGTTGCAGGAATGTGTGCCTGAGAAACTTTGATGTACAATGGTTCAGTTTCCCATCTGGTTTGCATATTAGACATCACATTCCTACTATCTTTATGCCCAAAAGTGGCTGCATTAGAAGCAATCCACTTTCCAATAAAAAAACGTCATCCTTTGGTCAATTTCAATTCTCAAACTACAATGGGCTTGTGTTGGTTATTGCATAAACTGTATTATTATGTACATAATTGATCTGGAATCAAATGTATCTATCTATCTATCTTGTATCTTTAGTCAATAAAATTCGTATGCACTAGTGTATTTTCACACACACACACACACACACACACACACACACACACACACACACACACACACACACACACACACACACACACACACACACACACACACACACACACACACACACACACACACACACACACACACACACACACACACACACACACACACACACACACACACACACACACACACACACACACACACACACACACACACACACACACACACACACACACACACACACACACACACATATATATATTACTCCCTAATTACCACTGCATTCCCCTCATATCTCACCTTCCCGCAGGAGGAACTACCTCCATAACTTTCCGTCAGGTGGTACTACTTGCACTTCTTTCCGCCAGGAGGTAGATCACGTGACCACCATGACAGGTACCATCTTAGAATTTCACCATGGGGCCCATTCAAAAACTCTAAAGTACTACTAACGATGTTGAGATATAAAGTTCGTTTATTGTGTGTTTGTGTGTGTGTGTGTATGTATATGTGTGTGTATGTGTTTGCTTACGTATGTGTGCGTCAGTGCGTGTGCGTATGTATGTGTGTGTGTGTGTGTGTGTGTGTGTGTGTGTGTGTGTGTGTGTGTGTGTGTGTGTGTGTGTGTGTGTGTCATTCTCTCTCTTTGTGTATGCGCGCGCGCGCGCACACACATCATACACACACACACACATTGTACGAGAAAGAGAAACACGTACATAATGCAGCGTCGTGAAGAACAGCTGTATTACAAAATATGATGAATTACTAATGTTCGTAGTACCACTCCGAGACGGAATACGCAGATGTAACAATAGCTCAAGTGAAGGCGAATAGCCGCTTCCATCAGCAGTATTCATAATGGTAGTGTGCGTATTGGTGAACAGCTGTGTCAAAAGAAACTCCAACTAGTGTGAGCATTTGTATTCATAGTAGTAGTTGTAGTAGTCCGATTTACGATGGACAGTCGTATTCCTGCTGCACTCAGTACACATCCAACATCGTGCATGCCATCAAGCTGCATCTGTTCTGTAACGTCGTGTACGTCTGGCAGGTGGAGCCACTAACTAGTCGATGAGTCGGTTACCTATTGTGGCCGCCAGGAGATGCAACGGGGAACGGAATACTCGTCTCAACGTCACACCTGGAGAGAATATGGAAAACCACACCAGTAAAAACAATTGTGTTAAAATGTGTAAGCAAACATTTAACTACTGTGACACGAGGAGCATGGTTTATATATATATATATGAATATATATAATAATAATATATTTTATTTGGTATAGCGCCACATCCAGTATTGTTCGTGGCGCTTCACAACATATTAAAATACATAAAAATGGTAGAATTGCAATAAATATGTGTATTTATATTAATTTAAAATAAATATTAGTGGTAAAGAATAAAATAAATAAATACATACATATTGAATAATGTAGACTTTCTAAATAAACAAGTAAATAAATAGCCGTTATTCATAAGAATTAAATAATATTAATAATAATAAATCTAGCACAATAACTATATAAAATAATACTAATAAATTAATATTTATTTGTATGATTAATAATAATAAATAATTTAGTAAAACATTTGATATAAAACAGTTTACTTGAGGAATAATGAATAATCATTATACGAATACGATAACTAATTAAAATTGATTTTAGTAGAGGACAGTGTTCATGTAGAGTGGCACTAATATGAAACACAAAAGAAATGTGTCTTTAGACGACATTTGAAGCTGGTGAGAGTGTCACAGGTTTTAACAGCACTCGGTAAAGTGTTCCATAGGGACGCAGCAGCTACAGCGAACGAGCCGTCCCCAGCCTTGATACGAGTTCGCTTCACTTCCAACATGTTACTGCTTACTGTACGTGAGTACCAGTATCTTGTAATCCACTCTGCGCGCAACAGGCAGCCAATGTAGTTCGCGTAACAGGGGCGTGGCGCTGTCACTACGTGGACGACGCAGAATCAGTCTGGCAGCCGAGTTGTGTATTCGTTGCAGACGCGCGATGTTAACTGCAGACGTGCCGTACAAGAGTGCGTTGCAGTAGTCAATCCGCGATGTGATGATGGCATTGACTACGCGTTCCTTTGTTGGTTTGGGTAAAAAACGGCTAATCTGATTGATGTGGCGGAGGTAGAATGAGCATGCACTGACAGTTTGCGACACTTGCTTTTTCATATCTAGGTGCCTGTCAACGAAGACACCGAGACTTTGAACACATCTTGAAGCTGTAATTATAGAACCACCAACGCGAATCACAGTGCCATCAACGATTGCATCCGCAGACTTGGGTACAATCGGAAGATACTGTGTCTTGCCGTCCAGTTCTTTATTTCACCCAAACAATCCTCCATTTGTTGAACCGCAGCCGTTAAAGCGGAACGATTCAGGTCGAAATGTGAGTAGATCTGTAAGTCGTCAGCATAGTGATGGAAGAAGAGTCCATGGGCTCGAATAATGTCACCGATAGGTTGGACATATAATGAAAAGAGCAGTGGTCCAAGGACGGAGCCTTGCAGGACACCTGTTGTTAGAGTAGTTATACTCGACGATTGGTCACCGATTACAATTCGCTGCGTCCGGTCTTGCAGGTACGATGTCATCCAGTCCAGTGCTTTTTCAACAAAGCCATAGCGCAAACGTAGACGCTTAATCAAGATGTCATGGTTGATAGTATCGAAGGCGGCACTAAAATCAACGAGAACCAAGATGGTTCCTTGTTTATTATCCATGGCTGTTTTGAAGGCACTTGTAACGTACAGTAGCGCGGTTTCGGTCGAATGTTTTTTTCGATACGCCGACTGAAAGCACTCAACCATTTGCTGGTCAGACACATGCGTCATTATCTTAAGCGCGACCACTTTCTCAATTACTTTGGACAATTGTGTAAGGTTGCTCACAGGTCGATAACTGCTCAGAATGTCTTTGTCAAGTGATGGTTTCTTCAAAAGTGGACGGACAATTGCATGCTTCAGCGACTTTGGCATGACTGTCTCGTCCAGCGAAGCATTTGTAATCCGTGTAATGACAGTCACAATACTTGTCATAATGTCTCTTAGCTGAATTGCAGGCAGAGGATCCAACGCGCACGTTTTGCCAGTAGTACCACAAATCGCTGTGATCTCTGTGTTCGTTGTTGGATCAAACGCATGGATACTGTCAGTGAAACAACGTCTTTCATATGTTGGCCTATCAATGATGTTGAAACATTGCAGACCTGACAGGAGCTTGTCAATCTTTTCACTAAAGAAATGTGAAAATTGTTCGCATATTTGGGCTGTCAAGTGGAATTCAGGGTGTTCCTGTATGCGGTGGCCATCAAGCGATCTCAGTAATCGAAACATGGTTTTGTTGTTTGCCTTCTCCAGGCGGTTTTGATAATAATCCGTTTTGCGTGCCGATATCAAAACAGTGCATTCTTCACGAGCGGTGACATATAATTGCCGATGAATCTCCAGTTTAGTTCTTCTCCACACATTCTCCCGTTTCCGCTTCTTATCCCTGGCGTCGTCGATGTCAGAGTCGTACCAGGGATGTGGTGTGCTGTCTCTTACTTTCACATTGCGTAACGGGGCATGTTTGTCAAAGGACTCCGTGAGACAGGCGTTATACATCTCCACCAAATACTCTGCTTGTCGATCATTCGCGCATGTACGCAATGTCATGTCAGCACATACAGACTCGATATCGTTTCGGAGTGCATATGTTTCAATGTTCCTGAAATTCCGCTTTGCAATCGTCTTAGTTTTTACTGCAGGCTTCAGTGCTCTTAGTGTGAGTTCAATGCTATGGTGGTCAGACAGAGAGTCAGGATGCACAGTAACGGAAGTAATGAAGTCGTCGTCAGTTTGACTGATCGCAAGATCCAATATATGTCCAGTTTGGTGCGTTGGCGAATGTACATGTTGAGTTAGATTGAACGATTCATATAGAGTGCGAAGTGGTTCTGATTTGAGGGTATCATCAAAATGAACATTGAAGTCACCAATGATGACAGTAGGAACAACGGAGATGGATGCGTCGATGAATAGCTGCTCATGTTCAGCGTAAAAATTCAATATTGTTCCAGATGTCTTACTTGATGCAGGCGGGTGATAAACGACCCAGATATTGTATTTCAACAAGAACGGGTTGGTGAGTTGCAGACGGAGAAGTTCGATGGGTTGTGAATGGCAGCTTTGGGAGGATCTTGGTGTTGAAGGTATTTCGATGAACTATGGCAAATCCGCCGCCACGACCAGAGGCACGTGCTACATGATTGAATGTGTAGCCGGGAGGCGTCAGTTCAGCCACAATCGCTTCGTCTCCAGTTTTTTTAGCCACGTCTCGGTGATGGCCAAAACATCCCAATCGTGTTGGATAATTTCCTCATTTATAGACAGCGTCTTATTTTTCACAGATCTTGCATTGATCAATGCTATGTTGGTGTAACGATTCTTAAAATCCTTGTCATCAGTTTGACAAGACGACAGTTTCACACGTGCAATGTTTGCGTTGTTGACACCGCGTTGGTGATAAATGGGTGTAAAGCCGGGCCGACGTCCAATTACTGGACGTATTGTACGATGGCGATTGCGACCGGCTCTGCAACCTTGTGTGACCGCACAAATTCCGTTGTCCTTTAACGTGTCGAACAAATGCTGAGGCAGCCTTCCGCCAGTGACACTCGCAATGTTATGGGCGAATAGTTCCTGCCGAGTGTAGGTCACCATGGGTACAGGTGTGCCACCGGAATAAAAGTCGTAGAAATACACGCACATATAAAACCAATAACACGAACGAACAGCTCCGTGCATTCAGGGTAATGTTATCAACACGATGTTCAAATCTCACCAGTGTCGTAGTAATACAAATAAGTAAAATTCTAGTTTAAACACAGAACATAAATAGCTACCACTGGGGCGCTTGTCATATGATCAAAAACACACATACACACACATATATATGTATATATATATATATATATATATACATTGTGTTATATGGATTAGAACATTAGTAACTCATCTGTTGCAGTTCCATAATTTAAAGCCGTCGACTATGACGACTAAATTATAAGATCTTGACAAAATAAAATAAGTTTTTCTTTAGGTTTGTAGAATACAAATTTTTGTTTGATCATTATTTTTGTATTATTTGCACAGTTAGAGTTCTCAGTGTGTCCCGCGTTCTACAGAGAAACGGCGACGTAGCCTGTGTTGCGTTGTATGTGGATTGTTTGCCCCGTGGATACGGTCTTCCCATAGTTTAATCACTCGCAGTAGTCGGTGTCGTCAAAATACGCCGGGCGCCATTAAAGCGATTCCTTGAGAATGTTAATGTCTTTGTAATGTACGCAATTGTTAAATAATCTTGTAAATGTTATTATTTCATGTAATTCTAGGCCTATATTTCATTAGAATTATGTTTTATTAATCACTAGTGACCCTGACAATTTATCGAAAAATTAACTGCGCGTACGCGCAGTTTCCACTTTGGCCCCGCCTTCACAATTGGAATAAGACATGCTCATGAATATTCGGGACTGTCCGTCAGACTTCGATGAGCTACGCCGAGTTAATAGATGCAAGAAAAACGTCATCAACATGCGAATGAGTCATGACCAATAAAAGTATCAAAAGGAAACGTGGACTAGCTGCTGTGTATGTCACAGATTCAGCAAAAAAAAGAAAGAAAATATATGGAATAAACGGAGATTGAACATAGTGACAGCTTATGACAGAAGGATTGATTTAAAAGAAAAAGCACCAGCTCTCCACGCACGAAGGTCGAAGCCGCCGATGACATATTAACTGAATCATATTGAGTGATTGGCATTGTTTTTATTGGAATATAAACAAAACATAGGAAATCTCACCTATGGTACTATCATGTTCCTTTTTCACTAGGTATATATGGCTATACATTTTAAAGTTTAGTTTTAATGAAACGTTTAGGTAAAAGAAACTTATTGATGCCGAGAAAGAATCAATAATAAAACCATTTTGTTTGCACCATACATTAAGCTGCTATTTCCATAAGCAGTACAAATGCAACATTATACATCGCATGGAATACTTCACGATATTAACATAGCATAGGTGGCTATGTACTTTCTATCTACATAATGTTTACTTTTAATTTGAAAAATGTAGATATATAAAGAGACAAAGTATTCAAATATATTGCATGAGTGTAACAACATGATTTATTTTTTACTCGGGATGCAATCATTATTTGTTTTGCCTATCATTTAGAGAAACAAATATTGAATTTGTTTCTGCCGAACTCCCGTTTCGATGAAAAATAAAATGGTCATTGTATGATGGAAATAAAGTTCTAAAATTACAAAACTTTAAAAGTAACGCATATTTTAAAACACTGTCATCAATGGTGTATTTAACTCAAGAAGATCAATAAAACATTTTGAATGTTGTGGAACATTTATATTTTATGAATTTTCAAAATTATTGTAAAAGCAACTTTATCGACACCTTTTTATAAACTACTTCCAGTATAGTTCACTTAAAACAAACTTGTTTCAACAAATTTTAAAGAATATGCTGTAGAACACAATCCAAACATGACGAGCATAACAAAGCATACATTTTATTACGTACTCCTATTTTGGAAGATAATGACAGGATGTTGTGCATTTAGATGCACAAATCGATCGATTGCACACACATCCATTTGAAACATGTAGCGATGTACATATTCCCAGCAGAAGCCACACGGAACTAATGTGACACAACGAAGTCAGACATCTTCTTCACTACTGTGTTAGTTAACACATTGTCCAATTAATAGCACTGATATGCATTTTGATACACAAAGCAATCACATGCACACATCCATTTGAAACAAGAAGTGATGCACAATTTCCCCGTAGATGTCGCACATAACAGAATGGGGCAGAACAAAGTCAGGCACCATCGTATGTCAGGTGACCCATTGTCCAATTAATGGCACTTTGAGTAGAGCTCTTCAATTTCCTCTTTCCACCACCTCGGCTATTTTGAAACTGCTGATGGTCAAAATGTTCCTGCAAATAAACAAAGTTGAATTCATGAAACTGAGCATAAATATGTTCGCCGACTCGTAGAGGGCTGTGGAGAACAGGGAAACGTGGAGAGAGCTGGTTAAGAAGTCGTCAGTGGTGCCCCAACGATCTTTACGGGTTATGGGAAAGTAAAGTGAAATGCAGAAGCATAAATATGAGTTAGCTAATTCAACACTGTATATATTAATTCAGTTTAGATATTAGATTATGGAACGTATTACCAAGTGTACAGCTGGCTAAATGGAAAAGAAATACAAGAGAGCCATGTTATGCTGATTCAGTCAGACTAAAATCACAATGCATTACTTTGGCCAACTTTTAATTTGCATCTACATAATTACCTGTATGCATTGGTCATATAAAGTGCACTCCAGATAACTCAAACTCTCATAAGTTGATTTTCGATAAGTTAAGTAAATCTTTTACTTCGGTCCTGGGCATAGGTCCCAATAAGGGGACCTTCTGATAACTTTCTATTTAACAGAAGTTCCACTTATCAGTATTGTTATGGGTCCCTGGAGGGTTGACCTTATCCAGAGTGCACTGTATGTTTTCCTTTATTCTTGCTCTAATAATTAATGTTGTATATACACATATGGGCCATTATCGCGAAAAGCGTACAGTAACGGTAAAGTAACATGTCAAAAATAAATGTTTAATTTGTATTTTTTATAGCTAGTACTATTGATATCAAATGTGCTATTCACATGAAGCAGCACAACTTGATCTAATATATTATTATATTTTTTATAATATATTAATGGATAAAAACTTATGTATACTAGAGTGCAGATCTGCCAGTGTCCAAAGTTCGTGTATACATCGCAAAATTCCGTGGCAACACGGTATTGTGTACTTTTTAACAAAGCTAAAACTTTTACATTCAATGATGACAAGCCAGCCAGATTTACAAGCAATTGTAGCTGTAGCTTTAGAAAAAATCGGTGAACGTATGAATCTCACATGTTCATGTTTTGGTTCAAATAGGTGGAAAAACAGGGACTTTTCAAAACGGCTGACTGGAAAGGCAAGACCCGTAGATACACAGACCCAACCCATACTGAGTGGCTGACTGCTGCCGTCGCCGTCGCCGACACCACCGGGTCGGATATTATAATTATACTTAATCAAAAAGTTACCCAGTGGAAGGCATTAGAAGCAGGATAAATAAACAATGCATGAGCTTCCTGCATTTTTAAAAGTAGCTGCCAATATACATTATGTCTACGAACTGCTAAAAAAAGCCATTGTTTGCAACAATTCACCTCGAAATCTTAAAAGTTGACTGTGTGTGTGACGTCACCAGTCTCTGTGTGTTTCACTATGCGTGCATGAATATTCATCATACTCGAGCTGCATATTTAATCATCCATGTAGCAGGAAGCTCAAAATGATTCGCGTAAACACAATTATTTATCGGCTTTTTGCGCAGACAAGACACAAATTATTCACAACAATGCAAGACATAAGTAGCAGAGAAAGTAGTTATGGGAAATTATCACGTTTTGATACAGTACATCTCAAATGTATATTAGCTTACAAAGAATCGCTTTAAATAACATAAATGTACAACCAAGTTTATATGAATGCAGTCAAACACAATTATACATTAATGTTCTAATTTAACTTTCATTTTCATTCGTTTCTCGATGCTGCATGAATAGAACGCGCATAGATTAATTGTTGTAGCATACCTCGTGTTATCATATGTGTTGTTGCTTTCCAATGTCGTTCTTTTGAAGTCACGATCACGTACTGGTGCCCTTGTCGCATATTGTCTGATTTTGTTCCCATCGTTTTTAGCAACGTTTGGTGGTGCACTGAAACAATACTACATCACGGCCAAATCGTCGTTCATACTGTTCGTTTTTCAATATATGCTGCAGCACGCGCCTTAGGAACAATATCCACCGTTGAATATTCTTACGATGTTGCAAGATGCCATTCCATTTCATATGTGAAATCTTAATAGAATCCCAAATATGTTGGATAAACCATTCATGTGTCACAAACCGGAGCGATGCGTAGAAATAACTATTGCATAAACAGTTCCATCAGGTTTCCTCTCCAAGTTCTAATAATTATCCTTAAACGGTTTTATTTTCACAATAAATTGACTTTGTAGCATTTGACGTCTGACTTTGTGAATCATCAACTATGATATAAAATGCCCAAGCAGATTAGAAAACAGAGGAAGGCTGATGGATCTAAACAAAGTAGTTCAATAATACACATGTAAAATGCAATGTAAACATGCAGTCTCCTATCATGTTCAAAACTAAGAGAATATGCAAAGCTAAAAGCGAAGGAATGTCGCAAAGTTGAAAGCGAAGAGATGTTGCAAAGCTGAAAGCACTGGTACGTTGCAAAGCTATAAGCGAAGAGATGGAGCGATATTTGACTGGACCTGGAAGACAACTACCGGCCACATGCACCCCAGTGCATAATACCGACCCTTCCAGGCGTATACTTCCAATTCGCATAGCTGCAGGTATTTATATCGCTCTCGTCGCATCAAGAACAGGTAGCTCCCCGTGGGGTTGAGTGTGCTACACTGTATCTCGACCGTTTCTGCACTCGGGACTGTTTGCATGTAGAGGGCACACAACGTGTAGTCCGCGGCGTCGAGATCCGCCGGGGATCGGTCAGACGGAGACACGTCGGTCAAACCGATCGAGAAGTTCGCCAGCTTTTTATCTGAAAACAGATGTGAACACTTGTTCCAGGTGTTACGACGAATATCATGTTTTCAAAACTAGACTGCTCATAAAAATAGAATAATGACATCATGTGTTCACATGTTTTTTGTTATAGGTAACCACACTCTAAATGTAACTGTAATGTCCCAAAAGCTAGTGATGATGTAATGCTACTGTTATTGACGATGTCAGTAATAGTACTATGTTGTTGCAATTTATTTCTATGCACGCAGTTAATACAGCTATGTCATTTTTACCAGTAGCAACATCCGATAGTCAGCATTCACTCACGGAAACTTTTCCTGTTGCTGACGATGACTTTGGCGATGCTGTCTTCTTGGGCAAGACGCACGGCGAACCAAGGGTTGTCCTCTGGTTGTGTCAACCTGCAGCCCTCTAATGTCGTACTACGTTCTCCGTCCACGGCGCGCTCAGGGCCACACCGCTGGTTGCACTCGGTGGATACATAGACTGACGACATGTACGCCGGTTGACGCAAGGCCAGGTTTATGTCTGACACTGCAACATGGACGTACGTCTGAAATATAATCGATTTTAAATAGGATCTCGTTAGGGTATGGTGTGACCATTCTAATAATAATAATTATTATACCAAAGTCATGCATTTGTCACACACATGTACACGGACACGCACGCAATAAACACGCACGCACGCTCACGCGCGCGCGCGCGCGTAAGTATGTTATGTGTACATTGAACATATTGTGCGCAAGCGCATAATAAATTACGTCATAAACCAATTAAAAGGGCTAAATCCGGTATAACTACGGTATTGTTGAAAATAAGTTGACTGTACAATTTGTGTAATGAATATATTGGTGTCGCTCTTGATGACTCGGTATAAACAACATTCATTACGGGTATTCAAAAATATAAAATATAACAAATTATTATATACTTTAAATAATCAAGACAATTATGTACGTTTATGGATATGTTAATTCTGAAGCATGACAAATGACGGAATTGTTGTCACATTTAACATACAATAACGAAGTTGCACAAAGGGAGATTTTTTAACAATAATTTCTGGGCGATATCGCACAGAGAACAGAATAATTTACTGAACAAACGGTGCTGCTCAAGTGCGTGCAACTCACGTTACACATAATAAACTATGAGATTACTGTCGTGAAGATAATACTATTATAATGTCAACGGCCTAGAGATAACAGCCCAAAATGTGTGAAACTAACATTTGAACGCATCGTAAAGCAAACATTCTGGTGTGAGACGAGACAACATTTACAATTTGACACGATTCGGTATTAATTTATTTGGCAAATCAAAAACTCACGCCATACCTGTCTCAGACGTGGCCTGCACCAGCGGAACCACACAGAACATGGCGGTCAGCAACATCCGACGAAAATGTGACGGTGGTGATCGCTCCAGACTCACTGCGAGGGACTGCTCTGAACGTCTTCTGTGGTCCTTACTCGATTGCACGTCGTCAGCGGTTGTTTTTTAATGGTCTACTCTCCAGTGATTATTTTCCGAGATCTGTCGGCAATGATCTTTATTCTGTGATCGTTACGCGGTGCCTTTTCACGAGTCCGCTTTCGCCCATTTAATAAACGGGAATGATCGCATTGTGGGCGGTGTGTTGACTACGAAGCGCATTAGTTATTAATAATTGATAACTACTGTTATCGTTCACCTTCATAATTTAATAATGTGTTGGCATCAGATGTCGCTTCTTATTACACGACTATATTGTCAATTTGAACAAAATAACAGTACCTTTCGAGATATTAAATTCCTCTAACCCTTGAAGAGTCGGAACATGTGGCTGATACTTCCGAATATGTCGCCAGTAGCCAAAAATGTGTCTTTTGGTACAGAAGATCATTGGAATGATTGGAGTGGAACTCGGTGTGCTCTTTCTGGACATAGTTGATTTTCCTATGTGGTGTGATAACATGTATGACTTTTGTGTCAGAAAGGTGCTTGGCATGCCCACAGCACGGGGCGTGGAGGCATTACAAATTATCGTAATAATAATACTTAGTAAGATTTAACTCTGATGTAAATTTTCTTTGTATATTTTTGGTATACATACCCATTAATTTGTGATGTTCTTTTGAGATATAAACACGTTTCCTTTATTTCACAGGATTGAAACAAATGTCCACAGAAATCACGTGTTTTACGTTATCTGAAGATATGGTCGTATATTTAACTTTCAATAAAGCATTAACTGGCTAGAAACTGCATATTCTTAACTCAAACATATGAGGATATCACTCAACAATAAACATATTAAGCTAAATCAACTTCACGTCACACAACATCTAAACTGCAGGAATGCAGCATCCTCGTTAAGAATGTGTTCTACGTTATCCAGTTGTCTCAGTTATGAATGTTTATAATTTGATATAGTATGTGCAGACCCATTACTTCTTTTCTTAAACAAGGGCACTGCAGGCCACACATATCTAATGTGACCTCAGAGGTTTCGAACATACTAAATGGCCGTGTTTTACGTTATCTGTGTTCACATCGCATGGGTAAAGGGTGTCGTTACACTTCCGACGGCGCCATATTCACTCGCCGTTCTGCTAGTGGATGGAACTCTTAGATTGCACTTACAAAACTAAGTTTATATATATATATATACATATATATTTATATATATATATATATAAATGCCCGAAAAACATGCTTCATACTGAGATAATTTATGTACATATTGAGATATTGCTAATGTATTTTCACTTATAACGAAGTGAAGACTAGCAGCCTCGCTACCTGCTAAAAGATGCCTACCCCTCTCCGAGAGTAAAGGATCAATATCATAAAATGTAATCGATAATGTTGAATACAAATGGATAACATAAAACACATTTTGCTACTATTTTCTTTGCATTTATTGATACTGTGAGTATATAATCTCTCTTGGCTGTTTTTCTGTAGCTTGTAGTCGTTATGTATTGTCACCTAAGACGATAGCAACAATGAACCATACTTAGGCCTTTCAGAATAATATTTATGTTTCCTTTTATAAGATGTTCGCAAATATTAGTGTTGATAGGTAAGACAGATATTTGCGAACAGCCGTAACATATCGGACAATCTCATGTGCGCTACAGGAAACGTAATGAACATATTACGTGGCCAAAGAGAGGGAACGCGTGGCACAACAATATGCCAAAACAGCCCAGTTGACCAAGGAAGCTAGAAAAGGGAAAAAGAAAGCGGTGTTATCCGTTTTCAACGTCATCCAAATTAATTGTACTCCTTTTGTGACACAACTAATTACATGACCATTGCAACTTCTTCTTCTCTTGAATGGGTTAATTTGTACTAGAAATAGCTATATCAAAAACTAATGCAAACATCTTGCCAGGATTATCAACATGTGTATTTTACGTTATTCGAGAGTCATTACCTACACATGCATGACTCAAAGTTTGTAATCATAACTGTATCTTATTTCATTGAAATATAACGGATTGTCACATGTTACGTGTAGAATAGGACGATATAGGATACATATATATTTTCAAATTACCTCTTAAACGTTAAGGTTCTCACCTTTTATGTGGATAAATCAGTTGTTCGGAGCGTAAAACGTAATGTGCACATAACGGACAGTAAAACGTAACTTTACACTTGCACGAACCACTCGCGCGGGGCAAATAATTCGGGAAAAGGCCACATGAAGTAAACGCTGACACAATACGCCTATTTTTTACCCCTAATAACATAGCAATAGAATACTATTTGACAATTCCACAATATAGCTACTAGGGCCTACGTACGGACGTGAAATTCACATTCTCTCCGACCTTCGTCATTTTTAACATACAACGAGTATCTGAGAGCGTTCTATGGTGTTTATGTAATGATGCTGAGGTTTGTTTTATACATTTGGTAAATATTACTATCACGACTGTCATCTACCAAGGCACCCCCTCAGGTGACGAGCATTTTGCTAGTGTTAATAATAGTGGGCACATTATGAGGGTTATTGGTGACACGTCCCAGCTAAATATATTAAACATAAACACATTTGCCGACACACACGTACCGAACAAATGCGCAGCTCTCGGCAGTCAACAAACACAATATTCTGTAGCCTGATGGTATGAACTAATTGCTAACACGTTACATAATTGATAAGATGCTCTGACATTTTAATTGATAGGAATGTAATCGCCACGAAGAGGTTATTGTTGAGGTAATACAAAACAGCTAAATACCATTTGCAGTTACATTATTAGTCCCAATATAACATCACATCTATTATTGCGAAGTCACCCGAGTATATGATTTCTGCGCTCCACGCTCCACGCTGCAGTCTGTTATAGAGCCATCAGGGGGGTATTCATCGCGGTGGAAATTCAGATATAACATCTAAGTGTAATATCTATATAGCGTGTATGTGTGTGTGTGTTTTTGTGTGTGCGTGCGTGCGTGCGTGCGTGCGTGTGCGTTTGCGTGTATGTATGTATGCATGTATGTATGTATGCATGCATTTGTGTATGCATGCATGCATGCATGCATGTATGTATGTTTGCATGCATGTAAGCATGTACGTATGTATGTACGTATGTACGTATGTACGTATGTATGTATGTGTGTGTATGTATGTATGTATGTATGTATCTATGCAAGTATGTACGTACATAGGTACGTACGTATGTATGTTAGTTAATGCAGTCGGTCACATACCATCCGGTACCGTGACGGTGTGCGACATGCATAGTCAACATACGCCTTTGTTGGTCAGCTTCACTGTTGTGTCGTGGGCCGACTGTTATGTTGGCATATTAGCAATATAAGTATTATATAACTCAACACGGCTGATCGACGAATACAGTTATGTTGATTGTTGGCCTGAAAGCTGCTTTTGTTTATTTTTTCATTATGTTGTTCATGGGAACACCCAGTATCCAAACAATCAATAACCATCACACTGTATCTTTCTGGTGGTTTTCTGGATGACACGAAATGCGTATGCATCACACCTGCTGGTATCACATATGTCTCAGATCAGCCTCGTGTCAGGAAGAATGTGATTCACGCATAGTACCACATGCCATCTACAGTGTGCAACAGCTAAACGTGTTGTGGTTCATGGCAATGACACTGATATCATTGTCATGTTGGTTGTTGTAATTCAACTAAGATATAATATCACAAGTAGTGTGTCTGTCATCACACGGATTTCAAATGCTTCTCTGGACGAGGCAGTCATGCCAAAGTCGCTGAAGCATGCAATTGTCCGTCCGCTTTTAAAGAAACCATCACTTGACAAAGACATTCTGAGCAGTTATCGACCTATAAATAACCTTACACTAGTACTATTTATTTTAAATTAATATACATATTTATTGCAATTCTATCATATTTATGTATTTTATTATGTTGTGAACCGTCAAGAACACTACTGGATATGGCCAAATAAAATATATTACTATTATTATTATTATTACTATGCCTCTACTATGTTGGAAGGCATTGAGATTTGGCTCACAAAGTAACACGTTTGCATAATTCTTGCGATGTACACTTGACAGCTTGTTTCTCTGAATTTTATCATAAATTGTGTAATGAAGCATGTGATTATTATTAATTGATAGGCGGTGATTCGGTATTCACTTTTAAATAATGTTTATTACACTGCGGAAAATAAAAATAACGCTTGTCACGAAATCCAGTCCGGCTGGTGTCATGCCACGATCATGCAACAATTAGGGGGTAGGATATATGTTTGGTTCGTGAATGTGTGGTATTTGGCATTATTTTAATATTATGTTGCAGTCGTCAATAAATAAATGATTGACGATTATATTGATATATTAAACATGGATGATGAATATGTATTAAGGTAACTATGGTACATTTTATATGATGTCGACGGCGAAACTTTTCTCGATATATTGTTCAATATTTTGACTTTGGCTTAATCTAAAATAAGCATATCGATAAGGTATTTGTCACAGTTGTTCGCCTTGTCTTTCCGGATATTTTGTATACCACCTATAGCAATATAACCCTATGTTTACTACGTAAATTTGACAACATCAAATTATAACAAAATGGTCACTCCGAGATCAAATAGGCATAAATGTAAGTCCAATTTTCAGAGTGCAGCCAACTGATTTGAGAAGGTTGCCTTCTGGAATATTATTCAGGAAGCTCTGATGTTTAATAAAAAAAAACAGGGAGGTGTCCATAACCACCAAAATTAGGACCCGTGCTCCCGACTATATATATAATAGTAATAATAATAATTATGACAAACGTCTATAGCGCCTAAATCCCCAGGAATCTGAGCTCAGAGGCGCAACATACAAGAATCATTGGGCTAAATCATTAACAGGGACAAGCAAGAGTCGTCATTAGAGCAAGGGACCGCCTAAGGTTAGGGTGGGAATGCAATTTCAAATAAATAAGCCTTTAGTTTTTTATGGAAGGTATTTTTTAGTTTCAGATGATTTTAAAGCGATAGGGAGTTTATTATGTACATACCGACGAAATTTCTTCCGAACTACGGTGGGATGTTATACTGTTATAGTTTCTAAAAGAACAAGTCAATATTAACTACGGTGTCATCCCGTGTGTTTCGCAAATACACCGTTGGCAGTCGAGTCAATGTTTTCGCCATCTGCCAGTATGTGGTAGTCCAGATATGATCTATTGATTTAGTCCACCGCGTGTCACGTTCGTCGTTGCTCTTATTTGCGGTTTACGCATAGTTTAATACAACGACAGGTACATGAATAAATGGAATAATTTTATTTGATGGTAAGATCGGTATGACTTGGAAAGGTGTAAATAACGTCGAGCTAAAGCACATAATTATATTATATATAATCTTGTGTTATGTTAGTTTTCAAAAAATATTGACTAAATGCTATAGCAATTAACCAGTTTGTGTTAAGTTGTGCTGTAAATAATACTGCCGTGAACATACTCTACGTTTATTAACCAATGAACTGCACTAATTTGGTGATGCCTCCGAGATCAGCGAATCAGTTGTAAAATGTTTTCATTTACAATTTATTTATGTAATGCTTATTCAATTGATCATCTATCACAAGTGATTTTTACGGCATGGGTAGCTGAGCTAAAAAGCTTACTAAAAGTGGAAACCATTGAACATCGTGTGTGTGTATTAAAGGCCACGGACAGTTAAAATTTGAATATCCGTTATTTTTTCATCAAATCGTACTTTGGTGCGTGGTTAAACAATCCCAGGTGATTTTGGCCGTTCCCGTCAAATTATGTGGTAATGGCGTCGTTGAGAAGTCATGGCTTGGCGTCCATCTCAGCACGGGTCGTCCATTTCACGTCCCAAGTATGTGACGTCACACCAGGCAATCTCGCACGAGCTAGAATTCGTCGGATGCGCGACCATATTGGTGTTGTGTGACAACTGACCTTCTGGAGTTAACGCAAGGTCGCTTGATTTGAGTTGATTTGGTAATATTACCGGATATATTTATGTTGAAAAAGGATATATGAGAACACTAGGCAATTGAAAACCATGGTAAATAGGTGTGTCGTGTTTGGTTGCAGCGGGAATCCCGTCCCGAAGCAGGTGTCCATACACGAATTTCACATGGATGGTACAAAAACACTGAGAAATGCGTGGGAACGCGTCGTTCAGGGAACCAGGGATCATTGGAGTATTGCATCGTGTGGTATCTTTACATGTAGCAAACATTTTGTGCAAGATGACTTTGTGAACTGATACCCGTTCCTCATGGGATTTACCAAGAAACTGTTACTGAAGAAAGCTGTAATTCCCAGAGAGTACCCAGAGCTGTCACCAAATGCTGACATAGTCCGGCCACCCACTACCAAGCCAGCTCCAACGAGAACAATAGTCAGGAAAAAGGAAGCCCACAGCGAAAGCAAATTTTATGTTGTCACCTGGTTATCTGAAATCTGTCTCATGTTTTGTATCATTCATAAGAGCACTGTACATGTGTAGATCTACTTGTTAAACAGGAATTCATGCGGGGGGTCGGAGTCCAATTTCGTTTTAAATCCCCCCTCTTTGTTGATTTTGAATTGCATTCCCATCCATAGACAAGGACATCTCCCCTCTCTGGGGTTTTATACGCTGGTCCAGTCCCTGGACCAGACCTGGGGCGGAAGTACTCGGTATTCATGTACTCGTATAGTCGAGTATGTAGGGCCTGTAAGTCTCGCGCCTCGTTTTCGATCTGGGGACATTTGAGGACAGCTTTTATCCCAGCGTAAACGATGGGGTTGTGTTTTGTTTTTGGTTGTAATCATCGCACTGCCCCCAAATTGTTTTCATGGTTTCGTAAGACACATATTGCCCAAAATCGTTCATACTATCTGCGCTGCGTAAATTGCTATGATGGTGTGATCAACTCAATACTAAATCAGACAAATAGGTCAAGAGCGTTATCAAGCAAGATTTTTATGACCTGATTTTAGGCACAGTGAATACAAAGTATACATGAAATGTCTAAGATGTACATGTAATGATATTTTCATTGACTATTAGTGTTACACAATAGGCTTACATTGTCGTGATAATAAAGCTTCCACATTGCTTAATGTACAGTAACTTGAAATATTGTTCTCTGTTCCATGAATTATGTTGGTGTTTCACAATCTCATGAATAAAGTAATTATTAATTTGGGTATTACCGATTATGTTCTTTGAAAATAACTTCCTTTTGATGGGATATTTCAATGCTTGAAAACATACCCATTATCAAAACAATTGTCAGTGAAAATGTTTCTAGTATATGGGCTTATTCAAGAGCTCAACATGAACCATGTGGTAAAATCAATATTTGTGTAGTGGAAATACCGTGATCTATTAATAAAATATATCGTTTTGGAGAGTATTTTGATGAAATGATGGACACTCGTCTTGATAAGACGTTGAGTGATGATGAGGATTCCACGTGGGAGGCATGGGAGGACCTTCAAGCCAAAGTGCACAGCCAGCATGTCTTCTTGAGAAGACGTTGAGTGATGAGGAGGATTCCACGAGGGATGCATGGGAGGACATTCAAGCCAAAGTCACAGCCAACATGTCTTCTTAAGAAGACATTGAGTGATGAGGAGGATTCCACGTGGGAGGCATGGGAGGACATTCAAGCCAAAGTCACAGCCAACATGTCTTCTTAAGAAGACGTTGAGTGATGAGGAGGATTCCACGAGGGAGGCATGGGAGGACATCCAAGCCAAAGTCACAGCCAACATGTCTTCTTAAGAAGACGTTCAGTGATGAGGAGGATTCCACGTGGGAGGCATGGGAGAACCTTTAAGCCAAAGTCCCAGCCAACATGTCTTCTTAAGAAGACGTTGAGTGATAAGGAGGATTCCACGAGGGAGGCATGGGAGGACATTCAAGCCAAAGTCCCAGCCAACATGTCTTCTTAAGAAGACGTTGAGTGATGAGGAGGATTCCACGTGGGAGGCATGGGAGGACATTCAAGCCTAAGTCACAGCCAGCATGTCTTCTTAAGAAGACGTTGAGTGATGAGGAGGATTCCACGAGGGAGGCATGGGAGGACATTCAAGTCTAAGTCACAGCCAGCATGTCTTCTTAGGAAGACGTTGAGTGATGAGGAGGATTCCACGAGGGAGGCATGCGAGGACATTCAAGTCTAAGTCACAGCCAACATGTCTTCTTAAGAAGACGTTGAGTGACGAGGAGGATTCCACGTAAGAGGCATGGGAGGACATTCAATCTAAGTCCCAGCCAACATGACTTCTTGAGAAGACGTTGAGTGATGAGGAGGATTCCACGTGGGAGGCATGGGAGGACATTCAAGCCAAAGTCCTAGCCAATATGTCTTCTTGAGAAGACGTTGAGTGATGAGGAGGATTTCACGTGGGAGGCATGGGAGGACATTCAAGCCAAAGTCCCAGCCAACGTGTCTTCTTGACAAGACGTTGAGTGATGAGGAGGATTCGACGTGGGAGGCATGGGAGGACATTCAAGCCAAAGTCCCAGCCAACATGTCTTCTTGAGAAGACGTTGAGTGATGAGGAGGATTCCACGTGGGAGGCATGGGAGGACATTCAAGCCAAAGTCCCAGCCAACATGTCTTCTTGAGAAGACGTTGAGTGATGAGGAGGATTCCACGTGGGAGTCATGGGAGGTAACTCAAGCCAAAGTCCCAGCCAACATGTGCCACGAATATGAGAGACCCAGCAACACTGAGGTTGTAGCATTGCATGTGTCTAGATTTGCCAAATGAGTAGTTATATATCCCCATTCGGCGAGGGGGGCTACTATGGATGAGCGACCGTGACCCGTACCCGTCTGCAGAAAACATTTGTTAGTCAACGCTTCGTAGGGTATATTTATTTTCGCGTTTCTTTTGAATTTGCTACAACCATTAGTATGGGGTAGAGGATGAATGCTATTGATTATGCACAAAATGTGTTGATGTGTTTGGGTTTTACTGAGAACAACGGAATTATAGGAAATATAATTCTGGCACGTGCATTACTCGGCCATCTGCATTAAAAGTAGAATCCATATGTTTCGAATCAATTGGTCTGCTCAAACTTCTACATAGAATGAGAATATAACAACTCTGTATATTTCTAAAAAGTCTACCTCCTGACATCACAGGAGTATGTGAATGTTTGTTTATGCCGCTGTATTGTTCACAATGTTTGTGCTTCAGGTGACAAGTTGTTTACTTAATAAATATTTGATACTTTGTCTCTAATTGTCATTGTGCGTTTTTCAAGACATTGAGCCGGGAAAAAATAAATACGGACTGATTGCCGCAAACTTGAAATATAACGTTTCTCGCATCTTCTGCTCTAATGTTTCTTGCTTGGTTGCGAAGATAATCATAATAAGTGGGTTTTGACGGCCATTTTGGATTTTATCATTTTTTTAAATGCTCAAGGGTGAGAACTCCACACCCACATGGATACTATTATATACATGCTAGGGATGAATAATTAATAAACAAAAACTATGTAAGGCAAAAACGGGTTACCTCCTCCGCTGCTGGAGTATAATAATAGACTGGGATATAGTCGCACACGGGTGAAGTGTACGTTTGCGTTAATAATAAGCCACCTTATATTATATATGTGACATTTATTAATTCAAACACAGTATATGACAGGAAGACCAGATTTAATACATGTTCTGTATCACAACAAAGTTACAACACATCATGACATACAACGTTGTCAGCATCAGGAAGGCTTCATACGTTTACAACATAACCGGTTGCGAACCAACGGCTGGCTGGGCCCCGTCTCTGGTTACCTATTGAGTAACCTCTCATATTCAGGTTAACCCGAACGTCGCCACAGACAAGCGGCAACACACTGGCGATAGGAGAGACACTTGTTGCCCTGCTGGAAAGGACGTCTGCGAGGACAACTGCATTTCTCAACACACCGGTATTGGCGGCAGTATGGACGGCCACAGGTTCGTGTACACTTGCGGCCGCATCTCGTCCACACCATTTTGCCGGGGCACGCTGAAAGCAACAGGATTATATGTAGAATAACCATTGTCCCAAGTGTCAACATAGACGCTTAGTAAGTACACATCATATTAATAATTCCCAGAAAGAATACAGAATGTTTGTTTGCAGTAATTGCAATGTCGAAGTAACCCGTAGGCCTAACATTTAAATTAAAAAGGCGTTAATCACTTGCATTGGCATTTACAATTTATTTATGTAATGCTTATTCAATTGATCATCTATCACAAGTGATTTTTACGGCATGGGTAGCTGAGCTAAAAAGCTTACTAAAAGTGGAAACCATTGAACATCGTGTGTGTGTATTAAAGGCCACGGACAGTTAAAATTTGAATATCCGTTATTTTTTCATCAAATCGTACTTTGGTGCGTGGTTAAACAATCCCAGGTGATTTTGGCCGTTCCCGTCAAATTATGTGGTAATGGCGTCGTTGAGAAGTCATGGCTTGGCGTCCATCTCAGCACGGGTCGTCCATTTCACGTCCCAAGTATGTGACGTCACACCAGGCAATCTCGCACGAGCTAGAATTCGTCGGATGCGCGACCATATTGGTGTTGTGTGACAACTGACCTTCTGGAGTTAACGCAAGGTCGCTTGATTTGAGTTGATTTGGTAATATTACCGGATATATTTATGTTGAAAAAGGATATATGAGAACACTAGGCAATTGAAAACCATGGTAAATAGGTGTGTCGTGTTTGGTTGCAGCGGGAATCCCGTCCCGAAGCAGGTGTCCATACACGAATTTCACATGGATGGTACAAAAACACTGAGAAATGCGTGGGAACGCGTCGTTCAGGGAACCAGGGATCATTGGAGTATTGCATCGTGTGGTATCTTTACATGTAGCAAACATTTTGTGCAAGATGACTTTGTGAACTGATACCCGTTCCTCATGGGATTTACCAAGAAACTGTTACTGAAGAAAGCTGTAATTCCCAGAGAGTACCCAGAGCTGTCACCAAATGCTGACATAGTCCGGCCACCCACTACCAAGCCAGCTCCAACGAGAACAATAGTCAGGAAAAAGGAAGCCCACAGCGAAAGCAAATTTTATGTTGTCACCTGGTTATCTGAAATCTGTCTCATGTTTTGTATCATTCATAAGAGCACTGTACATGTGTAGATCTACTTGTTAAACAGGAATTCATGCGGGGGGTCGGAGTCCAATTTCGTTTTAAATCCCCCCTCTTTGTTGATTTTGAATTGCATTCCCATCCATAGACAAGGACATCTCCCCTCTCTGGGGTTTTATACGCTGGTCCAGTCCCTGGACCAGACCTGGGGCGGAAGTACTCGGTATTCATGTACTCGTATAGTCGAGTATGTAGGGCCTGTAAGTCTCGCGCCTCGTTTTCGATCTGGGGACATTTGAGGACAGCTTTTATCCCAGCGTAAACGATGGGGTTGTGTTTTGTTTTTGGTTGTAATCATCGCACTGCCCCCAAATTGTTTTCATGGTTTCGTAAGACACATATTGCCCAAAATCGTTCATACTATCTGCGCTGCGTAAATTGCTATGATGGTGTGATCAACTCAATACTAAATCAGACAAATAGGTCAAGAGCGTTATCAAGCAAGATTTTTATGACCTGATTTTAGGCACAGTGAATACAAAGTATACATGAAATGTCTAAGATGTACATGTAATGATATTTTCATTGACTATTAGTGTTACACAATAGGCTTACATTGTCGTGATAATAAAGCTTCCACATTGCTTAATGTACAGTAACTTGAAATATTGTTCTCTGTTCCATGAATTATGTTGGTGTTTCACAATCTCATGAATAAAGTAATTATTAATTTGGGTATTACCGATTATGTTCTTTGAAAATAACTTCCTTTTGATGGGATATTTCAATGCTTGAAAACATACCCATTATCAAAACAATTGTCAGTGAAAATGTTTCTAGTATATGGGCTTATTCAAGAGCTCAACATGAACCATGTGGTAAAATCAATATTTGTGTAGTGGAAATACCGTGATCTATTAATAAAATATATCGTTTTGGAGAGTATTTTGATGAAATGATGGACACTCGTCTTGATAAGACGTTGAGTGATGATGAGGATTCCACGTGGGAGGCATGGGAGGACCTTCAAGCCAAAGTGCACAGCCAGCATGTCTTCTTGAGAAGACGTTGAGTGATGAGGAGGATTCCACGAGGGATGCATGGGAGGACATTCAAGCCAAAGTCACAGCCAACATGTCTTCTTAAGAAGACATTGAGTGATGAGGAGGATTCCACGTGGGAGGCATGGGAGGACATTCAAGCCAAAGTCACAGCCAACATGTCTTCTTAAGAAGACGTTGAGTGATGAGGAGGATTCCACGAGGGAGGCATGGGAGGACATCCAAGCCAAAGTCACAGCCAACATGTCTTCTTAAGAAGACGTTCAGTGATGAGGAGGATTCCACGTGGGAGGCATGGGAGAACCTTTAAGCCAAAGTCCCAGCCAACATGTCTTCTTGAGAAGACGTTGAGTGATGATGAGGATTCCACGAGGGAGGCATGGGAGGACATTCAAGCCAAAGTCCCAGCCAACATGTCTTCTTAAGAAGACGTTGAGTGATAAGGAGGATTCCACGAGGGAGGCATGGGAGGACATTCAAGCCAAAGTCCCAGCCAACATGTCTTCTTAAGAAGACGTTGAGTGATGAGGAGGATTCCACGTGGGAGGCATGGGAGGACATTCAAGCCTAAGTCACAGCCAGCATGTCTTCTTAAGAAGACGTTGAGTGATGAGGAGGATTCCACGAGGGAGGCATGGGAGGACATTCAAGTCTAAGTCACAGCCAGCATGTCTTCTTAGGAAGACGTTGAGTGATGAGGAGGATTCCACGAGGGAGGCATGCGAGGACATTCAAGTCTAAGTCACAGCCATCATGTCTTCTTAAGAAGACGTTGAGTGACGAGGAGGATTCCACGTAAGAGGCATGGGAGGACATTCAATCTAAGTCCCAGCCAACATGACTTCTTGAGAAGACGTTGAGTGATGAGGAGGATTCCACGTGGGAGGCATGGGAGGACATTCAAGCCAAAGTCCTAGCCAATATGTCTTCTTGAGAAGACGTTGAGTGATGAGGAGGATTTCACGTGGGAGGCATGGGAGGACATTCAAGCCAAAGTCCCAGCCAACGTGTCTTCTTGACAAGACGTTGAGTGATGAGGAGGATTCGACGTGGGAGGCATGGGAGGACATTCAAGCCAAAGTCCCAGCCAACATGTCTTCTTGAGAAGACGTTGAGTGATGAGGAGGATTCCACGTGGGAGGCATGGGAGGACATTCAAGCCAAAGTCCCAGCCAACATGTCTTCTTGAGAAGACGTTGAGTGATGAGGAGGATTCCACGTGGGAGTCATGGGAGGTAACTCAAGCCAAAGTCCCAGCCAACATGTGCCACGAATATGAGAGACCCAGCAACACTGAGGTTGTAGCATTGCATGTGTCTAGATTTGCCAAATGAGTAGTTATATATCCCCATTCGGCGAGGGGGGCTACTATGGATGAGCGACCGTGACCCGTACCCGTCTGCAGAAAACATTTGTTAGTCAACGCTTCGTAGGGTATATTTATTTTCGCGTTTCTTTTGAATTTGCTACAACCATTAGTATGGGGTAGAGGATGAATGCTATTGATTATGCACAAAATGTGTTGATGTGTTTGGGTTTTACTGAGAACAACGGAATTATAGGAAATATAATTCTGGCACGTGCATTACTCGGCCATCTGCATTAAAAGTAGAATCCATATGTTTCGAATCAATTGGTCTGCTCAAACTTCTACATAGAATGAGAATATAACAACTCTGTATATTTCTAAAAAGTCTACCTCCTGACATCACAGGAGTATGTGAATGTTTGTTTATGCCGCTGTATTGTTCACAATGTTTGTGCTTCAGGTGACAAGTTGTTTACTTAATAAATATTTGATACTTTGTCTCTAATTGTCATTGTGCGTTTTTCAAGACATTGAGCCGGGAAAAAATAAATACGGACTGATTGCCGCAAACTTGAAATATAACGTTTCTCGCATCTTCTGCTCTAATGTTTCTTGCTTGGTTGCGAAGATAATCATAATAAGTGGGTTTTGACGGCCATTTTGGATTTTATCATTTTTTTAAATGCTCAAGGGTGAGAACTCCACACCCACATGGATACTATTATATACATGCTAGGGATGAATAATTAATAAACAAAAACTATGTAAGGCAAAAACGGGTTACCTCCTCCGCTGCTGGAGTATAATAATAGACTGGGATATAGTCGCACACGGGTGAAGTGTACGTTTGCGTTAATAATAAGCCACCTTATATTATATATGTGACATTTATTAATTCAAACACAGTATATGACAGGAAGACCAGATTTAATACATGTTCTGTATCACAACAAAGTTACAACACATCATGACATACAACGTTGTCAGCATCAGGAAGGCTTCATACGTTTACAACATAACCGGTTGCGAACCAACGGCTGGCTGGGCCCCGTCTCTGGTTACCTATTGAGTAACCTCTCATATTCAGGTTAACCCGAACGTCGCCACAGACAAGCGGCAACACACTGGCGATAGGAGAGACACTTGTTGCCCTGCTGGAAAGGACGTCTGCGAGGACAACTGCATTTCTCAACACACCGGTATTGGCGGCAGTATGGACGGCCACAGGTTCGTGTACACTTGCGGCCGCATCTCGTCCACACCATTTTGCCGGGGCACGCTGAAAGCAACAGGATTATATGTAGAATAACCATTGTCCCAAGTGTCAACATAGACGCTTAGTAAGTACACATCATATTAATAATTCCCAGAAAGAATACAGAATGTTTGTTTGCAGTAATTGCAATGTCGAAGTAACCCGTAGGCCTAACATTTAAATTAAAAAGTCGTTAATCACTTGCATTGGCAAACAGATGCCGAAACAAATCCGTATTACAAGGCAGTCGTCTTACTTCTGGTTCTGCTATTGGCATCTAAGCGTAGAGGAGAAACCAAAAGACTAAGCTTGCGATACATCATGCTATAAATGTACAGGTACGAAGAAGCAAAGGTGCGCATATATTATTTATCTTAGTAACAAATACAATTACAAATCATTAAATATATATACAAATTCAGACATATGGGAAGGTCAATTTATTGAAATATGATGTTATGCTTTGAAGAAAAAACATTCTTGGAAATATATACATACCACCTAGAGATATAATTGAGAACTACCAAGCACTTTCAGACGAATTTACATCTAAATTAACAGATTTTTTTTTTTTAATGATATCATAATTGCGGGTGGTTACAAATTTACAATATTGATTTGCTGAAAATAACTTCACATGATTTCTTACCTAAAATCACTTTGCCAACAAGACTGTCAGAATACCATGGAACACGTATTGGTAATTTTATATGTAGTCAATCTGAAGGATTCTTCAAATCCATAGCTGGTATTCTTATAAGCAATATTTTTGATCACCTTCCTTATTTTCTTTGTCTGGACTATCTCGAAACTTCTAATGCTATATCAAGATTTCTACAACTGAAGCAGCATAATCCTGACTCATTCAATAAATTTAAAATTGAAATACAAAATTCAAACATTGACGATAAACTTAACAAGGATACTTATGCAGATCCTAATAAAATATGATATCCTTGATAAAAATGTTACTACTGCTATGGAAAAGATCCTGCTTATTAATATAATCAAATAAAATTAATATCAACATAAGAAAATACCTTTAATTATTCAGGACATTATTAGGTTAATTAAGTTTAGAAATAAATTGTATGCAAGAATCAAACAGACTCCGGTAATTACGGATCAACACCGTAAACTAAAAACTAATTTGCATACTTATAAAATAATTCTTAAAAGAAATATTCGATTGGCTAAGCGAACGCATTATCAGTCCAGGTTTGAAAAGCAAAAACATGATATTAAAAAACGTGGTGCTTAATGAAAGGAATTATTCAGAAAAACCCAAAGAAAGAACAATATCCGGATTCGTTCAAAGTGAACGGAGAAATGGTAAGCGATAAATACATTATTGCAAATCAATTTAACTCGGTTTTTGTTACAAATATTGGTCCAACTCTAGCCCCTAAGTTACCTACAACTAATGGTAAATCAACTAAACTGATGGTAAATCCTATAAAGATTATTTGAAATACCCAACACTTCACACCTTCAGTTTTAAACCAATTGAAGCGGATATTGCTGTCAGCGTAATTGTTCGCTTATCTCCAAAATCAAGTTGCGGAATAGATGGTATATCAACGGAAATACTAAAATTGATAAAACATGATATTAGCAAAGCAGTCACCCTAATTATCAATAAATCCACAATGACTGGTATATTTCCAAACAAATTAAAAATTGCTCTAAAATTATTCCTCTTTTCAAAAAGGTTTTAATTGTAACCTTGATAATTATCGCCAAATTTCAATCTTGCCAGCTATTTCAAAAATGTTTGAAACGATAATGTTTGATCAAATACACGAATATTTCCATTCCAAGATGTTATACTATAATAGCCAATACGGTTTTAGAAAGAAACATTATACAGAATTTGCGACACTCGAAATGATGGATAGAATTATATAAGAGTTTGATAAATACCTTGATTTATCAAATGCGTTTGACACAATTGATCATAATATATTGCTACATCAATTAAATTATAATGGATTAAATTATACGGCACTTGATCTTTGTAAGAGTTATTTATGCAGTCGTAAACAATATGTCGAATTTGAAAATGAATGTTAAGTGAAAAGAAACTTATCACCACTGGCGTTCCACAAGGTTCAATTTTAGGACCACTCTTAATTATTATATACATCAATGACATAGCATTTTTGAGAGACCATTTTAAATCGTAACTTATGCAGATAACACTATCCTTAGTACACTAAGGTCATTTACAGTTTCAGAAAGCCAAATGCAAAGTGAAAATATTAATAACAAACTCACAAAGGTTAGCGATTGGTTGAAAACAAATAAACTTTCACTAAATACCCAAAAAACTAAAATAAAGATTTTTCATATGCCTCAAAAGAAAGTACGGTGCCCTCTATTACAAATAGATGAGACATACATTGAAAGTGTAAATTATTTCAATTTTTTAGGCATTACCATAAATATCCATTTAAACTGGCAGAGTAACACAAACAAAACAGAAAATAAAATAACTAAAGCATTACGAATTCTAAATAAATTCAAACACTTTTACCGCTTCAAACATTATATATTATGTACAATTCTCTTATTCTCCTTAATATTAATGATGGTATCCTCTTACGGGGCTCATCATGCTCATCGAATTTTCAAATTACAGAAAAAAACAATGCGAATAATATCCATAAGTAAATACAATGCTCACACAAGTCCTATTTATAAAACACTTCAATTACTAAAGTTGGTTGACATTTATAGACTCCAGCAAATAAAATTTTACTACAAATTAATTAACAATCAGTTACCCGAATATATCAAAGGTATTCCTTGCACACTCAACTACGACATTCATCAACACAACACACGTAAACAAAATGATCTGCGTATGCCTAGAGTCAAACGTGAATTTGTCAAAAATGCATTAGATATCGCATAATTGAGACAGTTAATAATACACCTGACATTATCATTCAGAAAATGTATACACACAGTCTACATGGTTTATCAAGTTACGTAAAAAAATTACGTTATTCTAAATTAATAATCATGCTGTTTTATCCATAATTGCTATATTTGTAATTCTTAAAGGAATGATTACAATTGACTAATCTGATCATACTGTGTACATGTTGTTATTGTTTACATTTGTGGGGTGGCTCCTGTGCTAGCGACAATATATGTCTTAACGGGAGTCTCCCTGACCTTACATATTATTCATATTACCAATGCATTAATGCATATCGTGTGTATGTGGATAAGGTCAAATAAATTGAATCTTGAACATTGAATCTTGAATAATCATCATACTGTTTCTAAAGATAGTTTAAACAACATAACTATGTTGTAACTTACTTGGCAGCACTTGTCATTCAGCGAGGAGTCCGTTGCTGGCACAGGCAGAGACAAACGCCCCGACAGACGACTGCGCCAAGTACTTGGCCACTCTTAAGTTGTTCTGTTAATCAGAATAAACATATCAACGTTCTAATCGCACTTCTGATGCACCATACAGCTGTACTGTTAGTATGTTGCTTCAGGCATTTCCAGGAACCAGTGCTGCAAACGTCATCTTTTTGTAATGAACGTTTGACCATAAACCTCCTGAAATATATGCCATAAAGACCGTAATTGTCATCCCTTCTCTACAGAATTAATATACCCAGCTGAACCATATTTATTAGAAATTTTTAAATACAATTGATACAATTTATTATATTACTATTAGTGGCGTAAACACGATTCCTAAACAATCAGCAGCATTTCGCAATAGGGTCATACAGATATTGTTAGCAGTATTTACAAGTGAAGCCACAAATGACACACCTTGTTCGCGCACACGTCTATCTTGCATCCTTCATAGATGTTTTTTGCCAGATCGGTCTACAATGTAGAATATACATGGATCGCATCAATTGCAAGTAGACGTAATGTCACGGTTGGTTCGTATTCGTTTATTCTATTCTGGGATAACACACTGTGAAATACGGCGCAAGTGTTAATTATACGATATCTTGCAATCTTAAAAACATTGCCGCGTCATCATCAGTCATCATCACATGTTGGTCGGGGCCGTATCGTAGAAGTAATTTCTTTGTGAGTCGAATGTTCATTAGATATGCAAGATGAGTCACTTCAAAATCAGTGTATTAACGTTTTTATTTTTTTGATAATATGCTTTTTTTGTTTCACTCTGTTTTTCTTGCCACGATTGGCTGTCCACAAAATGACTGACATGTTTCTATTGGCATTGCATTGATACTAGCCTGTTGTTATTTTCGTAACTCTGTGTAGCAATCAAGCCAGTTTTATGAAGCTACATGTGATTTTTTTTGTTTTGTTACGAAACACTGTTTTTTTATGCGTAACTATTGTACTACGCAATCTGATGGAGAGTATAGATAAACTTAAAATAATGTATTATAAAGAACAAGTTGGGGCAAAATATATAAGCTGTCAAACCAAATCCAAACAAGGTGCTTCCATCTACTTAGTGTCTACTGTCTCCTCCAGGATAACATGTGTGAATTGTCGTTTTGTTGACAAAATCATACAGTAATTTCATATGCGATAAGGATGACGATGAAGTACCCATCGACGAATAATCGTTTTTTGTGGAGACGGCAAATCAATGGTCCGACTCCGTGAATCCAGTGATAAAGATGATGCATACTGCACATACTTTCATTCAGAACTACTTTACGTGATGACAAAGCTCCGTTGTCGTAACAGTCGAGCGACTGGAAACGATCTACGTCATAAACCGAAGAGATTCTTTCGTGACGTGTTCAGCTGATATCATCGGATTAAATCGATATTTTTATTAATATAATTTTGCTAAAACTAACTCAACCATCGCAGTTAAATGGATCAACTCTCTCTTGTAAATTAATTTACTTGTAAATTAAGATATTTGAAACCAATAGTAAATACGATGACGCGACCAATAATATTGCCTTCATCACGGGATACTGCATTGTATAGCTTACCGGACATGTTTATGTATATTTACTAGCTGTCAATTCCTTTTGCGATATATGATAACCAAAATAAACCTGACATTGAAAATAGCAGTCGTCTTCGTTTTGAATGATTCATACAATTGTATATATATAATATGTTATGTTAAGTGAAGACGCTTTCGAATTACTTTACCTGCAAGGATTATAATTGAAGGAATACAAGCCATGATTGCATAAACACGATACGTACCGATTTCACCATGCAATTTGCGAATGACCCTGTTTTGTTCAATAAAGAACCGCAGTATTCAACGCTGTCAACTATTTTCATGATGTTGTTGTCACAAGATAGGTCCACTTTGTCTTCTGTCCTAGTTGAATAAATAAAGATTTTAAACATAACGTAATATAGATGTTTATTATAAAGTTATTCTCAATAGTTTTGGACAGATACGAACAGCGAAGTCGAACGTTTCGAACGAGAACGTGTATGAACAAATACACACATAATCACCAACTCACGAACATGCATGTACAAACACAGCCAACCAAGGACAACAGCGATTACCATTACAGTCTTTTTGTTATCTGTGATGCGTTCCCGTTGACCCTCGCTTTCCTGTGTCGCAAATTTTAGCAGCAACACAGTGAACTTAAAAGCACAGTATTATCGTTTATCCGAATGCCTCTCACCTTCGCGTACTCACCTAGTTCTAAGAGGTGGGAAGGTGACAAAAGTGGCGTAATGTTATGGCGCTTTGGTGGTGTAGAATTGGCATCGTGTGGAGAAATACCTTTTATAGAGTCATTTATCAAAGACAAGCACATCAATAAATACCTGTAAATAACAACCATTGTGTTATGTTGTAAATAAATTGCCAAATGGTAGATCAGAGGCAAATTGTCCAATAAATATGGCGAATGAATGTATATAGAGAGACGATCAGTCATCAGCAACTAGAAGGAGATCGTTACGCCATCCTACAGTTAGTGTATTATATTACATATTACACTTACTGTTCGTGTCCGGTTAAAGGAGCAATCTCACGTCGCGCGGCCGCTCTATGTGTTACTCTGGTGTTTCGCGGTGGCAAGGTCTTGGCTTTCACATGCCAGCTGTTTCCGATCGCCCAGAACTTCGACCTCGCTGGGAATCCACTGACGTCCGCTCCTTGACGAGTGTGGAAGTCGTTCTTCTTCACCTTGTCGGCGTTCCCACACAGACCTGTCAGGGCAGCGATATTGTAAACCCGATTGTCATTGGCGGTGGTGATATGAATACGAATGTCGTTAATTTATTGGTTGTCCCAAATCCATTTATCTATGCGTATTCAAAGAATTAACGTTTGCGCAGACACATATTATTGAAGTGAAAATTGGAAGCGATTTGAGAAAAAAAAACAATTCTGAAAAAATTGAATAGCTAGTGATGGCCACGAATGTGTAGTTGCATACGGTGTTTAGGCAGGGACAAAGTGAAAACAAAATTCGAACACTACTCATTCTAGTAGACAATTATGTTGTTTGTTGTTGGTCTAAGTCTTGTTAAATGCGTCTAGTAAATGTACAACAAGTGCATATACCATCGTTTTAAATAACAGGTGATCAACAAATTTACCTTCAACGCAGTTGCTATATATGTGCGGTATTATGACAGATGCCCACATGTTGCCGTCATACTCCACGATGACACCGAACGCAGTCTCGACGCGAATGACGGTCATGTCCCTCGATAAGTGCAGCTGTCTTTGTTTCTTTATTACCGAAACTTCAATGGACGCGATCCCACTTGGCAGAGGGTCGCCGACAGTAAACGGGGCACCGTCAACCTGAATGTTTTGTATGAGTTGATAACATTTTCAAATAAATCAGTGTGTGTGTGTGAGAGCGTGTGTGTGTGTGCGTGCGTGTGCGTGTATGCGTATGTCCTTTGTGTATGCGTACGTGCGTGCGTGTGGGAATGTATGTTGATGAATGTACGTGCATAAGTTAGTGTGTGTATTGTATGGACGTGTATGTACGTTCGTATGTAAACGGGGCATCGTCAACCTATGAATTTTTAAAAAGAGTTGATAACATTCAAATAAATCATTGTGTGTGTTTGTTTGCACGCGCGCGTGTGTGTGTGCGTGTATGCATGTGTTCTTTTTTGTGCGCGCGTGCGTGCGAGTGAGAATGTATGTTGATGAATGTCCGTGCATAAGTTTGTATGTGCATTATATGGACGTGTATGTATGTACGTATGTATGCATGTATGCATGTATATATGTGCGTATGTATGTATGTTTACATGCATGCGTGCAGGTAGATGTGTATGTATGTTTGTTTGTAAATATAAATATACGTAAATACAAATATGTAAATAATAGATAAATACAAAACGTGTAATTTAATAACACTCACGGACAGTACTCGGTTTCTGCTTATCTTGATCTCCACTTTGCCAGGCAGTATCAGAGTGAGGGACTTGATGTAAGACACGTTCATCTTGCCGAAGCGATGTTCCTGCTCCACCAACAGCTGGAAGTCGTGGAGCTGCTGACGTCCTGGCCGTGAGACCAGCTCTGACATAGCGTATTCTCCGACACCGTTGTAGTGAATCTCGGCTTTGTCGAAGGTGCTGGTGTGAGGGTCACCCCATGCGTGACACGTCAGCCTTCCTATAAGTTATATTAAGTATACTTGCATTTGGGCAGCCTAAAGTGTTCTAACTGTAATTGTTCGCCGGCTAAACTATGATAATTCGGACTTCTGTTTTCAGAGCGTTTTTTTTACTACAAACAGTCGCTTAAATAAAGCATTTCTTACTTGCTATTGTATAGTTTCTGTGAAAACAAAACGATAGACACATTCAATATTAATCTTTATACCAGCTTTTAGTAATTTATTGTACAACAAACCAATCGCAGCCGGTATCTCGTTTCACACTGTCCAGTTTAATCTCCTTTCCGCTTATCTTGAATTTCTGCCGTCGTCATTTGCAGCATGGAATAAACTATTCCGACGTTATAGGAACGTTTGCCACAGTGACCCCATGTGTACACGGGCTAACTAGCAGCCGGTATCTTGTTACACACTGTTCAGGTTAAAACAGTGACCCCCTGTGTACACGGGCTAACTAGCAGCCGGTATCTGGTTACACACTGTTCAGGTTAAAACAGTGACTCCCTGTGTACAATGGCTAACTAGCAGCCGGTATCTTGTTACACACTGTTCAGGTTAAAACAGTGACCCCCTGTGTACACGGGCTAACTAGCAGCCGGTATCTTGTTACACACTGTTCAGGTTAAAACAGTGACTCTCTGTGTACAATGGCTAACTAGCAGCCGGTATCTTGTTACACACTGTTCAGGTTAAAACAGTGACCCCCTGTGTACACGGGCTAACTAGCAGCCGGTATCTTGTTACACACTGTTCAGGTTAAAACAGTGACTCCCTGTGTACAATGGCTAACTAGCAGCCGGTATCTTGTTACACACTGTTCAGGTTAAAACAGTGATCTCTGTGTACACTGGCTAACTAGCAGCCGGTATGTTGTTACACACTGTTCAGGTTAAAACAGTGACTCCCTGTGTACACTGGCTAACTAGCAGCCGGTATCTTGTTACACACTGTTCAGGTTAAAACAATGATCTCTGTGTACACTGGCTAACTAGCAGCCGGGATCTTCTTACACACTGTTCAGGTTAAAACAGTGACCCCATGTGTACACGGGCTAAGTAGCAGCCGGTATCTTGTTACACACTGTTCAGGTTAAAACAGTGACTCCCTGTGTACACGGGCTAACTAGCAGCCGGTATCTTGTTACACACTGTTCAGGTTAAAACAGTGACTCCCTGTGTACAATGGCTAACTAGCAGCCGGTATCTTGTTACACACTGTTCAGGTTAAAACAGTGACTCCCTGTGTACAATGGCTAACTAGCAGCCGGTATCTTGTTACACACTGTTCAGGTTAAAACAGTGACTCCCTGTGTACAATGGCTAACTAGCAGCCGGTATCTTGTTACACACTGTTCAGGTTAAAACAGTGACTCCCTGTGTACACTGGCTAACTAGCAGCCGGTATCTTGTTACACACTGTTCAGGTTAAAACAGTGACCCCCTGTGTACACGGGCTAACTAGCAGCCGGTATCTGGTTACACACTGTTCAGGTTAAAACAGTGACTCCCTGTGTACAATGGCTAACTAGCAGCCGGTATCTTGTTACACACTGTTCAGGTTAAAACATTGACTCCTTGTGTACACTGGTTAACTAGCAGCCGGTATCTTGTTACACACTGTTCAGGTTAAAACAGTGACTCCCTGTGTACACTGGCTAACTAGCAGCCGGTATCTTGTTACACACTGTTCAGGTTAAAACAGTGATCTCTGTGTACACTGGCTAACTAGCAGCCGGGATCTTCTTACACACTGTTCAGGTTAAAACAGTGACCCCCTTTGTGCAGTGGCTAACTAGCAGCAACAGCCAACAAATAGAAAAACAATAACTAAATATAACTACCTATGTGTTTTTGTTTACACATATTACCAAATACTAGCTCAGAGGTCAACTGTACAACGACGCGAATAAACATAGAAAGAAACAACTGGGCCTCGGCTCCTGGAAGATATACTGCCAGACTACCATATGAGTGAGCGGAATCATGTAATAGATAATGTCATACTGATTTGACGACGCACTCACCAATGCATGCCGCTCCTACACGACCGTTCGTCTCCACAGCGACGCAGTCGTGGATGCCCTGCATAGTATGGCGATATGATGTACTTGCTTAGTACCCAATGAATTATTAGTAAATAGAGAATATGTGTGTCTACCATACGGCTCAGTTTAAATGTCTTATGACGCTATGTGTAACAACACTTATGTTCGATTAAGTGTAGGTGAAGAATGGATCCCTTGGTTTACTCTGTGCATGTCCACCTGCACGCCCTCGGGTATTTAACTTCATATAACATTATTATAACGACACTTTGATCAGTACCCATTCTAATTCAGCAATCGTCACATAGAAATAGCACTGTATACAAAACATTTCAAGTACGACAGCTGATTAAGAAAATATATTATAAATATATGTTTACGGAGTGCACCACAGTGGGATAATACGGATATGAATGACATAAAAGTAGTCTACTGAATCATCATTTACTATGTTTAATTGACTAATTGCAGTAAATATCCTTTTCCCGTGGGTGGCTCCCACGCTAGCGGCTTTTGTGCCTTAGTAAAATTTCCCGACATACACTAACTTTTGTAAAACTGTGTGTTGCATTGTGTGCTTTTGTTTGTTTATTAACTGGAGGAATTGCGTTTCAAGTAACTTCCTAACTAATCAATGTTAGATTGATACAGTTTATGTAAACAATTCGGTACAAAGAATCGTGAACAAGATATTACCATCAGCGAAACAGGGAACTGCTATTTCTCCGTGTTGCCTTATCAAGCTTATAACAGTTAGTATTAAGAAACGTACACAAGTAATGGGGTAATCGCGAATGTATGAAATAACAACTTAACTCTAGCGTACTCTTCGCAGTAAATATTAATATAGCAAGGTATGTACAATGCCGATGTTTCGCATGGAATCTAAGACTGTGGGTTACCCCATTCCCCTTTTAGACAGAACATTCTGTTATATCTGATCAATTTACTATAGCTATATTCGAAGTGGCGCATATATATATATATATATATATACATATTATATATATGTATATATTATACTAATGAAACAACCATCACGAAGTTAAAAATATTAAACAGTGGCACCTACTTTATAAGATCCAGCCTCAAATCAGTGCTGATATTAACACACCAACAGGAACACATGTTTGACGTTGATTCTTTTAGACGTAATTCTTCTACATAATATACACATATTTATTCCACTTTGGAGATGATCTAAAATATTTTGGTGAGTTCACCTCGCACGGGTCGTGGCATGCGCATATTTCACAGCCGGCGTGGTCGCGTCTCCGTATTTGATGCGCAGGACATGCTGGACAATTCAACTTCGGACACACGACGTCGACAACTGGAACACACATGCATTGTTGTACGTGGGTTGATGTGGAAAATAGAGTTTAAAAGAAGTTTAAAACGACTCTAGAATACCGCAAATTTACTAAAAAAAATCCACTAAGCCATTTCTTAAGCTGTATTTCTCTACTTTATTACTATATCAAACTATTTATTGCAAATGCAATTGCGGTAGCGGTTCTCGGTAAGAAATACAGTTGCAGGAATGTGCACGCGCAAACACAGATACATATAGGCATATGTCCATACATCCATAGCTCCACGTACACTATGCGTAGCATATTTCTTTGTTGTAAATGATTAGATTCACCCATGTATTTAGGCAAGACGTTTGTCACAAAATAGCGTAATGGTAGGAACCGTAGGGGGCATCTACGATAGAGTTTTCGCGACATACTCGCAACGTGGCTGAATACGTGAAAAGTCGAATTGGTGTTGGAATGAAATAATCTTCCAAAATGTTGAGCGTAAATCGTCAATCTCGGAAGCGAATACGTAACATTACCAATAGGCGGGGTGACAGAGTTCAGTTGACTTACCTGAGGTGACGCATGAGGCGATTCTTGCACACGGCGGGTTAGCGCAGTTCGGTTTGACAGATACACAGAACGTTCCTTTTACACACTTCATTGTCTGCAATATTCACAATAAACTGTGGATTTCCGTTTCAGCAACAGTGATAACAGTTCCACGTGTCATAGATTATATAAACGTGTGTGGCGAGGTGTCATATCCATATACATGAATAATATAATTTACTTGCAAGAAGCAAATAGAAAAGCACATCAACTTCCAGGTATGCATGGCACTATTACTGATTTAATATACCTAATGGATTATTTAAAACATGATGCTCACTGTTGCAATTATTCAAAAGTTACTTTCAAAATGGAAAAAAATATATTGAAATTGAACAAATAAATTCAGATATTTTATCTATAACAATCGGCGTCCCTCAAGGTTCAATCCTTGGACCACTATTATTTATCATTTACATAAATGAGTTCTCGCATGCTAGTCAATTATTTAATTTCGTCATGTACGCTGATGACCAATACACACAATAAAAGTGCATAATCTTTAATAAATGAAGAACGTTTTAAAGTAAATGAATGGCTAAACATAAATAAATTATCTTTAAATAAAAGCAAATCAAAATACTTGACTTTTCATATGCTTAATAAACGCACACAGACTCCTACGCTTAAAATATATTATAAAAATATTGAAAGAGTAGATGAATTTAACTTTCTAGGATTGACCTTAGACACTAACCTAAACTAGAAAAACACACTGAGAAAATCTCAAATAGGTGTTCAAAAACAATTGGCATATTAAACCGATTAAAACACATATTACACCTTTAGAAATAAGAGTTTTGTTATATAACACAATAATATTATAATATATTAATTATTGTTTCACGGTTTGGGGATATCAAAGAAATATAATTACGAGAAATAAGAAATGTCGTGCGAATAATAACCTAAAATAGATACAACTCACACACGGTACCACTTTTTAAGAAACCTTAAACTACTAAAAGTAGACGACGTATTAGAGTTACAAGAATTAACATTTTACTTTAAATACATTCAAAATATATTACCTCCTTATTTACTTAACTAACAAATTATCCCAAGTATAAACATACATAATTATAATACCCATGAAAAAATAATATACATACTTTTAGAACTAAGCATGAATTTGCAATGAAATGTCTCAAATACAGCCTACCACATGCTATACATGACGCTCCCGATATAGTCAAACACAAAATATACACACACAGTTTGCGAGGCTTCTCATTTTGATTTTGTATTTATAAAAAACATCGTTGTTATACAAATATAATGAAATTTGCACTCTATCAAATTGCTACACATGTCAACAAAACCAATAAATACAACACATTTGATGCTAGTTTCAGACGATCAGAAACAACCAAACTTACATTCTCACATCAAACAAGCTCTCCAAATAAACGTTCATGAGATAAACACCTTGTAAAAGGACCATATAAATCATTATGTAAATAGGGTGGCTCCTATGATAGCGACAATTGTGTCTTAATAGGAGTCACCGACCTTGATTGAATAAGCTATAATTATGATTACATTCTAAAGTACATCAATACCAAAATAGGTGTAAATGCGTGTGTATGTATTTTCTAAGAGTATGTTGAACATATAATGATATACGTATATGTATGTATTTAAATGATGATGTTTATTGATGTCACTGCATCGATGTTCAGAAAAAGAAATTTGTGTACCTACATGAGGTCAATAATATACTTTACGTTACGTTATGCTATGTCCTGAATTAACGTGTCCATCACGTGACCTGTTGCCTAGCAAAAAGCTCCTTCAAGCCATAAAGAATGGATGCTGTTGCGTTCGTGCATTCCGTCTTGTATTTTGCAGAATTTCTGGCCGCAATAGTGTTTCTTTACAACAAAAACATAAAGCACTGTTTTTAAATTGACAAATGTATGCGGAAATGTATGATTTGTGAGACTTCGTATAGCAATAGAAATGTAATTTACGTATATAACGTTCCAACATTGTTGGCAAAGGCAAGGCTTGGCGGAGGTCACGCGCAACATTTTGATTGTGACGTACGTAAATCGCGACGTACTGGATACATCAATTACGTGCTGTCGTAACTTATTGTTAGAACAAATTGACGCCGTACCTTGCATGGATCCGCGCTGTATGACTTCGCTACCAGAAGCATCGAGACGGTGACGAGCAATGACCTCATATTTGCACGTCAAGGGGGCGTATCTGTTGGACAGATGTCATACTGATTTGCTTAGGTGATCACTAATGTATTTAGTACGATAACAATGTAATGTATTCCCAGTGTAAACATCCTATTATCTTGAACATTTTAAAACAGACGTTGCGCATTTGATCTTTTGACACGTTTTATAGTTATATTGAAAATGTAATAGGAAACATCAGACACACTGTTTAGTGAAACAACTTTTATAAGATCATTGCTTATTACTGGTGTTGCAAGTCGATCATTCATTCACTAATGAAAACACTTTCATGCGAGTACAATTACTCCTGAGGTCTGAAAAAACTATTGGGGCTTAGTGTGACCGCAGATAAACAACGAAGGCTGCCATCTTGTTCATGACGCGGAGACCTGACCAATAAACGACCAGCATTTTTTACTGCGAACTTTCTGTTCCATTGTTAACTCAAGTCATGGCATGCACTTCTATGGACTGCTACAGAGTAATATTGTAATAAACATAACAGCCTACCATTAGAGATTTTCAGTGGTCATTATGGAAATTGACTGCAAATGACGACATTATGGAAAACGCCGCGCAAGGTCGTTGCCGTTGTCAGGCTGCGTCTGCTACAGTTGGTCAACATCTGTTACAGCGACCGTATTTTTTTTACCGAAAAACTTTACATTGTATAAATGAAAGTTTAGAAAGCTGAATAGGAACCTATACGGCTAGCGTAAAACTGGAATATTTACAAATAGGTTTCATCTCTTGAGTGATGCTATCCCACGTTGATTAACATGGGCAATTGTGTGAGCTTGTGTGCTTTTCGGAAATTCAAAACGTGTTATAATATAATTCGAAAACTACTATGGTTAACGTCAAATTAATAAACAATTATGACTAAGTTTTCAATGTCTGAGAGTATCTAATCAAACAGCATATTTGTTTCCAAACAATAAAATGGTGTTGTTGAAACAGGAACCTTTGACGCAGGGGTTCAGGCAAAAATAGTGAAATTTCATTGCGTTCAACAAACCTTTCCTGATATATTGCTGGCGTGATATTGTTGATTATAGTTGCACAATTGTTAGTTAATATAAACTCTTTTAAGTACATAACCCATGATGAGCCTTCTGTTTCTGTTTGACTAAGTAATATAAGCTTATATAATGATCAGAAGGAAATAATTAAAATAAAGTATTGTCATATATCGAAGGTGATCATCACTTACCTTACTTCTGTGAAGCTCGATGTCAGAATATCGTTGTCGTTCGATCACAACAGGCGATGTCTAAGAAAGCTCTGTAGTAATGCTGTGATGTGCTGCCTCGTATTTATACACATCTCTGACAAGCATTTTGTTGTTGTAAGTGACAGGGTGAACAAACTCCGCCCCCACTGATGTCATACAGCGCCCCGTCACAGCAGGGTTAAAGCATCAAACATCCTTCCATGGAGTACGGGAATAAAACACCGGACATGGGGAATCATACTAGGAAGGTGATATCACACAAAACTGCCTCATGTCTACCGTGTCACAGCGACATAATTGGCATGGCTGCAAAAAACGGAAGGCACCAAATAATATGACAAGTGAACACATCCGTGATTGCGATCATCTACCTGATAAAAAGAACGTACTGGGTAACGTCGACATCAGCTAAACACAACAAGAGTCGTGAACAGTTAAACGCAATACTAGAAGTAATGCTGTATATAAATACTCATTTACGAGCATGAAGGAAGATTTGCCATTTTTGTCAAAAGGTGCAATACATTAGTGCGAGTATTCGATAAATATAGAGCAAAGCACTTTTCATAAGAATTACGCAATGTAAAGCTTTGTCCCACACTTAAGATACTTTGGTTGTACCCTAATTTATCGGTATTAGTCTGAACAAGTTTTGGACTCGCTGAACTTTGTAAATGTGGTCACGTGGTAATCCAACCAGTAGCTCATTTTATTTCCGTTTCATTTGAACAATTTGCATATATATGTATATATACATATACAAACAAACACACACACACATACGCACACACACACACACACACACACACACACACACACACACACACACACACACACACACACACACACACACACACACACACACACACACACACACACACACACACACACACACACACACACACACACACACACACACACACACACACACACACACACACACACACACACACACACACACACACACACACACACACACACACACACACACACACACACACACACATTATTGTGTGTGCATATATCAGTATTTATTTACGTATGCCGGTGTATTTGCGTGTGCGTACGTGCGCGCACGCGTGTGGGTGCGTGCGGCGTGTTTGTGTGTGTGGTGTGTGTATGTATGTATGTATGTATGTATGTATGTATGTATGTATGTATGTATGTATGTATGTATGTATGTATGTGTGTATATATATATAGGTATGCATATACGTAAATACAGTAATAATTACTATAATTTGTAGTTTGTCGGATTTTATTAATATTTAGAAATTTAATTAATTAACTCAATTTGTTCTACATTTTATCTGTCAAAAACGACTAATGAGTTACGTGTCATTACATTTGTATTATTTGTATTGTTCTATCGACTGTACAATGTGAAGCCAACTCGACTGAGTTGCTAATAAAATATGTTTCATTTGAACTTATCTGACCATCTGTATACGAGGAGCGGACAGTTGTTTAATGTCGATGATAAGATACACGTCATGTCATACGAGTCTGTGCCTGAATATGAGTTCAAACCTCAACCACTGTGTTTTTAACGGGGGAGTGTTTCGCATAGAATGGGAGTTATGTTGTCACGGCGAGGTGTGAACGTGATGATTCTGGCTGCCATGGTTTGGACTCGCTGGACTTTGTAAATGTGGTCCAGCCACTAGCGCATTTTGTTTTCCGTTTCATTTGAACAATTTGCATATATATGTGTGTTTTTAACGGGGGAGTGTTTCGCATATCCTACACCGCCTGCTTCGTACCTGGCAGCCACCCAACTACTCGCCTGATTGTTCCAGTCTTTCACATACCGTATACAACCAACAAAGATATGCACATCAATAGATACCAAGTTTACAGTCACAGAGACCAATGAATGATTATGTTGTAGGCGGGTGCACAGGATAATGGTTGCGGTGGCTGTCTTTGATTTATGTAAGACGTTTAGCAGAAAGGGTTCCTCGAGTCGCGTTGAAACGTATAGAGGACCCCTTTCTGTAAACGTCTTACATAAATCAAAAGCGGCCACCGCAACCATTATCCTGTGCATCGGCACAGCGCGTCTCAAAGCAGTCTTGAGCGAATCTCGACGATCTAACATGTCTGATATTTTGGGAACGTCTCGACGCGTTTTGAACACGTCCTGACCTCGTCTCCATCGCGTGTTGTGTCAATACTTGGTGTGCGGGGATTTAACGTAGAGACGCGGTCGAGATAAGACGCAGCAGTTCCATTTGCCAAGAGTAGCTGTAGACCCTACACAGATGCTAATCCAGAAGGAGGCCAAGGAGACTGGAACCTCACAAACAGATTTTCATTTACAATTAAAATAGAATAAATGCCTTAAAATTGTAAGCTAGGTTACACAAGAAAGCACCTTTTGCAGTATTTATTAAAAAAATTGGGTGGAAGAGGAGACACACCTTCCACCCCAACTTGGCTAATCACACAGATTTTCAAAAATTACATATATCCTTAAATTTGGTATAAGAATAACGACTGTGAAGGGGACACCCACACTCAACAGTATTTTATATTTTGCCCAGCAAATGGTGAATTTCCAAACAACTATTTATTACTTGGTTGAAAAACATGCTTTTGGTGTAACTTAATAGCACAACCATCTGCGTAGCAGGAGCTGACAGTTGTTTGTTTGTTATTTAGATATCGATGATAAGATGCACATCTTGTAATACGAGTCCGTGCCTAAAAATCGTACAAACATCTACCGCAGTGTTTTAACGGGAGAGGGGGGGGGGATGTTTTGCATATCCTACACCGCCTGCTTCTAGTACAGAGCCACACATTTGACGAATTGTGCATTTTTGATAAAACTGGCACATATGTACTTTATGATGCATGGACACATTTAATGGTACCTAGGTGTTACGTTCCTTGAACTACTACGTTCACTAGTGCAGAGCAAAGAAAACAGCCAGGATCAGCCTAGTCAACCCTCACCTTACGCCACGAATACCTTATACTGAGAAATACCCTGAAACCGACCGAAAACTGTTAATTGGACTGCATGATCAAGTTTAGCAGGAACATTAAACGAATACTCCGACAGTCTGCTCTTTGTAGAAGAAAATTCGGTGTTCGCTACCAAAATGTTATTTATAACACCTGTATTGCACTCTGAATGGCTATGGGCTAGTCTGAATCCTGTCAGTGGCACGCCTATGCAGGTTGTAACCCCGAAAGAATCTAGCACTTTAGCTGAAGAGCCAGTGAAATTTATTTTCTTGCACACTATTTGACACCCGCTTCGTCGATACCTTACACCGACCTAATACTTATCAATCACCGTCAAGCTCTTTTGATTAATAAAAAATACTTACCAATACAGTCGTGAAACGCTTGTAGACGCATAAAAAGAGATACATCTATTTACAGAGAACACTTGTTAGGACCCATCCTTCCTCTGTAAGTGTCTCGGATCGTACGATCTGTTAGCTGCAAGCGGGTATTTTTTACCCAGTGCCGACCATTCACCACAGACACACTGTGGAAAACTACTTGTCTTCGTCCACCATGACATGCAAAGGCGGAGGACAGGTGACCGCATAATGACGTGTTGCTAAACACGTGCTGCACTAGAACTACTATTTACAAATATATATTCAGCTGTTTAGTTAGTACGACAATGACTATCAGTGTTAAAGATTGCACCCATGGTTTTTATTTAACATAATATTTACCTGTTTTCTAACTGTTTCTTATGAAATATATAATTATTCTATTCATCATCAAACCCCAGGTGATGCTGCTATCGGGAGGTGTGGCTTGGTGGAACACACGATGCTGTCGCTAACGTGAATTCGAGGTGTAGCCATTTGTGTTGTTCATTCTTAATCAATGATACATTTCGCCATGCACTGACAATTATATTTTATTGTTGAGAATATAGCTCAACAAGAACTGACAACAAGAACTCGCATATTGGTGAATATATTATAGGTATTCATATATGAACCACATATGGATTCCTCAACCTCAAGAGGCACTAAAATCGTGTTCGTAAAACAAACGAATATGCAGTGCAACCGTCTTTAATTTCAATATGACGACTTTGTACATGGCAGAGATGGATTCCTTGACCCTGAAAATGTTGGTTTAGACACGAAGAAGATGTTTATGTGTTGTTTTGAAGCTGAAATATTTGGGTGGAGAATTTCCATGGCGGCCAACTTTAATTTCAATATGGCCGTCATCGTTGAATACTGCACACAACAGAAATGGATTTCTTGACAGCTGATATTTTGGGTTAGACACCAAGAACATGTTTTATATTGCTTAGAAGCTGAGGTATGTGGATAATTGATTTCCGGGCGATTATTTAAAAAACAAGATGGCGGCTAGGTACCATGTCCATAGCGATGGGCACCTAGCTTTAAATTAATCCGTATATCATAAACTACACAGGTGCCAATTGTCACAAAGTCATATCCCTTAGCCTGCTATTCGTACCTGGCTGTCACGCAAATACTCGACTGATTGTTCCAGTTTTTCAAATACCGTGTATAACCTATAATGACAGGAACAAGAATGGAAGCACAGTTTGTACTCACAAACAGCAGTAAACAATTATGCTCAAGGCTGATGCACAGGTTAAGGTGATTGTGGCAGTTTTGTGTTTCTGTGCGCCTTTACAAAAAAAAAACTATGTTTCTGTTGTTGTGCCTGTCATGGGGACAAGACATACCCGCTCCGGCCCATTTCTACCCATACGGACCGTCGGCTGGTGACACAGAGATTCCACCAAAGGACGACGGCAGTTCTCCTTCGATTGCACTACCCACTCAATTCGTGCTTTACGGGACCTGTATGAATACGCTATGGATAGGTTTAATTTTTGTACAATGTTGCTTCCTCGAAAACGATTGTGATTTGTTCCAGTAATGTGTTGCATCTAGCATAGCAAATAACAACAGTTCAAGAATTAATCGTATTAAATCCGTCTAGGTAAGTGGATTTAAGATTCCTTCGTGAGTGGCGTGTTGTGTTTCGGCGTGACGATCTATGCTGGGAACATTTGTCTAGTGGTCGTTTATATATATACGCGACGAATATTACTGGCAATGTTTGTTTATAATTGTGTTGTGTTTCTTCGTGATGATTGGTACATGAAACCTTTGCGGTTCGCACAGTTCGGTAGTTCGAGAGAGAATCACTACAACTGTAAAAAGGTATAATGATGTTTTAATAGCAGAGTCTACGTACAAACATGTGGCTTTACCAGCCAGTGCCAGGACTCTGCCCAGTACATGTACAATACAATATATACAAGAAACAACTGCTACAACTGTATCAATGCCTTGTATCAAACTCAGAACATATTAAGTAAAACACTTGTAGACATAGTGTTATTGACATATCTGATAGGTGACAATAAGTTATTGTCAATGACTATATAACACTAACATAAGTAACAATTAAACGCAACATGTATTTCAAAATAACATATAAGTAGACTGTGCACTTTTAGTTTACAATAACAGAAAGATAAATAATGTAACATACCTGTACAAAGGTGTAATGCTGTTTTAATAGCAGAGTCTACGTACAAACATGTGGCTTTACCAGCCAGTGCCAGGACTCTGCCTAGGTTGACACCTCAATCCCTTGATGGCTAATGTGTCAAATATACCCTTTTACTAAATACCTGCCACAGTGTGGCAGCTCTATAACAACTATAGTGTGTAACTATAGTACCTGCTACACTGGGAACATTTGCCTAGTGGCCGTTTATGTTTATACGCGACGACTATTACTGACAATGTTTGTTTATAATTGTGTTGTGTTTCTTCGTGATGATTGGTACATGAAACCTTTGCACGTAGTCTACTAAACATATATTCAGTTATAGGTATATTGGCCCGAAAATTACATAAAGACAACAATTGTATTGTTATTATGATTTTCCAATGTGTGATTCTTGGCAACTACGTTTCATAGTACAGTGTATTAGACAAAAAGATGTACAAGCGTACGCATGTTACGCTCGCTGTCAACCAAAATGTATATTTATAATGTGCTGCTAGACTGATACTGTATAACGTTCCAGTATTGTTGTTACTAAACACTATAACAATATATTTATACAATGATTCCTTGATCTCGGGTCAATTGAGTAAGTCAGGGCTTGTAATATTCGCATACTTTCTCAATTGTTCGTGCGTACTATGATTTTCTTATCTCAACATGATGGATTAAACTTTGATGAATTCCAGCAGATATTATTTACGCGACTTCAACAAATCATTAGTTACAATTTAGTGTCATTACAACTTCATCTAGCAAACTAGTCCGCATACTTACAGAAGTAGTTCCATTGCGAGACACTGAGTAGTGGTTCGCCTCAGACAATTGACAAATGTTGGATTCGATGTATTTTTGAATATGCATGACTCCTGTCGTATGCAAGCTGTACCCAGCTATTAAGAGCACTCACACTGGCAATCGGAGCGTCGTAGAAGTCGGCGATCGTTGTAGAAGTCGTAGAATCAATAGTCTGAGCGGGGCATAATACATTATTCTTATCTCACTGTGTTTTCTACGCTTGTCGGTTGACAGTATTACAAGTTTCAAGCTGTACCGTTCTTCGGTTTTACCACTCGCCTTATCGTGAATGTTTCTGGATTGCTACGACGTCGTAATTACGAACTGGACATTTGTGCTTCGCTGAATTTTATTTATTTTACTTATTTTATGAGAGAATGCTAATGTTATCTTAAGTGGGCAGTGGCAGTCACCATGGTGATGGTGTACACACGTCTTCAATTGCATCAACTATGTCAGCAAACCACGAAAGCCTTCACGTTTGTTACAGAGGCAGTATATAACGATTTGAAACAACTAGGCATTTCTTGCGCAATACCGACCCACAGAGGGACCACTAGCGGTCGAAGACAATGCCAAGTGACTAAGTTAATTCCTGTGAAAGAGACTGCAGCCAGAACCGATGTGTCCACCCGGTCAATATGCAATTGTACCAATTGTCAACGGGAGCAACCTGATACATGATAAACTACACCAAAGGTGCACGACTAATTCGCTTAGAGCTGCTGTTCGGAACACCCAGTCAGCGTGAGAGCTTGATAAGTGTAAACAATTCCGGGGTCTGACGACTGAAAACAATCCAGACATATACTCGCTTACGGAAACCTGGTTCAGGCCATCGCATATTGCAGTAAATGCAGTGGTGCCACTTGGATTTGCTGTGAAACATATACCGCGAGCCAATGCTAGAGGCGGAGGCTTCGCCATTATCTTCCGTAAAACCACATCAGTAACTGTATTTCAGCAGAATAACTATACTTCCATGGAGTCTGAACTGCTTGGTCAAAGTCGGCCTCGAACTATTCCGATTTGTAAAAGTGTATAGATCTCCACCAAAACCAAAATCACCAAATGTTTTGGTATTTCTTAGGGAGTTTGCCGATCTCATCGATGACCTCACACTTACATCCGGTCAGGTGCTACTCGCTGGGGACCTCGATTTTCACTTTAACAATCCCACCAATGTACATACGAAACCAATTGTAGACCTTCTCTTCGCAATAAACCACCAACAGCACGTACAGGCAACTCACGAGAAAGGCCACATCCTCGATGTTATCATAACGAGATGTGGTGAGCTGCCTGTTAAAGATATCACCTGAGATGATTAAGTCAATTCTGACCACTTCGCCGTTATCTTTACGGTCCCTATTACGACTGCAATCCCACCAAAGGGAACAATGACTGTGCGTAAGTTGAAAACTATCAACTATCAGAGAATCAGCCATGACATGACTTGCTCTGACCTAACTGTTCTGCAAGCCAGCGAATCGGTAGCAGCGGCATTTTCTTGTTACAACAATATCTTTTCAATACTCGACCAACATGCTCCTGCTAGAGAGTGCACCATCACCGTGAAAAACAATCCGGACATCAACATTTCAAAAGCTAAAAGTAAGCGGCTTGAACATCACTATAGGAGGACACGATTAACAGTTCACCGAGACATGTTTGTACAGCAAAGAAACAAAGTCAACAACATGTGTGCTGAAGCGAAAAAGATTCATTATGAGGAATTTTATTTCGGACGTTCGGAACCAAGCGCAATTCTATAACATCGCAAACATACTACTGCATCGGGGCAACACTACCAACCTACGAATGTGTGGAATCGCTCACCAACGACTTTGCACACTACTTTGACGAAATCCACCACACTACAAGCGCCACATGCCCATGCTGTGAGTACCGACTTTCTGAGCATAGACCACTCTGTCACAGGCTGTCATCTATCTCTTTCGTGCCTGCCATAAAAGAAGAAACCGCGCAAATACTAATAAAATCAACATCGAAAACTCGCAAACTTGACCCGATGCCTTCACACTCGGTAAATGGGTGCTCTGATGTCATGACAACGCCTATTATGAATATCACCTACAAAATTTTGCTGGAAAGAATGCCTGAAGAAATGAAAGTTGCTAACATCACGTCCGTATTAAAAAAGGCAAGTCTTGATAATGAAATCCTGGAAAGCTATCGGCCTATTTCGAACATATGTTTTCTATCAAAGTTACTCGAGCGGATTGTGGCAAACCGGTTGATTGCAAACATGCGTGAAAACAACCTGTACATGCCGTTGTAAACAACCTACCGACAGGACTGTAGTATTGAAACTGCGTTTCTGCAAGTGCATATCAATGTAGTTCGGTGCATGGACGAACGCAAAGGTGTGGTTCTGCTGCTAATTGATCTGAGCGCAGCATTTGATACAATTGATCATGCCATTCTTTTAAACACTCTAGGTAACAGCATCGGCGTCGACGATCACTGTTTGTCATGGTTCGTTGCCTACGTACAACACAGACAATCCACCGTGTTGAGCAGTCTAAACCTCACAAACTGACTTGCGGTCTCCCACAGGGTTCAGTTCTTGGACCATTACAGGTCAATATATTTATTACTTCTCTTGCCTCGCTACTCAGCCACCACGACATGGCTTACCAGCTATATGCCGCTGACATCCAGCGTTTCCAAGAATTTAGGCTGAGCGTTAATGTTTCACCCGATATTGCCATCACGAAAATAGAACTCTGTGTTGCCAGTATCTGTCACTGGATGAAAACCAACATGCTGAAACGCAATGATGATAAAACGGAAATCATCACCATCCAACTGAAATCAGCAACCCAAAACGTTCTTCCTGACGGTGTAGCTATCTGCAACGTTCGCGTGTTACCAACACACACACACACACACACACACACACACACACACACACACACACACACACACACACACACACACACACACACACACACACACACACACACACACACACACACACACACACACACACACACACACACACACACACACACACACACACACACACACACACACACACACACACACACACACACACACACACACACACACACACACACACACACACACACACACACACACACATATACACACACACACACACACACACACACACACACACACACACACACACACACACACACACACACACACACACACACACACACACACACACACACACACACACACACACACACGCACACACACACACACACACCAGAAACCTTTGATTCCAATATGTCCCTTGAGTTACACCTAACAGACATTTGCAGAAATGCGTATTACCACCTCCATAGCATTCGTCGTTACTTAGACAAAGAACACACAAAACAAAACATTCGATCATATAAATTATTAATTCCTTTATTTTAATTAATTTAATATTATAATTAATTTATTTTATTGCTTTAGTGTTTATTTATTTATTTTAGGAAAGTGTAATGATTGCACATGTTGTAGCACGTTAGTATTTTTAAATATATATTGTATTATATGTTATTAATTTATTTGCAATAACCATTGTTAAGCGCCCCAAAACAATTATTTGGATGGGGCGTGTGTACGTATGTACAGTGTCAGTCGCATGCGATAGCGGTCACGGTCTTCCAAACTGGTATTTGCATTTTGTTGCAATTCTCCTCGAATCATTATTCGATATTGCATTGTTTGTAGGTGAACACGAACGGCATTATTTCGTTCGATGGTGCAAATTCTTATTTTCGTTTTAAACCATTCGACTCTGAGAAATACAACCATCCGGTGGTGGCGCCTGTGTGGTGCGACGCCGATACTACTCTAAACAACGGTCGGGCGTCCTACAGGGCAACAACGAACAGCGCAACGTTACAGCAAGCGTCCATCGACGTATCCAACGGGACAGGATTCGCAGCTACCTTTATGTTCGTGGCCACGTGGCACAACGTCACGTATGCTATCGGGGATAACGATATTGTAAGTAAAACATGCAGACAGAGTTATGCACTCTCAGCACCAGATGCGCGTGTGCGTGTGCATGTGCATGTGATCATATGCCTACTATCTTTAATCGTTTAGTTCTACGTATTAGTACACACCATAGAATATGCATGCACGTTCTTTCGTTCTTTCTGTCCCTATCTTGTTTTCTCATCTGCAGCACGACCCTCGGTATAAATGACGACGTCATAACATATATAATACAATTGCCTAGCAGCTACTATGAGAGCGAATGGTATGCCTTAAATAAAAAGAGTCACTAACCCCGTTTAAGAAAATAACATGATCTCATTTATTTTGCAGATGTTTGCTTATTGTTATTCATAATTTCTAAATATGGAGCTAAATAAACTTTCTTGCTATTATTCAAAATAATGTCACCAGTAAATGCAGCTTATACAAATATTGTAATAATTACCTTATGAATGAACGAATAAACTGAATGTTACTTATAATAGTTGTGATCGTTACTTGCAGACGGACTTCGATTCGTTTCCGACGAACACATTCTAGACTGTACTGGTTACGGACGATAGCACTCATAATCTTCAACTATGGCAACATCGAGTGGACACTTCCGCGGTACCGTCAAACCGTTTACGCAGTGGTAAGTACGTTACTAAAATGTTAAGATTTACATAATTTAACATATATAGCTATAAACAACACGTATTCCACCATTTTGTGTATCAATTATTAGAAATGGTTCCATGAAGCATTGGTGTAATAATTGAAGAATAGAGTTGACACGTGTTGGCTTAGACAGTCACGGAGGTCAGACACGATGGGCTGTACTGCTATGAAGCGAATGGTTGATATCGATCCCGGAGATTCAGAATAACCTACGACATGTGTGTGTGTGTATGTGTGTGCGTGCGTGCGTGGTGCGTGCGTGGTGCGTGCGTGGTGCGTGCGTGGTGCGTGGTGCGTGCGACCGTGTGTGCGTGCGTGCGTGCGTGAATATAATAAATCGTGTGTGTGTACGACTTTGGTCGATGCTTTTGGTAACTTGCAAAAGACCATTTCTGGGCAGACATGGATTTCAGGCCACAAATTGTTGATTCACGTCAATTGAGTAGGAGGAAGTTGATTTTTTTTCTTCATAGAATTAATTTTAAACAACACTAGCAAAAACATTATAAATTAGGAGGTTCACGATTGCTACTCACAGCGGACATCCCACAAGACAATTGGACAAGGCAGTCTTAGACGTACTGAGAGCCCAACATTTTATAGTGTTGTTTACAAACTGACAACTATCTCAAACTCTTGAGTGGTATTGTTACTGAATATTGTGATAATGGTTCATTTGCTACAGGCGGGATTGAACGCGCTTGACGGAACACACATGCTCTCAATTCCTGGTTCTGGTACATCTGCGATTGCTAACGTAACAACATCGACAAATGTTGGAACACCTGGACGCAGGCTTTACCGCGTTGACGGTGAGACTGTGCCAACATGCCAAGGTATATCGGTTCATCCAGGAACTGTTTCACTTAAATTATAACCCACGACATAAACTTCGTCCATTTATATTGAAATTTAATTGAAATTGAAAATCCTTTATTGTCCACAGAATGTTTCACACAGTATGGTCACTTTTCTTTGGATTTATGCTATGAGACAAGAAACACGTTGGAACGTTAGTATGTTAAGCAGATTTGTGCCAAGAACTGTGCTCAATTTGGTGAGATTAATGGTTTCGCGTCACTCTGTTTATTTCTTTGGGAGTATTGCATTCATTGTTATTATTGGTGCGATTATTTCCATCAGTTCCCGTACACAACGATGGACTAGTGTTGTCTTGACAGCGAAGATGAAGGTATCGTGACATGATCATTTACTCTTGTAGACAAATTGGGACACGCAATCACAGCACCGACTCACTTCTACCCATATGTTACCGGCGTTGGTGATACGACTGTAAAAAGGAGCGATGCAGGATCATCTGGGCTGATTCCCCTATTTACACCGTTCGTGCTGTACGGTACACCTTACAAAGAAGTATGGGTAGGCATATTGTATGACAGTAAGATTGCAAATAAGCAATGGCAATGGTGATTTGTTTGTAATAACACGGAAATACTTTTAAATAACATTTGGCCAATGTGGAAGAAAGTAATTTTACAATCATTTGTATTAGTAAGTTAAGGTGATCCACGCCATACGCCGTGTGTATTACTGTCGTGCACGGTTTGACAAAGAGCAATGTGTGAATCGTTAATTTTACTTTACTTTTAGATAATCCAGTAAACATTCATCGCAAACATCCTCGAATATTGCTTGTATAATTGCTTTGTATCCAGGTTTCCTCGGACGGCATTGTTACGTTCGATGGCACGTATGATTACGGGATGGATCCGTTTGACGTGGACGAATATGAGCATCCCGTGGTGACAGCATTCGTAGCCGATATCAACACTTCAAACAATGCCAGGCGGTTGTACTTCAGAGAAACGATGGACAGCGAGATTCTAGAGCGAGTGACGAATGACGTGGCAGATGGCAGCGTGTTCTTGGCTACCTGGGTGTTTATAGCCACATGGAAAAACGTCAATTACTACAGCGGAGACTCGACTTCACCGGTAAGGGCAGCTGCGAATGACAACACTTTGTCTCCGTAGAACAGCGGTTGCCAATCTTGTTTCTACCCGCGAACCCCCGGTGTCTCAGACGATCGTCAGGGTACCCCATCATTTTAATAATAGATTAAAAAACACTCTGGATGGATCTCAAAGAAATTTCATCTTTCGCACGGGGAGTTAGTTTGGAATTCCGTTTCGCATTAACGAGAAGTACGTGCGCCTGCACAAGGTGCCTCGTGTTTCCTTTCACAATTTCTTCATCAACAAACGCTGGGTTGAGATGATCAGACATGTTGGAGTTTCCGTAGTTGACGTTGTCCTCCCACAACTCCAGTTTCACGATCAATATTCGTACTTTAAGGTGGCTGCACCGGCTATTGTATGTTTCTTTTGAATTAATCATTTCTAATATAAGTTTTGAAGAGAAGCTAACAATTTTTTCTCAGAGTTTGCCTCAGATACTATACAATACTCTAGGCCAAAAAGAATTGATTTTTATGTTGCTTAGAGATATTTAAATGTGTTTAAAGACAATTAAAAAATGAGTCAAAAATCACCTTAAAATGACATTTTATTTCATTTTGAGAAACTCACCAAAAGAAAAATGTGTATGGTTGTAAGAACAAACATGTTATTGACATTCATTGACATTGTTTGTAAACAAATGCATATTAAGTTTGATACAGTTTCATAAACATTTTGCTACAATGCTGAAAGACAGCAAACATCCGTACTGCATTTTTTGCACGACCCCTTCACCAAACATAAAACCATCCCGTGCAATTTTGGGTAAACACAAGTCGAGTTCATATGCCAAGTTATGACTTTGTAAGTATTGTAGTTAAAAAAAAAAAAATTACATCAAGTAATGCTTCCTGGTTGTTACCAATAATACAACTATCACCAGATGCTTGTTTTTTGCTTACAAATGTGACTTATTTACTGGCTTATTTCAAAACAATTTGACAGACACTTCTATTACTGAGATTTCCCCCAAGGTTTTCCCGCCAAGTTGTCTCATGATATTGTGTTACGAAGAGCCATGTGTTGAACCTGTTGTGGTAGGCAAGATTGATTGACACCTGCTGGGGTCAGGCACGTGTCATTGCAAATGGCGGATGATGTCAGGCATTATGGAGAATAAACAAAACTACGGCCAGTATTTGGTGATTTGACAGCATGATGTATTTAGGTAATTATAATACAACAGCATGGTGGCATGGAAATAACCAGACTATTATGATCTGCATTCATGGTGAATGAATTTATGTTTGAACTGGGCTGACGCACACGTGATCGTCACTATGGAAACATCCTCAGTTTCCAAGAATCTGAAGGGACTCTCCACAGACACACTAAAAAAACTTGTTTTTTTTAAAGGACTGATTGGTGACATATGGTGATAGTGCCTTGGCTTTTTTAATACTACACATGTTCATACTGACACCTACTAATGTTCTATGAAGAACAAATAAAGAAATCAACTGACATGATAGCCGGTGCTACCTTAAGTAATTAAGTTAGTTTCATGACTTAACTTTTTCTATAGTTATCGCCGAATTTTCGAAACTTTTCCTTATAGACTTGATTAAAACAATTCTGCGATACCATCGTTTAGCCATTCCTCTTTAATTCCATATTATCCATGAGGATCAGTAGAACACGGTGTGGAAGAGCTGCATCTCTTTGTCCGCAAGAAACTCTTGGCATAAGCAGAGTGGAGTATTGAGAGCACTTGATTTTGAGATATTTACCATCTTAACAACAAAATGAAGATATACACTTAATTGTGACGGGACTACCTCTGATGTGAGAGCGTATCGATGAATCATGCAATGGAGTATTATGGAATGGTGAAACATACCGCCTCCTTCATTCACTCGGGAACAATGGCTAAACATGACCAATGTGAGATTGCAAATGGTCTTCAGTAGTAAATGGAACTGCTTGTGTGTCTAGTGATTTAAAAATGGTATATGTGTTTCACTTATGTCAGTAAATAACGAATGTACTATTTTGAAATACAAAATAAATTGTCAAAGCATTATTAACAACCGTAAAAATACTGAAATGGCCATTGTTGGTTTATATCTTGGCTTGGCTTCGTTTTTTAAAGTTCTGTTTTTACACGTATATCAATTGATCACTTCTAAAACACTTAAGACAATAAAAATACAGTTTACAGGTAGGGATGTTCAACGCCGTGGTAAATGGACTTCCGCTCAACATCTACGAAGGGGGTCTATTTACAATATCACACAGGCGTTCAGTCCACGCACGCGCGCGCACATTATCCTCTAATAATTCCTCGGCCTGTACTCGGTCCGCGGTTGACATCATTGTTGTCTATGCATGCGAATGCGACTTTGTGGGCATGGTACGTTGTGTGCGTGTTTGCGTGTGTGTGTGTGTGAGTGAGTGTGTGTGTGTGTGTGTGTGTGTGTGTGTGTGTGAATGTGTGTGAGTGAGTGTGTGTGTGTGTGTGTGTGTGTGTGCGTGCGTGCGTGCGTGCGTGCGTGCGTGCGTGCCCGTGCAAGTATGTGTACCGTACCAATATCTTAGGAAGACGTGATCATTGTGTAATTATTATAATCTGGCATATTCGTTGTTTTATAGACGAACACGTTCCAAGCAGTGCTGGTATCAAATAGCAGCCAATCGTACGTAATCTTCAACTACGGCGACATGACTTGGGGGCGGGATCTCGAGTATGACGACATTTACGCACTGGTAAATAAAACACATTATTTCGTCGCCTGTACACGGGTGGCCGGATAAGTTGGTAAAGTTCAAAACTCGTATATAATTATGTGTTGGTGGGTGATGTTGCATGAATAACCCACTTCACTTACGGAGTGCGTGGGTCGTGGACTGGGCCAAATATTAAACACACTACGGTGCTTGTGACTTTGAGCACTTACGAAACTACGAGTACGTATGTATATGTCATTCCGGTTCAAGGAGCTTTCTCTTTTAGTTCATGACCATAATAAATGTGTTACTTCTTTCTCCGCATGCTTTGTTTGTATATATGGCCCTCCAGGATACCCGACAAATTTCTTTGAAGACTTTCAGGATATGTTGAAAAATCTGGCAAATACTCATTCAGACTTTTACATTCTTGGTGATTTTAATCTACATTTGAATATACCTTCTACAACTAAAACTACGTTTGCTGATATTCTGACAATATTTGATTAGAAACAACATGTTACCTTTTCGACACATATACATGGCCATTGGCTTGATCTCTTGATAACCCGTTCAACTTGTAATAACATCACAGCACCTACTCTTTCAGATGGGTTATCAGACCACTATACTGCCATTGCTAATGTTAACGTTTCTATTACTCCATAAGAGTCGAAATACAATGTGTTTTACAGGATTGACATGCCAGCTTTAATGGCTGATATCCTTATATCCGAGCTTATCACAGATCCAAATAAACATCTGTCTGACTTATATAAACAGTACTGTCAAGCACTCTATGCAATATTTAACAAACATGTACATATAAAAACCAAATGTGTGTCAGAAAGGCCACCGGCTCCATGAATGACTTCCGAAATTATACTATCTAAAAGACGTCGTCGTTACTTTGAGCGTGTATGGCGCAAATCGCGCTCACCTTTAGACAGGTCGCGCTATACTAAGCAATGTTACCTCTGTAACAGACAAATGTCCAAAGCAAAATAACATTACTATACAAATATGGTCATAAATAAGTCTGATAACCTGCGTCTATTATGGAACTGCATCAATAACATTCTAAACAGACGGTCTACTCCATCGCTACCTGATCATGTGTCAATTAAATCGTTATGCTTTCCCACGTCATAATTTAAATAATGTCAGTGTGGATTTTCCACAAGTAAATTCTCTACTTGTATCATTTGAACCTGTAACAGTTGATGAAGTTAAGAAAATAATTATGTCCTCCCCAAATAAATGTTGTGCACTTGATCCATTTCCAACAATACTGCTAAAAGCATATCTCGATACACTAATTGGACCTATAACAAATATTATAAATTAATCACTTTGCTCTGCCTGTTTTCCTGATGATTTCAAATACGCCCATGTCACACCACTTCTTAAGAAGTCATCTCTGCCTAAACAATACCTAAACAGTTATATACCTATTTCTAACCTCCAAAATACTAGAAAAGGTTGTAGCAAGTCGTCTAAGGTCTCACATTAGCACAAATGTGTTAACTAATGTGTCACAATCAGTATATAGACACTTTCAATCAACAAAGACTGCCCTCTTAATGGTCCATAGTGACATTAACTTGAACAATAATAATAGTAAAGTGACAGCACTTACCTTACCAGATCTCTCTGCTGCTTTTGACACGATTGACCACAGCATTCTCATTGAACGCTTATTAAAATTGTCCGGCATATATGGCACAGCTCTAAGCTTGATTTCTTCATATCTAACTGATAGATATCAAACTATAGAGATTGGGAACTGCTTTTCAGCTGCACTGCCGGTTGTACTTGGTGTTCCTCCGGTTTCTGTTCTTTGGCCTTTGCTTTTTACTCTTTATACCACGCCACTAAGCTCTGTTATACAAAGACATAATTTGGATCATCACCTTTATGCTGATGACACTCAAATGTACATTTCGTTGGCTACCCCGGATAGAAATCGCTCCCTTAACCAACTTAGTGATTGCTTTCAAGATATCTTCCACTGGATGACTGACAGCAAGTTGAAGTTATATGCAAATAAAACTGAATATATCATTATTGGTACTCCAATGCAGCGTAATAAACTGGATGGTTTTTCCCTACGAGTATTTTGAATCAGTATATCACGCCAGCAACCTCGGTGCGGAATCTAGGAGTGATCTTTGATAGTAACTTCAATTTCCGACAACACATATCTCAAACATGTCGCTGCTGTTTTTATCATATTTGTGATCTTCGCCGTATTCGCCGGTATATGTATTTTCTGTTACTAAAACAACGCTTGTTAGCAGCAGACTTGACTCTTGCAATTCCCTGCTTGATTATATCCCTAGCAAGGATGTCACACAACTTCAGCGTATCTAAACTTGTCTAGCAAGAGTAGTTACAAGATCTCCTCGTTTTTCTCGCTCTGTACCACTTTTGAAGTCTTTGCATTGTATTCCTGTACAATATCGTATAATATTTAAGATCTGTACCATTACATACCAGGCACTGTCTAGTAAGCAACCATCTTATATTACAACTTTAGCCTTGCTTATCCACCGTAGCGTAGGCGTAGCTCCCTTGCGCCTTGACCCATCTGTTGACAACTGGAATACTGCTTATGGATTTTGAGATTGACCAATCCTTTTGTTTTGCGCCTCTGAGCTTGGTTGCCAAGGATTTAGGCGCAATAGAAGTTATCTTATTATTACTATTATTAGTATTATTAAGTCAGCCAATAGTACCATTATGTATTCTAATTATGCGTCATGCACAAAGACCGTATATCAATACAAGACGGTGCAGCGCGCGCTATTTACATTGTTCGAGAAAAGTACGTTAGCAGTTCGTCCGCCATTCTGGAGGTGCGCTACGCCAGACCACATGCGCGCAGAAAATACAGTTGTTTGCATTGATCATTGATAAACGTTTCAAAAATAACCTCAATATTTTAAGTATATAAAAAGTGGTATAACCTAACTATTATGTTGATGAAACACGACGAAGTTTATATGGCTCAATAAATGATTGCAACGTTTCTACGTGATTTGTTTGCAAAGTTCGTTATTTTGAATTGTGATAGGTAAAAAAACGTCAACGACTACTTTAAGATCTTTCATTTTATATGACGCATCACAGCTTATTGATTATTCTGATGAAATGAGGTGACAGAATAAATACGTTAACATCGCGCCCTGCCGGTCCCGCAGGTGCACGCGCTTGCCTCCCGGATGGCGTTAAAAACCTTCAGTGCAGACTGCCGCAAAGCAATTATATACCAAGCATAGTCACTGTACGCAGTAACAATGGGGCGAACATTGATTACTACGTGCGTGGCCCCGTCAGGCGTCGTTGAGCTAACCGCGTTGTGGCACCCATGTAAACAGATAGGAAAACGGTTAATGCGTTACGTATTTGAGGCAACAGTCACCACTCATATGCATGTTTCACTATCCCAATGAATCAGCGAGGTGAAGTGATGTGCCAGTGTCAGACTAATGGAGTTTAATAGCAACATCGATCAATGGAATTATCATCAGCGCCGGGACACTGCCAATGAATCAAATCAGATGCTTCATTGCTTGTTGTTGTCATGTTGACATTGTCAGTCTATGTTGTTCTTCTGGTGAACACAAGGTAAGTACGCGTATTTAAGTTGACAGTTCCATCGTGAAATAGCTTAAAGGTCATGAAACTGTTGATTTTATTAAGATATCTTTAATAGATAAAAAGTTATTGTAATTTTAAGACGGCAAAACAGCATAATTTTTGTGTATCTCTTACAATGGAAATATGGACTCATTTTTGTGTTTTATGTGGATAAATATTTGTTTTAAAATGTAAACTTTTTTATTTGTATATATATATTTAAATACTGTTTTCAGGGTTTTCAAACACATCGATTGATTAAATTAATAGACTCAGTCCAGTAGATGGCGCCACCATCCAATTTTAAATGGCGTATCGCCAAGTGACTATGCTTGGTATATAAGTGCTTTGACTGCCATTTTCTCGCTCAATGATGCCTCCAACTAATTGCTCCTTGGTCAAGCAGCAATACGGCCGGAAAAGCGACGAAGTTATTTATTTGTCGTTTACGTCGTATTCGAGCAATAACTTGCACATTCAATTAATAACAATATTGATTACTCGACTTTGTACGCCATTGATCGAATATGACGTAAACGGACGTTTAATAATTTTAATAATGCTTTCTCGCCAGCATGCCATTGATGCAAGACGCACATCATTCGATTGTGTATAGCCAAGATGGCGGATCACCGTGACGTCCGGACACCAAATAAGGGCAACGTATGACTAATGGACTCAATTGCAATCAAACGAAGGACATAGTACACTATTTTTTCAACTGTGCATCTTTGGCCTTGCACAATACTCTCAGGCTTTAGCAATGCATGGTGTTATCCATCAAAATACCGCTGCATTGTTTGAGTCCCACAGTAGCCAATGCACAGCATTCGATTGTGTATAACCAAGATGGCGGATCACCTTGACAAGCATACACCAAATAAAGGCAATGACGTACAACTAATCTTCCCAATTCGCGTCATTTCCAGTTCTAAATGTCGAAGATCGACGAGAGGTTTAATTCATCGTCCATATAGTAAGGTTTGTTATGTATTTTCGTTCATTTTTTGGAGATTTGCAAACTTATACAATTTTGGAAACGTTATACAGGTATACATGGCGGCCATCTTGGATTCTTAAAATGGTGGACACTTAAAACCATATTTCTCAATATCTCAGCTGCTAAACCACCCACCCTTTGATTTTGGTGGTTAAACCTACGTAATGAGAGGCAAGGAATCCAACAGGATCAACCACAGCCACCTAAGCATAATGAAGTTACTAGTTTATGACATATATACATGTCATAACTGAATAATATACATGTAGCATAGCGTATAAACACATGTGTACATTGGAAACAAGTCTGTGCATGTATTTTCATTTATTAACATCTTAAAACTATCATACCAGCATCACAACACAGTTGTTTGTATCCCACATGTATGTCCGGTTTGCTATAATATTGTTGTGACCCCATATTCTGCACATTAGTCACCACTACTGTCGTCGGCTACACGATTTTCAAAGTGTGAATCATCGTCATTCTCACACTGTGTGATATACAAGCAGAGGCCTGTGCACGGCAAGTCCTTGTATTTGCAGGAACACATCCGTGATGGACAGTCTCCTTTGCATTGGCATCGTACCATCTCAATGATGGCCTTGGGTGCTAGAAGGATACCAGTTGTGGTTGGTGTCAGCTGTCCATCAGCAGTCTTGTGGTAGCCATTCTGCAGTGGGTCCAAAACACCTGCTCAGCAGTGCTGGCCTGGCCCCACGCTCTAGCCTGCAAGTGTATTCTCAATATGTGCTGGTTGAGCCCCCCAATTGTAGTTGGTAGCTTGTCACTCTCGCCGTGTGTTTACAGAAGAGGTGCCATCGCAGTTCTGGAATGCGATTGAACTGGACACCCTTGGAACAATATGCAGCGCATACGAATTTAGCCAAGGTAGACTTCTGAACCATGTAGCCTTGCACATTCTTGCAAACTTCTCTGTATTGTCGGCCCCAGAGAAGGCATCAGATGCCGGCAATGCTTTGGCCCTTTTCTGCACCGAAAGCTGTCCAGAATGGCTCAATCGGCAGCAAGCCGGATGCCATCGAGGTCTTCCTCGGCAGCATATCATAATTAACTATGATCAGCACAAGGATATCAGTGTCTGACGAGAAGAACATCAGCTCAACGTTTTCCCTTGGGCTCCTTTGTTCTGCCAAGACAGCCTGACAGATCATTAAAGTATCTGCTTCCTCATGGTTGTTGTCTTTAAAGTGAATGTCCCTGTTGCTCCTTATTCGCCCAGATGCTGAAGTGATAACCAGCTTGGGGGAATCTCAGTTGTACTGTAGAGTTGTCTCAGACAGGTAATCTGTCAGATCACCTTTCGTCTGGTCATAGGATAGGAAACGGCTCATGGTGATGTGTTTTATGCTGGTATCGTCTCGGACTTGATACTGGATTGGGTCATTCCCTCCATGTCTCTTCTCCCTGGTTGAGTTCTTCAGGGAATCCACCTCGTACGTGTCAATGACTAGAATTATGTCATCATAGTCTCTTGTGAGGTCCAGCACTTTGTCAATGAAACTATCACTGAGATCCTTCACAGTCGGCATGGTTGCTTTCTTCGTCAGTTGGACAACCACCATACGACCGCAATCTTCCTACCTAGGTGGAGACCATCGACTACAGCTGATGCCAGGTCCAAGGCTCCATCATCTGGTACATTAACACGCGTCTCGTTTGTAGCCGTCTGAGAGTTATCGGTGTGAGTTTCTGTTGTTGCAAACCGCTCAAGGATATGGGTGAGCTTGGACTTGTCGTTGCATGGCAACACTGAGCCGCTTGGAGCAAACAGTGCCTTTGGCGTCAGGGTGAACTCACTCTGGTCAACATCTCTGCTTGACCGGGCAAGACCCACCAGTCTGCCATACAGGTCCTTGGTTTCCGGCAGATCTACTGATTTGTCACGGATCTTGACTGCAAGATTCATGTTGCCAGACATGTATACCTTGTTGTCTTGTTTCTTGAGAGGTGCCCACAGACTGACATTCCCATTTATCCTCTTTGCCAAATAGTCTTCGTGCATCTTCTGTCCAGTCTCGTCCATGGTCAGGATCTCTGGAACGTATTCACATGGAATGTATGCACAAGTTATCAGGTTGGATAGCGTGCGACCTTCAACAGCGAATGGATTGCCATGACTCATTATGACAGGCGTGATCTTGCTGATGTCATCATGCGCCCGCTTAACCACACTCGTGGATAGATCATGACGCTCACTACCCTTGTTGTTTTAAACATTGAACTGACCCTTGAACTCGCTTGCCATGCACGGCAGTTCAGGTGAAGCTAGGAAGAAGCGTTGTCTTACATTGGCGTCGTTGGAGATTCCGATGAGACCAGAATGAACCTTCATGAGTTTTTTCAGATGTTCACAGACATGGTCTGCCGCAATGGAGACAAATGAGATGGCAGTCTTTGTAACTGATATGGTGCTTAAGCCAAGTTCCTTCCACGTCTCTGGGTGGTCAGCCTTGAGTGCGTGCATGTCAGCTATGTAGCATGGCCAGTCTCTTGTATTTTTTGTATATAGCAAAGAACAGCTTGCACAATTATTTTCCTGCTTCAAGACGGAGGTTTAGGTCTTCGTTACGGGATACTGCTACAAAGAACAGGATCGTCTCCACTCGATGCAGTACATCCGCAGATCTGAACATGGCATTCTCGGAGCTCTGTGCCTCCCACTCTTGGAACTTCTTCACAACATCATCGTCGGCCAAGACTTGGAGTAGATTGGTGTTCGCACGTTTCACAGATTCAGCCTTTGCGTGTTTGGTCACCTCTGAGCAGGCATTTTCAGCTCGGTTGTTGCCTCCAGACAAACGTCGTTCAAGTGTGGGTTTTCCTTGAAGAATTCCTCCATGGCCATCTCATACAGTGCCACATGTGAGTATATGTGGGCAGACAGAGAGCGCTTGTAGTGTGCACACTTCAGGATCTGTCTGGTTATCGCAGAACCGTACACATCAGCTGCTATCCAGGCTTCGTCTTTTACAGAGTTTTCATTGGAGGTCCCCGGGCCTCTTAGGGAAGCCATGACGACATGCAGCTTACGCAGTCTGGGAAAAACTGTCATAAACTAGTAATTTCATTATGCTTAGGTGACTGTAATTGATCCTATTGGATTCTTTGCCCTTCAATGTGTAGGTTTAACCACCAAAATCAAAAGGCTGGGTGGTTTAGCAGCTGAGATATTGAGAAATACAGGTTTTCGAATATGACCAATTACTAATATGTAATGTAGTCTAATTGCATATTAGTGTCACTGATACTGTTTCATCCAGCTTAACTCTTCCACATAAATATGATATCCCCAGTGAATTGTGGTTACGTGTTTTGTTGACATTTTAAAACAAATTCATCCGTCAAGGGGTAGACCTCTCGAATACTAGATATCTTATAACTAACATATCTTACTACTCCGCTTATCATTTAACTGTCATTTTTTTTTGGTCGATGTTTATATTACTTCCAAATGCTGCATGTTGGTGTTAATTCCTCGTGAACTATGAAATATGAAATGCAATGGAGATTAGTAAAGCTGATAAGTTGCTTTGTAATCGTACGTACACACGTAACTATATCATATTTCTAATATTACTCTGTCTATGTTGTATACAGGCTGTGGCAAACTCAAACGACGGAAAAAACTACGTCCTCGTTCCTGGCTCAGGGACGAAGGCCATTGTTAACGTATCAACAACGACAAATGATGGGGTAACTGGACGCTGGCACTTCCGGGTTGATTGTGAGAATGCTACTCACTGCATAGGTCTGTTTCTTTCATTTGTACTTTTCTCGGGCATTGGTATTTACGAGCATATACATATCCGAATATTTGGCATATGCTTACGCTGCTTTGATTTGCTAAACCACGACGTGCATATCCTGTGTCAATAGTTTCCGCATTTTGATTGGAGGTTGTTTGTTCCTGGTTTGTTATGGTAATTAATATAGTGCTCCTAAGACTAAATTTATCTTTAACCGCAACACTCTTTGAAGTTCTGCGCGATCGCAATATCCCCACATTCAAGACGCTCAAATCAGCGATCTGTCTGTCAGTCATTACCTCGCTCGCTCATTCATTTAAGAAGCTCAGTGGCAGGCGTTCGCGCATTACTCAACAAACTCACCCTTAAGAAGGCCCAGATGGAATCAACAACCACATTCTAAGGAACATGGCCGAAGTCATAGCACCTATGCTCCCAAGAATATTCCAACTGTCCATGAGGATGTGCTGCTCCCACAAGACTGGAAGATTGCTAACATAATCCCAGTCTTCAAGAAGAAGGGTTCCAGAGCAGAGCTAACAAACCCTACAATGAATCGAATGTTTTCTGGAGGGATGACCTCAAAGAGTTGTGCTCAGTGGGTTAATCTCTACAGCCTGTCCTGCTACATGAAACAAGTAAGCCATTTATATCTTCAGTCGATGGCAACCATAATTCATAATACTAGGTTTACGTATTATGTTTGTGTTGATTTTTAATAACTGTGCATTCGGGAATTTACTCGCTCAAGAAAAACGTTTCCCTTCAAATTTAACATCATATAAAATTTAAGGTTTTATTTTCAGTTATCGGTCGTTGACTCCATGAGTCATTATTGTAATGTACCTTTATTACATACGTATACGTAGAACTGTCAGAAGCAATATCAGCATGAATGTCTGTAGCCGTAGCAGAATTAGAACCAAGGGCCAGGGTAGACCTTGTGACAGACACTGTAGTTAAAGTAATGGGTCCTGACATGGGAGGATCCATCCTAGTACAGGTACAAATAACAAAGAGGATGGCGACAGCCGGAGCAGTTCAGTAATTTAACAGTTAGTCAGGAAGGGGAACCAGACAAGGGTTTGGCCAATAATGATTTCAGATACATTGTCAGTATTGGGAAGGAAGGGCAGATATAAATAAACTGCAAGCGGATGACGATCAACGCAAACGTTGAGCTGCCGTATGTAGAGGAGTGTGTGACATTGGTAGATTAGAGGGGATTTTTTGGGGAGGGAGAATTATATTATGTACATAACGTATAGGCTACACCTTAAACAAGAAAGGGCAGCACTTTTCGGAGAAGTACGGCTGCGAACGGTTGACAATGGATAATACAAACAACTTTTTAAAGTAAGTGAGAAGAAGGGGATTAGTAGAGTGACTTGATATTTGAAAAGAAGTCAGCAGCACAAATAAATCAGAAAAGATCAGCCTGAAAATGTCTGGGTATAAATAAATGCTGGATAAAAAGTGGTGAACCAGATATTACACATAGTTAATTAATCCTCTTCGTCATAACGCATAAACATGGCAGCTCCACGTCTTTCGGTCAGCATCTTGTGTAGTGTTCTTCCTCCACGCCACTTTCTGAACGCTTTTTATTGGCCCACCACTGGTTCTGTTCCCTTCAGGTGCCCATTTCATTGCTATCTTTGTTATGTTGTCATCGTCCTTTCTCCGATCTCATACATCTGACTTCTTTTGTTCACACAATATTCTCATGTGATATTTCGAAAGTGTCTTACTTCGATGACAGAAAGGTATATGAGGTATAAATATGTCATACGCCGGTATTCTAAGGCATATACCAATGTGGAGAGAACAGAACCTTAGTCTCAATTCAAGTTGTTATTCTAGAATATATAGTGGATCGCCAAACCAATTTCAGTCTGAAGAAAGTACATCTGGCCTTGTTTGAGTTCGTGCGATTTTTGATGTCTACAGCGGCCCATCCATCTTTGCATGCTTCCCATGTAGACAAAGTTTATGATTTGCAAATATGCATAATCGATATACAGGATGTAGTCTGAAGAAAGTACATCTTACCTTCTTCGTGCGATCTTTGATGTCTACAGCGGCCCATCCATCTTTTCATACTTCCTGTGTAGACGAAGTAACTGATTTGCATATATGCATGAGATACCGGATGTATATATTTTAGCCCCATCAAATCGGATTTCATTCTTGTCTTTCGTCCTAATTTTGTGCTGCTGTCCACGAGTGTGTGTCTTTGTCTGCATGTCATGTTGCGTGAAATAAAAGATGGTTAACAATCAGCGAAGTAGACGTCCCCAAGCAAAGAAAATGTTATGGTTATTCCGCTTGTTGTTCGTTCAGTTGTTTGCTTCATAATCCATTTTATGACAAGGTTTAATAAGATTGCTATATTCACAATATGTGACGGAACTCCGGGTGTATCCTCCAGAGGCTGTACATATGGGTGTTAACATAGGTTGTCTACTAAGTTTGCAAACAGTATTCTGTGTTAATATATGCACTGGACGTTGACATTTATGAAATTGAACATGTGACAGGTGCACTGTATTCTTTTTTGGGAACCACCTGTGACTGTTCTTATCAGTAGTAGTAGTTGGCCAAACAGTTCTAATACAAATAACGGTACGGAAATGTTGACGTTGGTTTGTGAGATTCAATATGTTTTCAGACGTGGACGAGTGTAGCATCAACCCGTGTCAAAATGGCGGCACTTTCGACGACGACATCAACCAATACAGCTGCGTCTGTGCTGCGGGTTACCAGGGTGATAATTGCGAAACATGTCAGAGTTGTATACGTTTTATTGATGAGCACAGTAATTCTCAATGCCTTCGTGTAATTATTTAGGTAATACTGGAACTATTAGGAAGCAAATCTATAAATGACAACGAATGCGACTCATTTACCTTAGAGATAAGAAGCGTCAGCACCATGAGCAGTTTCATGGAACGAGGATCACTTCCGCCCAGGGTCTGTCGTGTGGTTCTTCTACATGTCGAGTTTGTACAGGCGGTGGTAATCAATACCAATTAGGGCGATTTGTGTTTACCGCTTTCCGTCGACGTTTACCCTTAAAGTGTACTAGGCCCATTAGAGGCCACGGTTCCGGTATTCTGTTTGTCCTGAGACATTCCTTGTTCCAGCTTTCCTTGATTATTGTATCTAAAATCTGTTCTAGATCTATTTCATTTGTTTTCAGCGATCAGTACTGTGATGTCTGCATAACTTAGATGATTCGTGCTGTATCCTTCTACTTTTATATTTGTTAACATGTATATTGCATTACCTTTGCTTGTGCCCCCGTCCACACTGTTCCTCAACAATTTCCGTCGTTAATGATGTTTCTCATCCTGTCCGTTATAATCGTATATAGATGGTTCTTGATTTTGTTTAATAATGATGTTTATATGTAAATACCAAATACGCTACAACACTCAATAATTTCAATTGTAATATCATCAGGTCCAGCAAATTTCCTTTTTTCAAAGATTTTTATATTTTTATAACTCATCCTTCAAAATTTGATAAAAAGTGGTGAACCAGATATTACACATAGCTAATTAATCCTCTTCGTCATAAGGCATACACATGGCAGCTCCACGTATTTCGGTCAGCATCTTGTGTAGTGTTCTTCTTCCACGCCACTTTCTGAACGGTTTTTATTGGCCCACCACTGGTTCTGTTCCCTTTAGGTGCCCATTTCATTGCTATCTTTGTTATGTTGTCGTCGTCCTTTCTCCGATCTGATACATCTGACTTCTTTTCTTGGCAGAATATTCTCATGTGATATTTCGAAAGTATCTTACTTCGATGATAGAAAGGTATATGAGGTCTAAGTTTGTCATACGCCGGTATTCTAAGGCATATGCGAATGTGGAGAGATCAGAACCTTAGTATCAATCCAAGTTGTTATTCTAGTATATATAATGGATCGCCATACCAATTTCAGTCTGAAGAAAGTACATCTGGCCTTGTTTGTGTTCGTGCGATTTTTGATGTCTACAGCGGCCCATCCATCTTTGCATGCTTTCCATGTAGACAAAGTTTCTGATTTGCAAATATGCATAATCGTGATACAGGATGTATATGTCTTAGCCCCATCAAATCAGATTTCATTCTTGTGTTTCGTCCTAATTTGATGCTGCTGTCCACGAGTGTGTGTCTTTGTCTACATGTCATGTGGCGTGAAATAAAAGATGGTTAACAATCAGCGAAGTAGACTTCCCCAAGCAAAGAAAATGTTATGGTTATTCCGCTTGTTGTTCCTTCAGTTGTTTGCTTCATAATCCATTTTATGACAAGGTTTAATAAGATTGCTATATCCACAATATGTGACGGAATTCCGGGTGTATCCTCCAGAGGCTGTACATATGGGTGTAATCATAAGTTTGTTTAAGTCTACTTAGTTTACACTAAGTAGACTTAAACAAACTTATGATTACACACAGTTGTCTCTGCTAATATATGCACTGGACGTTGATATTCATGAGATTGAACATGTGGCAGGTGCACTGTATTCTTTTTTGGGAACCACTTTTGACTGTTCTTATCAGTAGTAGTAGTTGGCCAAACAGTTCTAATACAAATAACGGTACGGAAATGTTGACGTTGGTTTATGAGATTCAATATGTTTTCAGATGTGGACGAGTGTAGCAGCAACCCTTGTCAAAATGGCGGCACTTGCGAAGACGGCATCAACCAATACAGCTGCGTCTGTGCTGCGGGTTACCAGGGTGATAATTGCGAAACAGGTCAGAGTTGTACACGTTTTATTGATGAGCACAGTAATTCTCAATGCCTTCGTGTAATTATTTAGGTAATACTGGAAATATTAGGAAGCAAATCTTTAAATGACAACGAATGCGACTCATTTACCTTAGAGATAAGAAGTGTCAGCACCATGAGCAGTTTCATGGAACGAGGATCACTTCCGCCCAGGGTCTGTCGTTTGGTTCTTCTACATGTCGAGTTTGTACAGGCGGTGGTAATCAATTCCAATTAGGGCGATTTGTGTTTACCGCTTTCCGTCGACGTTTACCCTTAAAGTGTACTAGGCCCATTAGAAGCTACGGTTCCGGTATTCTGTTTGTCCTGAGACATTCCTTGTTCCAGCTTTCCTTGATTATTTTATCTAAAATCTGTTCTATATCTATTTCATTTGTTTTCAGCGATCAGTACTGTGTTGTCTGCATACCTTAGATGATTCATGCTGTATCCTTCTACTTTTATATTTGTTAACATGTATATTGCATTACCTTTGCTTGTGCCCCCGTCCACACTGTTCCTCAACAATTTCCGTGGTTAATGATGTTTCTCATTCTGTCCATTATAATCGAATATAGATGGTTCTTGATATTGTTTAATAATGATGTTTCTATGTAAATACCAAATACGCTAAAACACTCAATAATTTCAATTGTAATATCATCAGGTCCAGCAAATTTCCGGGTTGTGTTGCGGGTTACCAGGGTGATAATTGCGAAACAGGTCAGAGTTGTACACGTTTTATTGATGATCACAGTAATTCCCAATGCCTTCGTGTAATTATTTAGGTAATACTGGAACTATTAGGAAGCAAATCTATAAATGACAACGATTGCGAGTCATTGACCTTAGAGATAAGTAGCGTCAGCACCATGAGCAGTTTAACAAGATTTAACAAGATTTAACAAGATTGCCACCCAGAGAATTAACTCTAGGTAGCAGGTGGACAAGGAAGCCCTTGGCTTTTCGAGAGTCCGACCTTTTTATCTATGTGTATCCCGCCCGTCTGAGGTATGTGTCGATTTTATTTTTAAACATATTCACGCTACTAGCACCCACACAATCAGCAGGTAATCTGTTCCATTCATTTACAGTCCTTTGTGAAAATGAAAACTTTCTTATATCCAATCTACTCTGCTCCTTTGCTAATGCAAGATCATGTCCTCTAGTCCTTCTATCTTTCTTAACTGAGAAAAACATATTTCTATCAATATTCTCATAACCCTTCAATATTTTAAACACTTCTATCTGATCTCCTCTCAATCTCCTGGTCTCTAGTGTTGTTAAACCGCATTTTTTTAGGCGTATTTCATAACTAAGATCCCTCAGATTTTGTATCATTTTAGTTGCTCTCCTCTGCACTCTTTCTAGCATATCTATGTCCTTCCTGCGATATGGCCTCCACGCTTGAATACAATATTCTAAATGAGGCCTAACTATTGTTTTGTACAGCGGTATTATTAGCTCTTTTTCCTTATACGTTATGTTTCGCCTAATTAATCCAAGGATTTGATTTCCCTTTGAAGCTGCAATTCCGCACTGCTCTGAAATCTTCATATCAGCACTAACGGTTAACCCTAAGTCCTTTTCTTTTACAGTAGTACTTAGTACAGTACCCCCCATTGTATATTCTCCCTCTTCGTTCCCATGTCCTATGTGGAGGCATTTACATTTCCCAAAATTGAACATCATTTGCCATTTTTCAGACCATTTCATCAACCTGTCAAGATCATCTTGTAAATGCTGTCTATCTCCATCACTTTTAATCCTTCTAAACACTTTTGTATCATCCGCAAATTTCAACACCTTGCTTGTTATTTTATCATCCAAATCGTTGATGTATATTAAGAATAATATAGGACCTAATACTGATCCCTGTGGTACCCCACTCAATACCGATTTCCAGTTTGAAGCCTCCCCATCAACTACTACACGTTGTCTTCTGTCAATCAGCCATTGTTCTATCCAGTTTATTATACCATTTCCTATGCCATGGGCCTTTAGTTTAAGCAGTAATCTTTGATGTGGTACTTTGTCAAAAGCTTTTTGAAAATCTAAGTAGACGATATCTACTGGTGTTCCCTCATCTACCCACTTAGTGATGTCTTCCAAAAAACATAACATATTTGTTAAGCATGACCTCGCTTTAAAAAAACCATGTTGAGATGGGTTTATCAAGTTTTGTTTAGCAAGAAAATCCACCATGTGATCTTTAATTAGTCTTTCTAATAATTTACAAATCACTGATGTTAAACTCACTGGTCTATAGTTCTCTGACTTGTTTCTCGAACCTTTTTTGAATAACGGTATAATGTTTGCTTCTTTCCATTCTAAAGGAACCACTCCCTCTTCTAATGACAAGTTGAAAACTGTTGCAAGTGGTATGCTAATTTGTTCTACAATTTCCAGTAGTAGTTTGGGTGGAATACCATCCACTCCAGGTGATTTATTTTCCTTCATAGCCCTTTTTTTCTTAGCTACCATTTCCGGGGTTACAATTAATTGTCCTAAATAGTCTGAATCTGCCCCCTTGAACTTAGCCTTTGGTATTGGCAGTGAACTAATATCTTCCCTGGTAAACACTGAACTAAAGTACTCATTCAGGTCTTCTGCCATTATGAATCCCTCTGATATCATATTTCCAGCACTATCTTCTAGAGGACCGACCTTATCTTGAACTTTCTGTTTGCTTCGAACATACGCATAAAAACTCTTGCTGTCATGTTTTATATTACTAGCTAATTGTTGTTCATAGCTTCTCTTTGAATTTCTAATTTCAGCTGTAGCTTGGTTAAGTGCTTCTTTATAATTGTTGTAGTCTTCATCATTTCCAGTACATCTATATGACTTCCACATCATTTGTTTATACTTAATTTTTCTAATGGCTTCTTTCGATAAGTGTTTCTTTTTGGACCGTTTTCCTTGGTTTTTGAAGGGTACAAATTTATCGATTATGCACTTAATTTCACTCTTTAATATATTCCAGCATTCTGTTGCCGTCTTATTTTTCAGTGTCTTATTCCAGTCTATCTTTGCTAAATATTTCCTCATGTCCTTATACCTTCCTTTGTGGAAATTTCTCCTATACTGCTTTTTGCTATTCCTTTCTGATTTTACTTTGATGGTAAAATGTATCTGGTTGTGATCGCTACTCCCCAGTGGCTCACATATCTTGACATTGTCAACTAATTCATTCTGTGAGGACAAAACTATGTCTAACACATTCTCACCCCTGGTTGGTTCTAGCACATGTTGAGAAAGGAATGTATCTTGAACTAAAACTAAAAACTTGTGGTCCTCTCTCCCCATACTCTGTAGAGATTTCCATTGTATATGCCCATAGTTAAAATCCCCCATAATAATACAGTCCCGTTTGCTTACTTCCCTTATAGCGTTTTGTATTTTTTCATTCTCTTCTATGCTTATGTTTGGACTTCCGATAAACCAACCCAACCGTCAACGTTGAGTTTCCTGTAACTATGTTACACCAAACAGCTTCTTCGCAATCTGCTTCTCTTTCTAATTTTATTTCATAAGCCTGAATAGATTCTTTAATATATAAAATAACTCCACCTCCCTTTCTTCCTATTCTATCTTTTCTAAACATTACATATCCTGTCAGTCCCAATTCAGCATCTGATATATCGGTGGTGGTCCAGGATTCGGTTATACCTATTATATGAGGGTCAATATCTTCTACCATAATGTTTAGTTCATTTCTTTTGTTTACTATACTCCTTGCATTTAAACAAACACATTTATATCCAGCTTCAGAAGAGTTTTCCAGACTGTTATTTGTTGATTTATTTGTGCTGTCTTTATCTATGCCTCCATTTTCAGGCTTTTCTGTGAGTCCCCCCTGCGAATCTAGTTTAAATAGATGCAACCTGTCCCACTGTCAACAGATTGCAGCAGATTCTCTGAGAAAACTGCTGCCCCCTTTCCACTAAGATGGAGGCCATCTCTCATGTACATATCTTCCCTCCCAACAAAGTATCCCCATAAATCTGTGAATCCCACCCCCTCTTCTTCACACATCTGCTCAGCTAGTGCATTGATCGCCATCCTCTTGCAGTTTCTATACGTTGCCCCCCTTCCTCCCATTACTGGCAAAATTCCTGACAAAATAACCTGTTCGACTCTCGTCTTCTTTAGCTTCCTCACTAACTGTCTATACTTCTGTACTATCGCAGTTGTTCCCTCCCTGTCTGCATTATTTGTTCCTACATGTACCAGTATAGACCCCCCCTTGCCATGTCCCAATACCTTCTCTACCCTGTCAGTTACATGTTCAATCCTAGCCCCCGGTAAACAAACAACGATGTCCTCCCCCTCGCTCAGTGTCTTGTCCGTCTTTCTCATAATGGAGTCACCCATAAACACCCTCTCTTTCCTCATTGCCCCCTCAATCACTGCCTTAGAATAGCTCCTTCTTCGGTTTGCATCTGTCTGTTTGTTGTCTTTCCCCCCTGCCGTCTTCTCTCCTGTCACATTCTCTTCCGATCCATTCTTTCCTGTCGCTTTTTCTCTTGTCACCTTTCCTCCTGTCAGCGTCCCTTTTATCGACTTCTCTTCTATCACATTTGCTCTCACTTCCCTTCGTCCCTTCTTCTTTCGTCCCGTCTCATTTTCCTCTCTCCTCTCCCGTTCCATCTTCCCTCCCTCCTTCTCTACAGTCACTTTCTTCCCTGTCACCTTCACGCTTGTCACGTTTTCTGTTGTCGATTTTCCAATTTCTTCCCCTCCAATCACCTTCTCTCCTCTCAATCTCCTTTCCTCAGTTTTCTTGCCACTGCTATTCTCCTTCAGTCTTGCAGTATCCTCACCTCTCTCCCTGTCTTCTCTCTCCGTTCGACCTGCCTCCTTGCTAATTCCCATCTCCATTCCCTTCACAATATCTGTCAACCTAACTATCTCCTTCTGCAAACACTCCACCTTCCAACATCCAATGCACTGAAAGGTGAATCCTTCCTCCATGGTTTCTGCCCATGACTTTCCACACCCGGACGATGCAAAATCTACCCAGCTGTAGCAGTGATCGCACACCAAGTGTCGCTTTGCCTTGACTTTCCGCTTGCAAGGCGCCATATCCCGATCATAATTTATTTAATAACTTAACTAACTTAGTCTTTATAAAGACTGTTTCCTGTGTACTACAGCACACTTTAGGTTAAAAATTTCAATTTCACAGCCGACTATTTATCCTAATACGAACGCTAACATCACCGGTAGTGACCTAATTTAAATACAATCAATTACGTTATGTTAGGCTGCTTTATTTATTTAGGTTACGCCGCCCGACTATCGCCCTTGCTTAATTTTAACAACAATGCTACCTAACCAAAATATATAGCAAGTACTGGCTTACACAGATATTATCTTGTGTAAGTAGTTTGATGGTTGTTACTTTATCTCCTATATATTCTACCACATAATCAGGTTTGTTAAATCTTGTTTACAAGTTGTCGAAGGCTAAGCCGCCTACTGAGTTACCCTATTATCACTCACTATACTAAGGTGTTCTAAAATACTTTAACTAACTAACTTTAAGCACAAATGCTACTCAATATATGTTTATTGCAACTTTATGACTGATATTAAGGCAAAAATAATACTTATCAATCAGTAATTCCACTTGTTTATCCACTTTTTACACCACCAATTTCTACGATCAATCTCCGCCAAATATAGCCTCGAACTGTGGAGTGGTTTCATGGAACGAGGATCACTTCCGCCCAGGGTCTGTCGTGTGGTTCTTCTAGATGCCGAGTCTGTATAGGCGGTGGTAATCAATTCCAATTAGAGTGATTTCGTTGACTGCTTTCCGTCGACGTTTACAGTTAATGTGTATTAAGCCCTTTAGTGGCCACGGTTCCGGTATTCTTTTTGTTGTGAGACATTCCTTGTTCCCGCTTTCATTGATTATTGTATCTAAAATATGTTGTAGATCTATTTCATTTTCAGCAATCACGTTTGTGTTGTCTGCATATCTTAGATGATTCATGTTGCATCTTTCTACTTTTATATGTGTTAACATGTATATTGCATTACCTTTGCTTGTGCCCCCGTCCACACTGTTCCTCAGCAATGTCCGGGATAATTTTATTTCTCATCCTATCGATTATAATCTTAAGCAGCATCTTGATGAAGCGACTCATTATACTTATTGTAATATGTAGGTCACATTCAGTCGCATCTGTTTTATTTGGTAATGCAATATAGATGGTTCGTGATTTTATTTAAGAATTATGTTTCTATGTAAATAACAAATACGCTAAAACAGTCAATAATTCCAATTGTACTATCATCAGGTCCAGCAAAGTTCCCTTCTTCAAAGATCTTATGGTGTTTTTTAGACTTATTCTTCAATATTGGAGTGCCATCAAAGTTCTTCCTGGTAGATTATTTTTGGCCCCCTTAAGTAACATTACGAACTTTTGTTATTGATCCAACCGCGGATGTTACTTCGGCTGTTTACACAATACATATTTGGATAGTAAAGAACTGGGTTCGCGATGTGCTAAATCAGTTGAGAAAACAACGTCTGCTGTTGGTAAATGTTTTGTTACAGAAAAAGCAGTATTATCTAAACTGAATATTGTATGTTGCAGAAGGGTACGTCTGTGGAGCACACTCGCCCTGTACGGCCGCCAACAGAGCCTTGAGGAAGTACTTCTTCGTTCACCCTGACCCCAGGAAGTACGTGCGATGTAGCCACTACGGTCGGTGCTGGGTACGCCCATGCGCCCAAGGCACCGTCTTTAACATATTGGCCGGTATATGCGCGTGGACTCGTGGCTGAGCACGCCAAGCGTGTGAGAAGACACGGGCCCACGCGGCAGGCGTCTCGTTTCCTTGTCTCTATAAAGAACCGTCGTCGTTATTCTCTTCAATTAAGCAATTCTTCTGTAGTCGATTTGAGTTTGTGTACTTTCGAAGTTTCGCTGTATAATCAAGAAAATTAGACAAGACAAATAAAAACGAGTTTGTTGTAAACAAAGTAAGTGTTTGTTACTCTGAGACGCCGTGCTTCGTGGGAAGTAGCCGACTTTATCTCAGGACTGGTGTGTTACACTTGCTGCAGTGAACATTAACAATACCTTGGGTCACTAAGAATATTGTGGTCTATAATCAACTATGAAACACGCGTTGTCGGTATTTATTCCAAGGTGATAGTCAATTGCAAATACCAAGTCCTGACGGCCGTGGCCCTGCAGCGTGGGATATGATTTGTTTGTTTTTATACTAAGGTCAATCCTGTATACAAAATAACCGTCACATTTGGACACAATGTGACAATGTATTGCATGTCAAATCACTGGCTTGCTTGCTACATTTCATTTGAAAAAATCAACATAAAGGGCACTAGCGTAATGAGTGTTGTCGGCGCCCGGAGGCAATACATAAGTTGACCTTCCCCCCTCCGACACATAGTTGACATGTTTTCTCTCCGAGCAAACTGAACTGGTCATACAACCGTGCAAATTGAAAATTGTATACGCTATGAATTGTAAACTGTTCGTGGTAAAACAAGTAACGAATCAAGAATAATAAACAATGAGGACATTTACAGACACAACTAAGTATGCGCACCAAACCGGCACTTTACACCAAGACTGCTTTTCGTGTTTTCATTCTTGTAAACTTGTCAGTCACTTGCTCGAAGTTTAATTTAATTAGGTATACAACCACTGTTTGCTGAAGCGCACAATTTCGAAAAATTCAACATTTGACGGTGACCTTGTTTGACCTTGGAGTTACTTTTACTGCGCCATTTGACAGATCTACGACAGGCCTATTTGTGACGTGGACATAGTTTAATGACAATGACTAATCTCTATATTAATGAGTTTTTACAACAACAAAAACAATTAAGCGATTCCTGCTGATCACAGAGTGTATGTTGATACGGAGAACGCACTGCAGAACTGTTGCGAACTAACCAGTCCCGTGCTACAAACGACGAGGTGGAAGTCGCTGTCTCAATACCAGAAGCACCCAATGCGACCCGTCGCCGGAGTTAAGAGAGAGTGTGTGTGTGTGTGTGTGTGTGTGTGTGTGTGTGTGTGTGTGTGTGTGTGTGTGTGTGTGTGTGTGTGTGTGTGTGTGTGTGTGTGAACGACTCGTTATATAACGACTGGCTACACAATGAATGGTTACATAATGACTGATTACACAAAGACTGAGACTGTCTACACAACGACTGGTTACACAACGACTGATTACACAACGATTAATTACACAACGACTGATTATACAATGAATGGTTACATAATGACTGATTACACAACGACTAAGACTGACAACACAACGATTAATTACACAACGACTGATTACACAATGAATGGTCACACAACGACTGATTATACAACGACTGATTACACAACGAATGGTTATACAACGACTTATTACACAGCGAATTGTTACGCAACGAATGTTTACACAACGACTGATTACAGAACGAATGGTTACTCAACAAATGGTTACACTACGACTGATCTCACAACGACTGATTATACAACGAATGGTTACACAACGACTGATTACACAAAGACTGATTACACAACGAATGGTTACACAACGATTGATCACACAACGACTGATTGCACAACGAATTGTTACACAACGATTGATCACACAACGACTGATTGCACAACGAATTGTTACATAACGACTGATTACACAACGAATGATGATACAACCATTGGTTATATAATGACTGATTACAAACGACTGGTTACACAACGACTGAATACACAACGAATGGTTACACAACGAATGGTTAAATAGTGACCGGTTACACCACGTTGCGAACTCATAATTGTGGCATATTGTAAAACATATTTGCTGAATCTTACAAATCTTCGCAAGAGTCAGTTTGAATTAAAGCCAGACATTCCGAGACAAACAACCCATTGATTTGATTAATGTTAGTCTATTCGATGCCTGAAATATCATTATACGACGTTTGTATGATATGACAGATTCTGATTACAATAAACAGCCTATCACAGTTCTTTAACGTGCTGACAATAACACAAGTGGAATATAAAAGAAATATATATATATATATTGTCATTTCTACATAATTTTGTTATTTGTGCCACCAAAATACGCAAAATCATTATTATAAGCAATATTCTATCTGACGTGCTTGGTTCACATGATCATGCTGTTTGTATGATACATTTTCCGAAACTAAGGTACGTTAATTTATGTACGATGCATTCATGAATGTTGTATGATTTATGTACAATACAAGAAGGTTTCAAGAGCATAAACGTATATTCCAACGAACGTTGCAACATTTAAAAGACGGAATGGCGAGTTTTAATGATAACAGAATTTTTTTGGATATTTATAAATCGCTAATTTGCTGGAAAAAAATCACGTAAATACGTAGTACACAATAGCACCATATATGGAATGCTCAGTATATCCTACTACAACACACACACACACACACATACACACACACACACACACACACACACACACACACACACACACACACACACACACACACACACACACACACACACACACACACACACACACACACACACACACACACACACACACACACACACACAAACACACACACAAACACACACATACACACACACACACACACACACACACACACACACACACACACACACACACACACACACAAACACGCACAGGCGCACTACAGGCACACAAACACCCCCACACACAAATTAACACTCGCACACACACCCGCGCACGCGCTCGTCCACACACACTATAATATGTGATGACACAAAAGTCGTACGGGACATTTTTTTATTACTAATAAAGGAATATAATTATTTCGTGTAGCTCCACTGGCACCATAGTGTTGTATAAGAAAACATATAGGCACGTTCTACGACACGCTTACGTATAACATTTTTAATTGCTGTTTCAGACTTTCCTGTAAGCGTTTCATGCTATCATGTTATCGGATCTAAACAGTATATCATGTAATCAGTACAGTTACCTGATTTTTTAACACTTTGGTCAACGCAATAGTAGCAATTTAACACATCTGATGTGACTAACGTCCGCAATATACAATGGCAAAGCAAACCTAATACAAACTGTCATCCACTAAGTACTTACGAACAATAATAATAAAAATGCACCGCCAGATAAGGACACTACCAACACGCTATCAAAACCAGGTAGCTAAGAAATGGTGCCACGCAGGTCAACAATGACTTCGATTCCGGTGACGATGAGGTGTTGAAATATATTAGATCCGCATCCGACGGAATGACTGAAATAAACGTTACAGCCCTTTAACATGGACAAATAACTAAGCCGTCAAACAAATCAACTCTCAGTGTCTCCAATTACTATATGCTTATTGCGACTGTATTGTACTAGCTGAGTTACTCGGCGTTGTCCAGAGAAAAGGTTTTCATATACATCCTCAAATCGGTTGCACTGAAATATAAACAAGTATTGTTGACATAATTATGAACACTGAAAATAGACCAAACTTCAAATGCCCAACACTTGAGTTCCAGATTCCCCAAACCCATCCCAAATGTTCCAGTCTACCCGCATACATAAATCGTAACTGGTCAATGGCCTAGTTGTTAGGACAACCTTTAGCCAGAAACCGCACGCGCTCACCCGTGTAACTGACGTAACCAGCAACGGGCAGCTGGGTTACGCGTCCGGGATTTTGTAACGTTAATAACACAAAAACTTATACATTTGTCTGCATACACCCAGTGACACATTTGTACATGGACTAATTATATTACAATGATATATAAAAACATTAAAGTGGCTGGAACTGCATGGAATTGTTGCAGTGTGTTGTATGCCAGAAGTAGTACGCGCTCACAGGGCTGACGCGGCGAAATGCTAAAAATGACCAGCGACAGGTAGTCCTGGTGCACGTTAAGCGCTGAGGATTTAATAACCTAAAAACTATTGAACATTTCTGATTACATCCAGCGACATATTTGAAGATGGCATAATTATCTTTACGATGATATAGAAAAACATTAAATCCGCGCAGGAACTCTATGTATAGACTCTTGAAATATTGAGCCCCCAATTTATCTACCCCCGGACGAATTTCGAAAATATATAAATTCACGAACCATCTCAATGGGCCCGATAGAGCACATGCAACATTTCAGCCCGATACATACAAAACTGACGGAGATGTGGGTGCACATACAAGCAGAGAACGAACTGCTTAATAATATATAGATTGTGGAAATATTGTTGACGTCATCGCTATTGGTCTTCAATATTTTAAGCGACATGTAAATTAATTTCCAGTGACAAGTTCTATTTGAAATGGGATGCTGATGACAATTGTACCAAATTAATACAAAAATAATGTGCTGATTCGTTAGGATCATAGCCTCGTGTTTAAACATATGTTGCGAAGGCAAGGACAAGCGCAAAAGTCTAGCTAGCAGCTACATCAGCTCGTAGTTTCTGTCAGATGTCGACCGGTGAGATGTATTCCAGTATATACACGCATATTGTAGACCTACCGTCGACTTGGCGGAAAGAAAGCCAGAAACCTCGATCTGACTCTGACTCTGACACCAGTTGCCCGGATGTAGTTCGGTAGATCAATGCTGACTGGTGACTTTCAACGTAGAAGACATGAGTTTGACGCTTGACAACTTGAGCGCTGCATAAGGTAGCCACCAGTATCGTCCCGTTGTAAATACGAACTTCGTCATCACACTGTCCGCTAGAGGGGGACACATGCAGATATAGGTTGAAGCAACTATATTGGCTTATTAGGGAAAGGGGTGCTGTTAATGCAATCGCGAAATTTAATATTTTTACATCACCGCAAGGATAATAATCTTACCTACAAAAGTGTCGCTGGATGCACTCAAGAATTTTGTTTACTTGTTGAGTTATTGCCGTTTGAATATTGCGAATTCTTAAACTTGCAATGGGATTTAATATTTGTGGATATCACAGTACAGATAATAATCCCATATACAAGTTTGTCACTGGATGAACCCAGGATTTGTTTTTAGTTCATGAGTCATTGCCGTTTAAACATCTCGAATGCATAGTTCTGCAATAAATACGCGGCAGCGGATATAATGCAACGTTGAGCATTCGCGACGTTCAAACGGTAATAACTCAAAAAGTTAACACAATTATTGTGTACATCCAGCAACAAACTTGTAGATAAGAATATTATCTTTACGGTGATATCAGAAAATATTAAGTTCCGCGATTGCAATTTCATGTACAGTCTGAAACAACAGGCCGCACCGCCACTCAACATGCTAAAGGATAGGGCGCACTCGGCGGCCCTGCCTGTGGTGACGTCAACAACATCTGACGGGCTATGACACACAAATGACCACGTTTGAGCGGGCTTAGTGACATGAGTTCGCAATGAAGAACCTTCATATTTGGCACATTTCGTGACGAGAGTATTAAGTGTATGTGTGCGAAGTTTCAATAATGCCATGTAAAATTTCATTTCACTTAGTCTTTAAATGTAGCTTTTTTCGCAAGCATCTACGAACTGTATAACACCGTATTTCATCGTAGCACTTTGCGGAGATAAACCCGCAATCAGAATACGCCCCTCTCTCCTTCTCTCTCTCTCTCTCTCTCCCTATCTCTCTATCTCCCCCTCTCTTTCTCCCACCCTATACCCCTTCTCTCTCCCCCCCTTCTCTCCCCCTCTCTCTCTCTCTTAACATCGGAATAAAGAGCACGTCTTAAATCGTCGCAGGGCCTTTGTGGTATACACACAATGAAATGCTGTGTTGATTATCTAAAAAATCCGGTTCTTCACTATCGTGTTGATTTTGTTTACCCGTCAGTATAAATAGTAAATAGTTTATATGTACGTGTAATATTTACTGGCACTTGTATCTATGTTTAGATAAATAACATATTTTTAACTTAGGCGAATTCATTTCTTGTTGAAACTATTCAAAACACTGAACATTCAACTTATGTAGGGTTGGGACGTACCGCAAACCATAAATATTTACGATGAATTCCAGATAGCGTCCGGAAGTGACACCGAATACGTATCTGCATTCGGTCCCTGCCGGCAGCCAATGGTCTGGCGAAGATATAGAACCACTCGAGCCTCGGAATTTCCAGTCGCATATACTTCCTGGTTGTCGTTGTCCATTTGGATTCCACTCTGTGAAACATAATGACAGTACTATGCCATATACATGTGGGCTCTTGTTCTTGTACCATTCATATGACAATATTGCATTTTGGTCCAATATCTTGCTGTTATGTGCACTGTGACGATCTGTAGATACAACGGCTGATATAAAGAAGCGTATAGCCGTCCACCCAACCAATATAAACGTAAGTTGGTCAACTGTAAAATAGGTCCCCATAATTATACCCAGTCTGTACTCAGTCATACAGAGTATTGCAGTCATTTCTTTCAACGGATATCTAATCGGTATTGTCCAGACTACTATAAATGTCACAACCATCTTGATATGGTCTCAAATGTTGCTTTATTTGGAATAATAATATGACGTGAAGTTATTATGACGTTATTACGAGTTATATGAACAACGACTTCCATGTCGTAACATGAATATGACATGACCCTTTCCATGCGAAATATATGTGAACAATCTTACATATAAAACACATCCCTGCAACAACACGGATCGCCAACCAGCTGTGGCGAACCTAGATACATATCGACCTATTTAACTGGTTTATACAATTGTCTTACCTCGGAGTTGTCAGGTGACAACGCGTTACAAGAGAACGACCCACTAAGTTGTGTAAGCACTTGGAAGACCGATACGAGTTGACACGGTGACGTAGATAATGACTCCTGACTTCAGAAATGATGAAACGGTATATATTTTCGACACGTCGTGACTGGCATTGCGTCCTTCTGTTGGCGAGTTTGGGTTCTCGAAACAATCGTGGTTAAATTAGTCTTGTTTATTGGTAGTACGATGGTAATTACTCAACTAGTCAGGAGGAATGTTGAGCATATGGCTCGTAGAGTAGAAATGGAGTATAAACTTTTTCTGTTTATTGATATGAGTTTACACATGGTACAACACATTTCGTTACTGCGACCACAGATGCTTGGAAATTCATGCGTTGATGTAATGGTATTCCTCGTCCGCTCACGAATGTTTTGTAAGCAGGATACCATGGTATTCAAGTTCCCAGCCATACTTTGTTTTGTTCATATTTGGAGGTGACAACATAAGTGCTGCTTTCTATATCGCGACTTGCAGGTGGCATGTGTGAACATTGTCGATGAATGCTTCACTGTTGGGTGAAAGGGAGCAGGGTTTCACTGATGATGCACCACTCTTCCCTGTTTTGAGCACCACATTTTGACCCTGTATTCCGTCATGGATGAACACGACTCTGCTATCTTGCCATATGCAGCACATATCAACGTAGTGGCCTGAATTTCAACAGATTTCATATCAGCCTTCACAACACCAACTTTAGAGAGTGGGAATTCTCCCTTCTTGGAAATTTTGAGAAGGGTTGTCTTGCCTATGCCATGCAATGAAGCTAAAGTATTTGCATCAGAGAATTCACGAACTACCAGAAGAGCATCTGCTATGTCACTGTGTGCTTCTGCTGTGACGCGAACATCTACCACTGCACATTGCTTCACTGGTGAGGACATGATCATTGGGGCAGCGTTGCTACCTCTGCATTTACTATTGTAGAAGTGAACAAGAAGCACAAACACGTCTGCGTCGTCGCACACAACACGAACAGAATTGCTTGAAAATGATGACGAGATGGCATGTTGTGTGATGAGGATTTCAGCTTCCTCATGTATGGAGCAGAGATCATGCCGTTCAATCCTCATACCACCGACTATCTCCACTGGCATATCGGCAATGGTGAGAGTGTGCTTCTTTGTTGCATTGATGTATTAGCCTGAGTCAAGAATAGTCAGTATATACTAAAAAACACCTCAGTTGTTCACATCTTTCTACAAGAACCATTTTTGGACCAGCATTAGATATGGCCATGAGATTTCATTTTTTCGGGGGAGCCAAGCTGAGCTCCCGCTGTGGCGGCCATATTGGACAAATTAAATAAGGCCGCCGTCCAGAGATAGGCTGTGTAATAACTTGAGAACCGAAAGTAGCAGAACCATAAATGAGACCACTTTTTGGGTTTTCGAATATGGGGAACCCATTTCCGGTGTTATTTGGCCGATTCCAGGTCGAGGTCACATAATAAAATCACAATCAAAGCTTTTTTGGCTCAAAATAAACATTTTGTGAGCATAGGATCATTGTACACAGCGTTATATCGCAAGCATGTTATTCAAAAATATTATCACGATATCAATAATCACGTGTTGCAATAATAAATGTAATATATGTTTTGACAATTGATGCTCCTAATGGAAAATGTACCCTAGTTATAGTCGGCTTAGGCATACGAGCTTGCAGTATGCTTATTCTGCGTCCATTGATATACTCATTGGTCTTGGCAGATGTCTCTAAGTTCTGTTATAATAATTTTTCTCATCCATGTTACTATAACGAGTAAACTGTTCGTATGTCCCGGGTACCAAATAAAAATGTACTTAAGTCCTAATCTGGTCAATCATCTTGCAACATAAGGTCACGTGATACCATAATGGCTGATGCAGATAATGTTGAGGTGGGATACAGTCGCAGCTAAACATGATTGACATAAGAGACAAAACGGCCAAGAAGCACTGAAATTGTCTACAAAGACAATGACGTTTTGTAAAGGCGCAGGAATAGGGTTGGCGCCGTGCTAGGATACATCTATAATTCCTCGCAGATCGACCAAAATGAAGCTCTCTTGTTGATCTGGGGCGCTATGGCGGTAAGAAAGCAAATCTTCGAGAAACAAGAGCAATTCAATGGTTCCTTCTCGCCCCATTGTTTCAGTTCGCCCGTAAAAGAAACATAGTTGAGTTTCTGCAATGTTGTCAGCTGGAGAAGGCCTTCTGCGAGCATAGCATTCAGTTGGATTTTGTTCTTCGTGTTGGTGAGAATGACATGCTTGGGTGGGGCATGCATCTCTGGTATCAGGTTGTGTACGCGACTTGATCTGGCTGTCTGCATCCTCGTGAAGTTCTTATGCTGCTGGGGAAATATCTGTAAAACACAAGGATGACATTTGTGTTTTGTAGAGCTTGATAGATTAACACCTTAAAGCCGTCCACGTACACGCGGAGTTTGTCAGACAGCCAGGCGATGACCAAGAGAAGCACAGAAACATCGTAGATCAGGGTGTTTGGGATGGGGCAGTAACGTTCTTATATAGCCACTTGTAGCTTTTTGTTTCAGGAACAATTTTGACTAAGCAATTTTCATTTCGCCGTCTGGGTTAAAGATCGATGGGGGGTAGTGGATATGCAGCTAACTCGCATGTCAACACATCGCCTATGTTGATCTCACGTGAATTTGCAAGTAGACCGATGACACGTGCAAAGATTAGTTCCTGGTCATAGACACGTTCCTTGCCGACTAACACATGTTTTTTTTTCTCAAATCCATTGTGACAACCACCTTGCCGAGAGGATCATAGAAAGATTCCGAACAACCACCCTTAAAGTTTCTCATTGCCCGCTGTCCAAGGTTTATGGCATCATCCGCATTGACATCAGGGTGAGCAATTTGTCCTGTGACGATGTTACTCGGTGCACCACCTGGGCAAGAAACGTCATTCAAAAGGTCAATGGAGGCATCGAGTGGGTTGCGTAGGCTCAGGCGATCAGCCTGGTCTGCCTTGATTCGGCTCTCGGGGCTTCTTCCTTATGTGGTGAGTGTGGAGAGTATTTCGTTCAGAGTTGCTCATAGCTCGAACATTTGGCGATACCTCCCCTCTTAGGGCAACGCTCAAGGCCCACATCACCATCTGATGGTAGTCTGTGGCCACCTCTACAGCTCCAGCTGGTCCGTGCCCCAACCGCATATACGTTGTCCCTATCAACATGTCGGTCCAAATTGAGTTATAGATGCCTGGGATGTGGTGCACGAATGGTGTAGTTTCTCCGTCCCCTTCTGATCGAGGTCTTTTATGTGATGAACATGGAAGGCAGCATCCCGCGCGTAGTTGGGGCAGAAAGCAGAGCGGAAATAAGGTAACATGGCTTCTGCAGCAAAGAGGTGGAGATTCCAGTCGCCCTCAGGTCCTCCACGAGAGAAGTTTTTCATTATGATGACTGGCTTGACAAGAGTGTCAGTCCATATCTTTGTAGGTCTGCTGCGACTTGCTCGAGCGTAAAACACTTCGATGAGGTGAGCGAATGAGGCTATTCCTTGCACCTGTACCACATCACGGAGCAGCTCCTCCATTAGCATCCTGAGGGCGCGAACGTTTTGAGGGTATTTCTTCCCACTTAACATTTTATGAACGCTCCCAAATGTGCCAGCTAGAACTCTCTTTCATGACACTGCCACCGGTTTAGATTTTTTGTGATTGCGGGAGGTGTTTCGACGGCCATATTGGATTTGTATGCTAATATAAAGGCGACATCACATCCATAGCCGTTCCAATATTTTCCTCGTGCTTAAAAACATGTGTGTAGAACCAAAATGTTTGTTTCTAGCACAAATATTTAAGGAGTTATGGCCATTTTAGTGATTTCGGGCGATGTTTTCGGTGGCCACATTGAATTTGTATGCTAATGTATTAACCAAACCACATCCATAGCCCTTCCAATAGATTCATCATGATTAAAAACCTGGGTGTAGAACCAACATTTATGTTTCTGGCACAAATACGTCAGAAGTTTTGGCCATTTTATGATTTGGGGGGGGGGGAGTGGCGGCCATATTGGATTTTTTTAAATGCCAATGGACACAATTTTGCACACCCTCTGAAAAATATTGTCTTATGCCTTTATAAACTCATAGCAATAAACAGAAAAAGTATGTACTCCATTCCACCATTCCACCGGGTGATTTCCTGCTGACTAAATCGTGTTTGTAGCGCGACATTGCCCGACAACTTTTCTATTGACACATTGAACAACAGACTGCACAATGTACTTGAAGAACAAGGGCCGAAGGACGTTATCATTCTGATGGGCGACGTCAACACAAATAAAGGAAATAACAACACACGTTATGAGCATGTCATGGGAAAGCATGTATTAGGACAGATGAATTAAAATGGAGAACGATTCGCAGACCTATGTACCATGAACCGCCTGGTCATAGGATGAAATGTCATCCCACATAAAAACATTCACAAGGCAACCTGGAGTTCACCTAATCATATATTACTGAAATTCAAGTAGATCAAGTGTGTGTGCGTGTGTGTGTGTGTGTGTGTGTGTGTGTGTGCGTGTGTGTTGGACAGACGTTCAGACGGTCGCTGTAGGATGTGAGAGTGAAAAGAGGGGCTGATGCTGCTTCTGATCACCACCTGGTGGTGGCAACACTCAAGCTTCCTCTTAAGAGGCACACAGCACAGGGAAACAGCACAAGAACACGTTACCACACATACACACAGACACACACACACACACACACACACACACACACACACACACACACACACACACACACACACACACACACACACACACACACACACACACACACACACACACACACACACACACACACACACACACACACACACACACACACACACACACACACACACACACACACACACACACACACACACACACAGGGGGACGACAGAAAAGTCCCGGATCAGCTTCTCAAACAGATACCAGGTGCTGCAAAAACTATACGATAGCAAGACTGAAATACAACCGAAGTGGCAACAAGCCAAGCAGATATGGACAGGTGTTTGGGAAGAGACAGTAGGCAGAAATTAAACACAGCACAAAGACTGGATGACAGCTGACACATTACCCAAGCTACAAGTGCGAAAGGAAAAGAAGGCGATACTGAACAGCAGAAAAACTAGAGCAACAAAAGCAGAAGCTCACGCACAGTACACACAAGCTCAGAAGGAGGTAAAGAAGAGCATCAGAAGAGACAAGAGAAACTTGGTGGACAACCTGGCAACACAGGCAGAGGGGAAGCACCAGAAAGAAACATGAACTATATAACATAACAAAGAAGCTGGCAGGCAAGTATCAACCAAGGGACAGACCAATTAAAGACAAGCAAGGTAAAGCCCTCACCACAGTAGACGACCAACTAAAGAGATGGGTGGAGCACTTCACAGAACTATTAAACTGACACACTCCGGAAGATCTTGTAGTCACCCTCCCTCCCAGCAGAGAGAGTTCTACCCATAAACTGTGATAAACCAAGCAGAACTGAATTCAAGAACGCTAATGTACATTCCAGTAGTTTGCCATTGCTTTCTGGACGGTTCTGGCCGCTTATCATTCAAAAACCCTGATGCGCCCTTGGCCCGACACTAGGCCTTTTCATCTCCCGCCTTTGTAGCTGTTGACCTCTGGGTATTCATCCGCCTACTCCGCCAACAGATGTGTGTACTAACATGGGGGACAACCCTTCGGAAAGGCATTCACATAGTTTGGCCGGCCAGCCAAAGCCGTTGCCCGGGGTATGGCGCTGCAGTACACATGCAGACACTAGGAGCCATATGTTAGCTCGACAAGGAGGGGGAACCAAATAGGATCCTGACCGTCCTGTGTAGCTATCATTCACCGTGAGGTACTATCCCTTACCCTCCTTACCCTATACCCCATACATCTACCATCAATGTAACATCAGAAAGGAATAGTAAAACGCAGTACATGAGAAATTTCCACAAAGGAAGATATAAGGACATGAGGAAATATTTAGCAAAGATAGACTGGAATAACACACTGAAGAATGAATCAGGCAGCAACATAATACTGGAATATCTTAAGAATGAGATTGAGTGAATCGTCGATACATTTGTTCCCTTCAAACAAAACATATATACATATACATATTATGGGGTCATTGTGTTCACTTTGTATTTATTGTTATCAAATTATAGGCATACAGCACTATTTCACCTAATTAGACATATGTTCAATCAGTTTGATTATACGCCAGCGTGACGCCAATGAAAAAAATGTTACACTACTGATACAAATGTGATGCTTATTATATGACTCTAATGACTTGTTGGATGAGGCAAGAGATGTAGATATTCAATAATAATGCTTAAAACGACGTGTTTTAAAATTCGATCATCAGACACCACGACGGCGAGGAATTCTTCCGAAAAACCATTTGCTTTGTTCTACACATCAACATTTTTCGCTACGAATTAACCTATCAATTTCGTGACCAGTTGCCTAGCAAAGTCTCCGTCAAGTCATCAGAAAACACGTGGTTGGTTCTGACATTCCGTCGTTTATTTTGTTGGAATTCTGGTCCAAAAAGTGTTTCTTTATGATAAGAACATAAGACAACGTTCGTGAAGTGACAAATGCATGCGGGAATGTTTGATTTATGAGATGTCATGCAGCAATGGTAATGCAATTCACGTATATATCCGTTATCAACATTGTTGGCGCAAAAATTCGATTGTGACGGGGGCTAACCGTGACGGGGGTACGTCATTTCGCTATAAAGTTGTATATGTTTTATCGTTTCGAATTACGTTATCTACGTCATACCCCGCCGTATGTAGATTGCAAATCGCGAAGCCACCACACTCGCGGAAAGATATAAGTTCAAATCAATTCTACCGTATCTCCTTACAAAACTTCAAAAAAAAATTGCATAAAGATAGTTGTATTAATATCAATAGGCCCTACACTAATTTTGGAACACCGTGGTCCATCTCCTCGTCCTGTGTTCTTTCGCTTCCTTCGACCATTGGCTTCTGAACTACTAACTGATGATGCATTAAAACACAAAGGTAGTTATTTCGAGTTATGTTTATTCCCTTCTTGTTTTTAAAACTCCTGGGGCCGGTTTCATGAAGCGTACTTAAAATTACGCAATTACTAAGCGTCACGTGTTTGCATAAACTACTCTGTTCGCTTATATTTAAAAAATCACGTAATTTACTAAGACAATCATCTTAGCGTTAAGAACGTTCTTAGCCGCTTCATGAAACCGGCCCCTGGTCACGACCTATAATCCTGTCCCGTTATTGAACTCACGTATTTGCTTTGCCACCTATCGGAGAAATAACTGTACATTGGCTAATGACTCTCCAGACGGCGCCACTGAAAACGGGTTTATATCGAAATGCCTACTGCCACAGTAATGGTGATAGTTGATGTACATCGTTTGTTGCGGCACGGGTAGACGTAAGCCAGTACATAATACCGCAAGTAAAGAAAACAATAGGGGAAGAATGAGTATAATGCTGTGTAAGGTAGGGCTGATGCAATCCCATAGTAAAACCAGTTGGAGAATGATATATACTTGCTTACTGTCTGTAGTGCTCATTCGTCACTTCATATCCACCTTGCAAAACATAAATACCAAACGAGTCAACATATCGATGCATCAGTTGTCCAGAGACAACTAATCAACATTGTCGCCAAACTCCCACACCCAGCTTCCGTCATCTCACTTACACGAGACACATGGAAAGCGTTTTCCTGACTTTGTTCTCGAAACAGTTCTCCAGATTTCGTTCCGATAGCATTCGTAATGTATGTCAACAATTAAGACGCACCCCCGCTGTCAATATGCCAGTTGACGCTAATGTGCACCGCCGACATGTCAGTTGACGCCACATGAACACCGAGGTTGAAGTTAGGTCCATGTTGTAGTCAGTGTTTGACAATCAAATGAATATGATCCCGTTCCGAAAAGGTTTCACAGACGTTGTGTGCACGAGATCGTCCCTGAACTCACGGCAATTACTAAACTGTCTTTTAGAACTGGTGTAATACCTTCTAGCATATAAGGAGTGCACGGCCGGTTAGTATTCAAGACACCAACCCTGCGCAAAGTCGTCATGAATAACTACAGACGCGTGTCTAATCTACCAAACGTATCCAAGTAAATAAAACGTGACGTTACCGCTAGACATGTTAGAGCACAATCTCTGCGAGCTCTACCTGTCCGCGTACAAGTTGCAGCGTGTTTCATAAGCCCCGGCGGCTGGCGGGATCGCCGATAACAGCTAATCAGACCGCCGGCTACTGAATCAACCCCATATAATTATTTTCTCACCTTTTTGAGGCGAAAAAAATTGCTAAATTTTACACAATCCGCAAAAAACTAAACCGATCCGGATATTGACGATCCGAGCGCGCCCGACTACTGCCGGAAATGGTCGAAAGTACACTTCCGTCAACTACATGTTACGAACGGTTTGCGTTGATTTCCACAGGCACCACCGCATGGAGTCTGCGACAATAACTTTTTATAATTTCCGCGGGTTCTTCAATGAACAAGTATGCCTCCAAAAAAAAACTAGGTGAGGATGGACAGCAGAAGACACTCTTCAGCTTTCAATTTAACAGCAAGGGAAAACATCTTGGTCACTATGTGTCAATTTTGAGAATGTAAATGTGATTGACAGCTTGTGCAGTCCTGCCAACTGTTACGGTTGCGCCATATTTGTTACGCTTGGGCAGCTGTTAATACGGCGTTATGGCTGGGCTGTAAATAATACGGTAGTGACAAAAAACTGACAAAATAATCGGACAAGCTTATTCATTATAATGGATCCCGTATCCTGCAAAATACATAACCTTCCCAAGCGCGGTGCCAAAAAACAACCTTGGTCGGCAGTCCTGTTGCCAGTGTCAACATCCGTTAGTTTTCAATATTAACCATCCGGCGGCGCCACTGTTGCATTGTCAACGGACAGTCAGTTCCTGTTCATCTTGATGTATGGAAGGCTTGGGATGTTATGACAACGTTCCACTTATGTTGGTTTATTGAAGATAACATTGGTAATACAACAATGCATTTTACAAACACATATATGCTAAATACAATGAATACTTTATACACATGCATTAACATTTAAATGGAATGATAATGTCATACTATATAAACAATGAAATGAAAATGCAAAATGAGAAAAAACATAAAAAAAAACAAATTTTTTCTACTGAAGCAACACTAGAAAATGAAATTAAATGATTAGAATGCGCCAGAAGCCACCAAATAGCATCATTAAAAAATAATTGCGGACCCTCCTAGTATTGGTGCGCCTACGCTTTGCCGCCGCATTCGTCCACACTGCCCAGATTCAGTAGCTGGCTACTCAATTGTTAACACCTGCTACCTGCCGCTTCCAGACCCAAGACGACTGGGGCCCCGATTATGGTGGACAGGAGGCCGACGCTCCCTATACTCATCTCCACACTGATAGTGAATAGAACGGTGTCTACGTAATCTACAGCATTCATCCAACGATGGTATTTTTGTAAAGGACTGCACGTTTATCTCGTCCCCCCTCAAATTGTTGCTTAAAGAGGCTTATCTGCTGTAGCCGGTATGACTCGCTGGGCAGGGGGTTCATGGTTCCCGCGTACACTGTGCTAATGGAGGGCCTAGCCTTCAACTTGGGATACGGCAGTAAGGACTTTATGCCGCGACAGCTGGAACCGCAGGATCACCCCGACATTTGTTATTACTTATAGCTAGGGTGCCGGTATTAGCTGACGCCATGGAGGATAAGGCCTCGGCTACCTTCGCGTCTACATATGCCTTAGTAGCTACATCTTGGGATGCAGTAGGATCTGCTATACCGGTGACTTTTGTGTCGCTCATAGCCAGATCGCCGGTCATAGTGTCCCCGGCCTTGCTCACATGAGCGGTCACGGCTACAGTCACAAATTCTACTGCCTGACCCCAGGCGACCGCATCCGTGTTACCGATGAAAGGTTTAATATTGTTCATATTTAGGTCGCCGGTTATGGCGTTACCGGTCTTGGCTATCCGCCGATCGACTTGCGTATCCGCGTATGCCTTGGTAGCTGCATCTTGGGCCGCAGTGGGATCAGCTGTGTCGTTGACATTTTTCCGCTCATAGCTAGATCGCCGGTCATGGTGTCACCTCCTTTAGCAACCTAAGCAGGCCCCACATCATCCACGTACACTATGTTGGCGGCATCCATTAAGTTGTAGGGATAGTATCCTAAGACCAGGTTGCGACATCCCACAGTCCATACGCGGTTGCCGTGTATTTACTGGCATTGTACATGGTTAGTCCAGTCGACGACCAGCCCAATTGGGCATAACTTTTGTTCCCAGGTCGCCGGATCCGAATACCATATTCCATATTACCTGTCGAGATGAACTGGCCCTAAAGGATATCACTTTCGGAAACACCCGCCGCGGTCCCGATGCCCAGGGTTCCTACACCTGATAGGTCAATACCCAGGCGGTTTACACGGGTTGTAGCCGCGGCAGTCTTGAACGACAAAGCACCCGTCAAGGTGTCGACAGTTTTTGCCACTCTCAGAGTGTCTTGCGTTTCCACGTAATGCTTGGTGGCGACGCCCTGTGGGTTCGAGGGGTCTAGGGTGTTTTGAACATAATGTGAATCCATGTCCAGATGGCCAGTCATCGCTTGGGTACCTGATCGGAGAACCGTATCGCCGCTTACCTGGAGATCGCCAGCAGCAATTGCCGATGCTGCAATACCGCTGCCTGCAATCTCTCCGAGGGTGTCGCGCGCTGCTATCAAATTACCAGGTGTGCAGTTGGCCTGTCGGGTCACTTTTGTTGCCAGTAGCTCTTGCAGGCGGTCTTCGTCTTCCGTTTGTTGGCTAGCTGGAATGTAATGAAGATGTGGCGCGGCCGCTCGGTTCCTCCCTTGATAGCTAGCTTTCACCGAATGGTTGTGACGTTAGCTAGTTGGTCAGATAACTGGTCCACTTGGGTCCGCTGATAGTAAGCAGTCAGGGCTGCCCGCGAGGTCATCCAGCTCTCCAATGTTTCGCGCCACTTTAGGGATGGGGTCATGGTGGGCGTCCACAAGCTCAACTTGTTCGGTGTCATCTTACGCGCATCAACACCATTGGCGCGGTAGATCGCTTCGTCATCAGTGCCTCGGCGCTGCAGATAGAGGGCTTGCTTGATGCGGTACATGACCTTGCGCACGTCTCTGCAGACGCTGAAGATGTAACTGAGAGGTATTGTTACATCGAAGGAGCCATCTCCAGCACCACCAAACAGCAGGTCGTGCCGCGCAGCGGACCCCATTGTAGTTCGGGTTGTTCCCCGTAACCGCACCATTGGCATTACCGGTGTACGGGTTGAGATTGGCAGCTGTTGAGCTCTAGAATAGATTAATGCCACAGCAGCGCGCATAGTCGTCGCTGTAGGTCACCAGACCAAGGATCGTACTCGCGACGTCGACGTTATTGTAGATGGCCTCCACCTCCTGTCCGTTCATGGTGTAGGCAAGAGCGCCAAGACCCCGTTATTAACGAGGGCAACAGTGTCATTCGGGACATTCACCGTGTTATCGGCTTTCAAGAGGCGGCCACAGACCTGGAGATATGCCTCGCACGGGAGCATGTACTGGTCGCTGTTGTTAACAAAAATCTCCACGTTCTGCCTGGCGTTCGGGTCCTGTGGCTGGTATTCAAACCACTCAACACCCTCCACACTCGAGTCCCCCAGCGGCGATTCCTCGAGGTTGAGGATGGGATCATGTATATCAATAAATGTTGCCATTGTGAACATTCTAATTCATCGCCGCTTGTCTAATACGGGGATAGACGTAGGCCATTGCACCACACACTGTTGTCGGGGTTGTGGCGACCGACACGACGCGGTGCGGCGTGCGGCTAGCTTAGACAGGACTGTGGGGGCCGCGCGAACAATGTCCATGAGCCCCGCACCGTTCCATGTTTTGTGGACAGGCCGCCGAGACCCAGCAACCGGAACTCTGTATTGCATTCTGCGGTGCATCGTGCGCATGCCGCTGTGGAAAATTAGGGACCATGCTCTAATAGGTGAGGCAGCCTCGGAGCTGGAGGCTGACAGTCACCAACTCACCCCGCAAATCAATGGGCCGGTTGTCCTGATACGTAAGGATAGAAGATTATGAGGACGTACCCTTGGCTTGCCTGGGCCATCCCTATATTAGGTGCCTCGTGGCGGCCACGGGTGAGAACAGGGGCGGTCTCAGGCCAGTCTAGCACTGTGCGAAGCGTACTTAATCCCATGTCTATCTGAACATCCGGCTCGGTGATCTCTACCACAGCCTAAAGGGTAGCCAGGTTGGCTGTGATGTTGATAGTTCCATTTCCAGCAATTTGGCGGTAGATTTCTGCATCAATGCTCTCCAGCTCGTAGGCGCCTTCAGGCAGGTGCAGCGTTGTCCAGGTGATTCCACTGTCAGTGCTCACCTCGAAGGAGTTGTTCTCAGCATCAATGTTGGGCCAGCTGTACAAGATGCGGAGACCGATGAGAACCATCTCCAGCCTCCTGCCGGTTCCCACTTCGACTGGTTGGGAGAAGAACGTTTCGAAGGAGTGTGTCTGGGGCCCTGGGGGCAAGGAGATAGTGATGGCGAACTCGCGACGCGGCCTTGTGTTTGCTGCGATGGTTGTTAACAAGCTGACACCGTGATTATTCAAAGCAGGACCTCAAATAGCCCAGGGTCGACGTGTCCGCCGTCGATGAACTTGTCCAAGATTGCGCTGGCTTCGTTTCGGAGCTCTGGGGAAATATACACCTCGTCTACATTCTTCCCGGTATAACCGGCCTGTTCCAGCCATGACGAAACTTCCTCCTTGAAACGTTCAAATTTCTTGTCGACCCCTATATGCGAGACGTACGGCAGCCACACTTCATCCACATTCTTCCCGGTATAACCGGGTTGGCTCACCCATCCCAGCTACGCTGTGGGTCCTTTTTTGGCGATCTCGCGGCGCGGTCTTGTTGCGTGCGGTAGACGTACCGCAGCCACGCCTTGTTCGCTTCTATTTTATCCCGAACAATCTCACCCCCCCCCAATTCACGCAGCAAGTCATAGGCTCCCTGGTCTGCGGTCGGGGTCACAATGTGGAACTTCTCCCACCGAACCCAACCGGGCTGCAGGTGCAGGTTAACAAGCAGGTTGGTCTTGCCACAGCCACTCAGGCCAACTAGTAGTGCTCGAATATGGTGGGGCAGTAATCAATAGTGTCGCTCGAGCTTGCCGTTGCTCTTCTTACTGAATGCAATAACATCCATCTGGTCTTGACCTGTATTATAGCCAGAGCTGCCCTTTTAATAGGGGCGCGAGCGCAAGGTGTACTGTGTGAAGTGCCACAAAAGGACTCCCACAGCGGGCGTCTACCAAAAACGAATCCAAAATGGACACTTAATGGGGCTTCACCGTGTGCGGGCGCACTAAACTATGTTTGTTGCCGGGACGACCACGCGTTCAGGGGGCGACATCCAGCAGGCGCTGTCTAATCTGCCTGGCCTGCCCTGGGCAACGTTCTCCGGGGAAAACCACCTCCCAGGCTAAAGTTAATGCGGGCCGGGGACTCGTCTTGACAAGCGACTAGGGCCTGACGGGAGGCCCCTACCTGGCCTTGGTCCTATTAATTGTGTGGAAGCCGCATGTTTGAAGAATGATCTGGCTTATTCGCGTACTGATGACATCCGGGCGCCTCAGACTCGACCTGAATGCCATCCAGAGCCCTACGATGGCGAACGCCTGGGGCGCACCCTAACTAAGACAGGAATGAAAGCAGAGATTGCCTTTGGCGGGGCGGTGGGGCAGCGGTGCCGCGACCGGGCCGTAGTCCCAACAGCCGCTGGAACAGCACAGCAACCAAGTATTCGAACTGACTTTTATGGACCCACAAGGGCTCCTCTCCGTACGGCAGGCAAGACCGAAGTAGTGAGGTGCGGTAGTATGCACTGTATAGTGGCAGCGGGAACCGCACGCAAGACGATGTGCCTGGCAACACAAAATCCCGGGGCCATTTAGCCCATACTGTGATTGATGTTGCCCATAGTAATCTTGGGTTGTGGCACCGCGATCCCGCAGCTGTTTCGCAATTTGCTGCTATGTGCCTAGCAGGACCGACTAAACATTAAGTCGACACGGCGATGTTAGACCCAGTTACATGCAGTTCATGTTGGAGACTCATTGGTTTGCTCGAACATATACGCGTGGACTCCGCCGAATGCAAAGATGGACACTATGCTCTTGCGCATATACTATAGCCCAAGGGCTACTGGGAAGGGCTTGCTGCTATCAATAAGCTCGCTGCTGCTGCTGCTGCTGCTGCTGCTGCTGCTGCTGCTGCTGTTGCTAAGGTCCCAGAAGATGCCTCGCAGAATGCGATCCGGACTTGGTTAACAAAGCAGGCCGCATGGCAGATCTACTTACCAGCCTCTCGCCACGTACAGCGACCCATGTTCGATGTCTCTGTACCAAACGAAGTCCACCAGGCCGATCTTCTGTACCTGCCGCATGATAAGATGAGGAGGCGCACATATAATTACGCGCTGACCGTGATGGACGTGGCCAGCCGCAGCAAAGAGGCTGAGCTACTTGCCTCAAAAGAGGCCGCTGAGGAGGCGCTGACCCGCATCTACAGTCTTAGCCCCCTTAAGTGGTCAAAGCTACTGCAGGTAGATCCTGGTGCGAGTTCATGGGAGCAGTTTCCCAGGTGCTACCAAAGCGTGGCGTTGCAGTTCGGCGTGGCATAAAAAAAACTTGCACTGGGCGCAGGGCATCATGGAGCGTTTCAACCGCACGCTGGCAGAGCGGCTGTTTGGAAACCAATACGCACTAGAAATGGTCGCACATAGCCGGCGTTCGGTGGAGTGGGTCGCTCGGCTGCCAACCGTGATTGCGGCCTTGAACAACGAAGTGACGCGCCTGACTGACAAAAAGCCCTCTGACGAGGTGATCTCAATGCCCGCCGCACCTGCCCGCGCGCCGTCTTCCCGAACTTAGGGAGCCTGTCCTGTACTACTTGCTGGACGGGCTGGCCCGTGGGTATGTGCGGGAAGAGCTGAATGTGGTCCCCACATCACAGTGCTGCCGCCTACATCTCAGCAAGCAGCTCGTCAATGAGGTCGTCGAACTGACCAGGGATGTCCTTGTGGCCGTAGGCTAGCGTCTCAACGTCGTCCTCAGCGATCTACCTTTTGTGTCCAGTAGCGAGAGACTCATTGTTGTAGATCTGGTGGCCCTGGCTGCGTAGCATGTCCATACCGTGCCGAAAGGTCTTCCTCTCGAAGAGAGCTTCCTTGTATTGCTCGTGCTGTAGTTGCGTATTTACCACCACCTTCTTCACGCCTTTTGCTTTCAATCAATCAATCAATCAATCACAATACTTTATTGTCCCTTGTGAGGGAAATTCATGTGGAGTGTAGCAGCATAAATGCAAACACTCCAGGTCGCCACAACAGCGCTTTGCTTTGCGTATCTCTGTGATGTCTGCTTTGAGGATGCTGTATATCTTCGGACGAAGACCAACATACTCAGCAGTCAGGACAATAGCACACTCGTACTTCATCTTTCCCAAGGCCTTCTTGTTATGTGAGCTGTAGAGCGGGTGGTCCCCGTAGTAGTTGTTGGTCTCATAAAGCTCTGCGTGGGCGGCAATGTCTGTGTAGATGTCCTCTGTTTGAATTCCAAACAGCAATGAATCTGTGTATGAGTAGAGGAGGTTGCACCGCTCACCGTAATGTGTCTTCAGCCGGTTATAGTAGACGTCGTACATCCTGTGCTTGGACAGGTCCAGGATGCTCATCCCTACGTAGACAGGACGATCCAGCACAAGCCTACTCTTGTGCATGTGCAGAGCGGCCAGGTCATTAATACATATCTGCTGCCGAACAAAGGCTGGACTCGCAATGAGGCGAGCTTCTTCTCTTCATGCGAGCGCACCAGTATGACATTAACCCGTTTGCGCAGGTTTTCCATGGTCTTACCAAACACAGAGTTGTTCATCAGCTTGTATAGGTCTTTTTCAAAGCCACTGGTGGCGAAGCTCAGTGTTCATCCTGATGTAAGGTTCCATCCAGAGGCTCTGGTCGAATCTCAGAGCCCGGTGAATCTTCTTCAGCCTCAACCAAAGAGACAAGTACAGTTGCAAGTGGCGGTAATGCACCACGTAGCGCTCCTTGTTGCGGAGGTCGGGCACCAGCTTTTCAACGGTTGTAAGCGTGCACCCTGCGCTTTTTAACACTTCATGATGGTAGTCCGCATTCACTCAGTCAGAATATCTATTGTGTGTATCGTGCAACTCCTCCGGATACTCGAGGTCGACCTCGAAGATGTAGCCGTTTTTGACATATTGTGGGTGAGATTCGATCTCCCCGCCGCTGTCCTCTACCCACTCGAAGCCATAAGTTGGCAGCGGTTGGCTAATGTCCCAGCAGTACAGGTTGTTGGCGTCACGGTAGAGGATGTGACTGTTGGGCTTGGCGGGGTCATACCCCGCCATCCTCGGATTGTTAGCCTTAGCATATCTCTTTGAGACCATGCTAATACCGCCCCGAAGCCCCTTCTCCACGAAGAGATGCAGTTGGTCAGTAGTTCCAGCTCTACACCTGTCTTCGTGAACAGTGCGTCCCAACTGATACCCGGACTGGTGTAGTAGTGTGCGGGGTCCAGTCCGTATCGGCTCATATACGTAGTTCGAAAGGTCTCGAAGACATCTGCCAGCAGGAGCACGTCGGTGCGGAGGTACAACCCCCATATTGTGGCAGTTGAATGCAGACCAGACTTTTCGTGCGGGTTCACAGTCACCCTGGGTGATGTCCTCGAGTGAAAGATTGTTGTAGAAGGCTTCGATGTGTGGCAGTGGCTCATTAAAGCGCGTGTGTGCAGCGCCCCGGTACTTCCCTGTGATGTGGCAGTGGTCGCTAATCGAGTCCCCATCGACTGGCTTCTCACACACATGACAGTGTGTCGCTGTGTGGTGGGTCTGCCAGTCCTCTGATGCCATGTGCATGGCGTTATATGTACTTGGCCAAGACTACTTTGGTTTTCTTCTCTTCTTCCTGCAGGGCCTCCAAGAAGCGCTCAGCAGCAGCTGGCCCCCTGTAAACAACTGGTGCCACAGTATGCCCATCACACCGAACAACGATGTAGCCGTTGCCACAGGCCTCGTGCATCTGTGTTTTTTGCGTGTTGCCCTTGGTGGGGTCTAGCTCAACCCCCACCACCTTGGTAGTCAGCGCCACAATGTCCGCATAGATAGTGTAGGGAACACTGAGTTGCTTGTGCCAGTTTTGGAAGGTCAGCTTGTTCTTAACCTCTTCAGGCATTTCGACCCGCACCGCCGCTTTTCCGATGCCCTTGCACTTGGGCTTATGACAGTCTAGGAGGTCTTCCCGAGAGAAACCGTGGAGGCAGAAGTATTTTCTCATGCATTGGGCACTCTGGTCCTAGAGCAAGCGGTTGAGGTTCTTGACCCAGGTGTAGTGATACTTTCCGGCCTTCTCTATCAGGAGGATGTTAATCCTGGGGCGCACCCCCGACTGCTGAGCCTGTGACTAATGACTCATTTGTCCCTGTCGAACATGTTAATGGCCAGGCTGTTCTGCTGCTCCACCTTATGGATCTGAGAGATAGGTGAAGTTGAGACCATCAACTGTTGAATACTTCGTGGGCCTTTGGGGGTCCTTGGCAGTTGGAAAGAGAGCCGAGCGGAGCGCCCAGTGCAGGCATTCGTCGTCCTTGTTCTTCACGTTAACGACAGCTTTCTTGCTCTGTAGAGCCGCAGGTAGCGCAATATAGGATCCCCCAAAGAGATTGGTAGCGGGCGATGTCTAACAATAGCAGTTCCACTCTGTCGACCACTCATCCAGTGCCTCTTTGCGCCCACTTCTCCAGAGTCTCGAGGAGGTGGTGAAAGGACTTGTCCAGTGCTTCATTCACCTCATGAGGAGCACTTCTTGCTTGTGACTGGCTGGAACTTAACCCCCCCTTCAGCTTAATGATCTCCTCAACCAGCTTTTTGTGGATGACATGGCGAACGCCTTCCCCAAAAGACCTTGCATCTGTACCTAGGGTGTGCTCCTCATGTACATTCATTTGCCATCCTCGTAAATAGTTACCGACTACCCACGGGGTTTGCTTGAATAGCAACTTATTTGTAGGCCGCGTAGCCGGAGTGGGCCACGCCTGCCGGTCTGGCTGGTCCGACCTCGCACGTGGAGCCGTAGTGGGCCTCGCTTGCCGTTATGGCTGGCCCGGCCTCGCACGTGGAGCCGGAGTGGGCCTCGCTTGCCGTTCTAGCTGGCCCGGCCTCGCACGTGGGGCCGGAGTGAGCCGCTAGGGCTCACTACTGAATGCCTGCAGGGCAGCACTGAGACACCGTTATGATGCAGCTGCAGGAGATATGACACATTGCTGTGCATGTTGTTGGATCAGTATTGTGCTTAACAGATTTCTCTCTAATTGACAGGCTGAATCCCCTTGAGTTGTGCAAGCACTGCAGCAAAGCCCCTCCGAGCTCGCTTTCCTGTATCAATATGCCTCTGAGCTATTCTACGGTCCCCACAACCCTGACATAGCAGTTTTTGATTTAATCCCAACCCCACATCGAGCCCTTTCTAAGCAGGGCACGATGATGTTTGCAATGCTCATACAAGCAGCTCTTGTCGCAGGGACTTGAACTACCAATCATCAGCCGCATACACTGGTTCGTACCTTTCATATTTGATGGGTCTATGCCATATCATATTGTTTATTTAAATCAACATTTATAATACAACTCAGCGCCTCGTGTGTCAATAAACACTTCACCGCCCACTCGGCCGCTCTGCACTTAAAACTCGTCACGCTGACTGCGTTCTGTCACGCTGAATACGTTCAGTTACATTAGTCTGAGCGGAACAGCTCAGTGAGACGCAGCTCTGCTACGGTGTAGCGCCGCGGTTCCCGCAGTCAGGCCGGCGAGAGTCACAACTAATTAACCAGTGGTTGGTGCACCCGCCGGGGGCAGGGCGGGCCCGCATATATAATTTTCTGGCACCATATGGTGGTCCTACAATGTCCTATTCTCCAAAGGATAAACATTCACGCACCGGCTGGGGCGGGTTTGAGAACATATGGGGTTTGCTGCGCTAGAACCAGTGGCTGGGGTCCCCTGTTGCCTAGCGCAGGATTTGCTGCGCCAGACCACCCTTTTATATACAACTCGTGCACGCAACCACTCATGAATAGAAACCATTTCTAAGTCAATAATCACAGAAAATCTGGTGCACTGGTCAGTAATCCTAGCACATGGGCCATGGCTAATAGCAAGTTATGTTTATTGGTATCTCACTGCTCACTGACCAGTCACTGGTAGTGTTTGCACAGATCCTTTAGAAGGATTAAATCCTTTGGTTTTATGCACAGTTTGTCAGAAGAATCTTCATATCCCTGTTTCAGATCTGGCCTGGTCATACTTGAACCACGACTAATTGCAATTTTCTTTTATTTGTTTTCTCACTGCTAGTGTTTGCACACAATCATAAAAATCCTTCTCAAGGATTAAATATTTTGGTTGTATTCCGTCATGCCTGCAGCCTACCCTTTGAAATACAATTGTGAAGTGCCTACAGTTGGTCGACTGCACAGATTCTCAAAAGAGTTGATATGCCTGGCCAAAAAATGTAATCGTAATCGTAATAGGAAAACTGTAATCGTAATCGTAATCGATTTTTTTCCAAGTGTGTAATCGTAATCATAATCACGAGTGTGTAATCGACCCAGCACTCTAATCTAGCTGCACTTAATACAAATAGGCAGCACATTCCACAGTCGAGGCCAATCACTAGGAAAGACCGGTCGCCGAAACTGACCAGCTTTGTTCGTGACACTTCAAGTAGATATTGTTGAGACGAACAGGTGCGTCCTGTAAGACACTATGTCTTCAACAGGATGGCCAGATACAGCGGCGCCGTCCCGTTCAGACATCGGAATACATGAAGAAATGTTTTAACTCGATTCACCATTTGACTGGCAGCCAGTGCAATTCTTTTAGAATGGGAGTTATGTTGTCACGGCGAGGTGTGAACGTGATGATTCTGGCTGCCATGGTTTGGACTCGCTGGACTTTGTAAATGTGGTCCAGCCACTAGCGCATTTTGTTTTCCGTTTCATTTGAACAATTTGCATATATATGTGTGTTTTTAACGGGGGAGTGTTTCGCATATCCTACACCGCCTGCTTCGTACCTGGCTGCCACCCAACTACTCGTCTGATTGTTCCAGTCTTTCACATACCGTATACAACCAACACAGATATGCACAGCAATATATATCAAGTTTACAGTCACAGAGACCAATTAATGGTTATGTTGTAGGCGGGTGCACAGGATAATGGTTGCGGTGGCTGTCTTTGCTTTATGTAAGACGTTTATCAAAAAGGGTTCTTCGAGTCGCGTTGAAGCGTATAGAGGACCCCTTTTTGTAAACGTCTTACATAAACCAAAGGCGGCCACCGCAACCATTATCCTGTGTATCCGCCTACACCATAGTCACTGAATCATCTCGGTGATACCTTTTTGCTAAACGTCTTACATAAATCAAAGGCGGTCACCGCAACCATTACCATGTGCAGCGCGTCTGAAAGGAGTCTTGAGCGAATCTCGACGATCTAACATGTCTGATATTTTGGGAACATCTCGACACGTCCTGACCTCGTCTCCACCGCGTGTTGTGTCAATACTTGGTGTGCGGGGATTTAACGTAGAGACGCGGTCGAGACAAGACGCAGCAGTTCCATTTGCCAAGAGTAGCTGGTCTGGAGGTCGTAGATCCTACACAGATGCTAATCAAGAAGGAGGCCAGGGAGACTGGAACCTCACAAACAGATTTTCATTTACAATTAAAATAGAATAATTGGCTGAAAATCGTAAGTTAACTTGCACAAGAAAGCACCTTTTGCAGTATTTGTCAAAAAAACTTGGGTGGAAGAGGGGACACACCTTCCACCCCAACTTGGCTAATTACACAGATTTAAAAAAATTACATATATCCTTGAATTTGGTATAAGAATAGCGACTGTGAAGGGGACACCCACACTCAACAGTATTTTCTATTTTGCCCAGCAAATGGTGAATTTATAAACAAATATTTATTACTTGGCTGAAAAACATGCTTTTGGTGTAACTTAATAAAACAACCGTCTGGGTAGCAGGAGCTGACAGTTGTTTGTTTGTTACTTAGATATCGATGATAAGTTGCACGTCTTGTAATACGCGTCCGTGACAAAAAAATCGTACAAACCTCTACCGCAGTGTTTTAACGTTGGAGGGGGGATGTTTTGCATATCCTACACTGCCTGCTTCTACTACAGAGCCAAACATTTGACGAATTGTGCATTTTTGATAACACTGGCACAAATGTACTTTATGATGCATGGACACATTTAATGGTACCTAGGTGTTACGTTCCTTGAATTACTGCGTTCACTAGTGCAGAGCTAAGAAACAACCAGGATGAGCCTAATCAACCCTCACCCTACGCCACGAATACCTTATACTGAGAAATACCCTGAAACCGACCGAAAACTGTTAATTGGACTGCATGATCAAGTTTAGCAGGAACATTAAATGAATACCCCGACAGTTTGCTCTTTGTAGAAGAAAATTCGGTGTTCGCTACCAAAATGTTATTTATAACACCTGTATTGCACTCTGAATGGCTATGGGCTTGTCAGAATCCTGTCAATGGCACGCCTATCCAGGTTGTAACATCGAAAGAGTCTAGCATGTTTAGCTGAAGAGCCAGTTAAATTTATTTTCTTGCACACTATTTGACACCCGCTATGTCGATACCTTACACCGACCTAATACTTATTAATCACCGTCAAGCTTTTTTGATTCATAAAAAATACTTACCAATACAGTTGTGAAACGTTTGTAGACACATAAAAAGATATATATATTTACAGAGAACAAATGTTAGGACCCACCCTTCCTCTGTAGGTGTCTCGGATCGTACGATCTGTTAGCTGCAAGCGGGTATTTTTTATCCAGTGCCGACCATTCACCACAGACACACTGTATAAAACTACTTGTCTTCGTCCACCATGACATGCAAAGGCGGAGGACACGTGACCGCATAATGATGTGTTGCTAAACACGTGCCGCACTAGAACTAATATTTACAAATATATATTCAGCTGTTTAGTTAGTACGATAATGAATAAAGATTGCATCAATGGTTTTTATTTAACATAATATTTACCTGTTTTATAACTGTTTCTTATGAAATATATAATTATTCTATTCATCATCAAACCCCAGGTGATGCTGCTATCGAGAGGTGTGGCTTGGTGGAACACACGATGCTGTCGCTAACGTGAATTCGAGGTGTAGCCATTTGTGTTGTTCATTCTTACTCAATGATACATTTCGCCATGCACTGACAATTATATTTTATTGTTGAGAATATAGCTCAACAAGAACTGACAACAAGAACTCGCATATTGGTGAATATAATATAGGTATTCATATATGAACCACATATGGATTCCTCAACCTCAAGAGGCACTAAAATCGTGTTCGTAAAACAAACGCATATGCAATATGACGACATTGTACATGGCGGAGATGGATTCCTTGACCCTGATAATGTTGGTTTAGACACGAAGAAGATGTTTATGTGTTGTTTTGAAGCTGAAATATTTGGGTGGAGAATTTCCAAGGCGGCCAACTTGAATTTCAATATGGCCGTCATCGTTGAATACTGCACACAACATAAATGGATTTCTTGACAGTTGATATTTTGGGTTGACACCAAGAACATGTTTTTTATTGCTTAGAAGCTGAGGTATGTGGATAATTGATTTCCGGGCGATTATTTTAGATGGCGGCTAGGTACCATGTCCATAGCGATGGGCACCTAGCTTTAAATTAATCCGTATATCATAAACTACACAGGTGCCAATTTTCATGCTTTTGGCACAAAGTCATATGCCTTAGCCTGCTATTCGTACCTGGCTGTCACGCAAATACTCGACTGATTGTTCCAGTTTTTCATATACCGTGTATAACCTATAATGACAGGAACAAGAATGGAAGCACAGTTTGCACTCACAAACACCAGTAAACAATTATGCTTAAGGCTGGTGCACAGGGTAAGGTGACTGTGGTCGTTTTGTCTTTCTGTGCGCCTTTACAACAACAACAACAAACTATGTTTATTGCACAACAACAAACTATGTTTATGTTGTAGTGCCTGTTTTGGGTCATACAGTACGGTATGTGAAAGTGTGTTCCGTAAGACTACATTTTTTTAGGAAACAAGACCTTTGTTTGGACTGCTTACTCCTCCCTCAACGCTGCATAGCTTGGACATTTGTAAAATAGAATGCGATATATATATATATATATATATATATATATCCAGCAGATATTATTTAAGATTCCTAAGTGAGTGGCGTGGAGTGGCTCCTGGCTCCTGTGGGCTTGCCAAGGCAGTGATCCGTGTTCGGACAATTATGGTTGTGTGACGTCGCTAAGATTGTACGACTTATGGTGACGATGCACGTGATCATCAGGGTCGACGTGAACATAAAGAATAAGTGTTCTGTGTGAATTTGGCGGAACTAACGTCTGACGTATATAAGGCGCGCGCACTGCGAGGGGAGACGTTAGAACGAATACACCATGGTTGTATTTCACCCGTCTCTTCTGGTGCTATGCGCACTGCTTCTCGCGACGTCATGGGGACAAGACATCCCCGCTCCGGCCCATTTCTACCCATACGGACCGTTGGCTGGTGACACAGAGATTCCACCAAACGACGACGGCAATTCTCCTTCGATTGCACTACCCACTCAATTCGTGCTTTACGGGACCTGTATGAATACGCTATGGGTAGGTTTAATTTTTGTACGACGTTGCATGCTCGAAAACAATTGTGATTTGTTCCAGTAATGTGTTGCATCTAGCATAGCAAATAACAACAGCTCAAGAATTAATCGTATTAAATCCGTCTAGGTAAGTGGATTTAAGATTCCTTCGTGAGTGGCGAGCTGTGTTTCGGCGTGACGATCTATGCTGGGAACATTTGTCTAGTGGCCGTTTATGTATATACGCGACGAATATTACTGGCAATGTTTGTTTATAATTGTGTTGTGTTTCTTCGTGATGATTGGTACATGAAACCTTTGCGGTTCGTACAGTTCGGTAGTTCGAGAGAGAATCACTACAACTGTAAAAAGGTATAATGATGTTTTAATAGCAGAGTCTACGTACAAACATGTGGCTTTACCAACCAGTGCCAGGACTCTGCCCAGTACATGTACAATACAATATATACAAGAAACAACTGCTACAACTGTATCAATGCCTTGTATCAAACTCAGAACATATTAAGTAAAACACTTGTAGACATAGTGTTATTGACATATCTGATAGGTGACAATTAGTTATTGTCAATGACTATATAACACTAACATAAGTTACAATTAAACGCAACATGTATTTCAAAATAACATATAAGTAGACTGTGCACTTTTAGTTTATAATAACAGAAAGGTAAATAATGTAACATACCTGTAAAAAGGTGTAATGCTGTTTTAATAGCAGAGTCTACGTACAAACATGTGGCTTTACCAGCCAGTGGCAGGACTCTGCCTAGGTTGACACCTCAATCCCTTGATGGCTAATGTGTCAAATATACCCTTTTACTAAATACCTGCCACAGTGTGGCAGCTCTATGACAACTATAGTGTGTAACTATAGTACCTGCTACACTGGGAACATTTGTCTAGTGGCCGTTTATGTTTATACGCGACGACTATTACTGGCAATGTTTGTTTATAATTGTGTTGTGTTTCTTCGTGATGATCGGTGCATGAAACCTTTGCACCTAGTCTACTAAATACATATTCAGTTATAGGTATATTGGCCCGAAAATTACATAAAGACAACAATTGCATTGTTATTATGATTTTCCAATGTGTGATTCTTGGCAACTACGTTTCATAGTACAGTGTATTAGACAAAAAGATGTACAAGCGTACGCATGTTACGCTCGCTGTCAACCAAAATGTATATTTATAATGTGCTGCTAGACTGATACTGTATAACGTTCTAGTATTGTTGTTACTAAACTCTATAAAAACATGTATTGATACAATGATTCCTTGATCTCGGGTCACTTGAGTAAGTCAGGGCTTGTAATATTCGCATACTTTCTCAATTGTTCGTGCGTACTATGATTTTCTTATCTCAACATGATGGATTAAACTTTGATGAATTCCAGCAGATATTATTTACGCGACTTCAACAAATCATTAGTTACAATTTAGTGTCATTACAACTTCATCTAGCAAACTAGTCCGCATTCTTACAGAAGTAGTTCCATTGCGAGACACTGAGTAGTGGTTCGCCTCAGACAATTGACAAATGTTGGATTCGATGTATTTTTGAATCTGCATGACTCCTGTCGTATACAAGATGTACCCAAATATTAAGAGCGCTCACACTGGCAATAGGAGCGTCGTAGAAGTCAGCGATCGTTGTAGAAGTCGTAGAATCAAAAGTCTGAGCGGGGCATAATACATTACTCTTATCTCACTGTGTTTTGTACGCTTGTCGGCTGCCACATGTAATGCCGTCTCATACAATTGACAGTATTACAAGTTTCAAGCAGTACCGTTCTTCGGTTTTACCTCTCGCCTTATCGTGAATGTTTCGGGATTGCTACGACGTCATAATTACGAACTGGACATTTGTGCTTCGCTGACTTTTACCTATTTTACTTATTTTATGAGAGAATGCTAATGTTATCTTAAGTGGGCAGTGGCAGTCACCATGGTGATGGTGTACACACGTCTTCAATTGCATCAACTATATCAGCAAACCACGAAAGCCTTCACGTTTTTTGCAGAGGCAGTATATAACGATCTGAAACAATTAGGCATTTCTTGCGCAATACCGGCCAACAGAGGGACCAATAGCGGTCGAAGACAATGCCAAGTGACTAAGTTAATTCCTGTGAAAGTGACTGCGTCTAAAACCGATGTGTCCACCCGGTCAATATGCAATTGTACCAATTGTCAACGGGAGCAACCTGATACATGATAAACTACACCAAAGGTGCACGACTAATTCGCTTAGAGCTGCTGTTCGGAACACCCAGTCAGCGTGAGAGCTTGATAAGTGTCAACAAATCCGGGGTCTGATGACTGAAAACAATCCAGACATATACTCGCTTACGGAAACCTGGTTCAGGCCATCGCATATTGCAGTAATTGCAGTGGTGCCACCTGGATTCGCTATGAAACATATACCGCGAGCCAACGCTAGAGGCGGAGTCTTCGCCATTATCTTCCGTAAAACCATCTCAGTAACTGTACTTCAGCAGAACAACTATACTTCCATGGAGTCTGAACTGCTTAGTCAAAGTCGGCCTCGAACTATTCCGATTTGTAACAGTGTATAGATCTCCACCAAAACCAAAATCACCAAATGTTTTGGTATTTCTTAGAGAGTTTGCCGATCTCATCGATGACCTCACACTTACATCCGGTCAGGTGCTACTCGCTGGGGACCTCGATTTTCACTTTAACAATCCCACCAATGCACATACGAAACCAATTGTAGACCTTCTCTTCGCAATAAACCACCAACAGCACGTACAGGCAACTCACGAGAAAGTCCACATCCTCGATGTTATCATAACGAGATGTGGTGAGCTGCCTGTTAAAGATATTACCTGAGATGATTCAGTCAATTCTGACCACTCCGCCGTTACCTTTACGGTCCCTATTACGACTGCAATCCCACCAAAGGGAACAATGACTGTCCGTAAGTTGAAAACTATCAACCATCAGGGAATCAGCCATGACATGACTTGCTCTGACCTAACTGTTCTGCAAGCCAGCGAATCGGCAGCAGCGGCATTTTCTTGTTACAACAATATCTTGTCAATACTCGACCAACATGCTCCTGCTAGAGAGTGCACCGTCACCGTGAAAAACAATGTGCCGTGGTACAATCCGCACATCAAAATTGCAAAAGCTAAAAGTAAGCGGCTTGAACATCAATACAGGAGGACACGATTAACAGTTCACCGATACATGTTTGTACAGCAAAGAAATAAAGTCAACAACATGTGCGCTGAAGCGAAACAGATTCATTATGAGGACATTTATTTCGGACGTTCGGAACCAAGCGCAATTCTATAACATCGCAAACATGCTACTGCATCGGGGCAACACAGCAACACTACCAACCTACGAATGTGTGGAATCGCTCACCAACGACTTTGCACACTACTTTGACGAAATCCACCACACTACAAGCGCCACATGCCCATGCTGTGAGTACCGACTTTCTGAGCAGAGACCACTCTGTCACAGGCTGTCATCTATCTCTGTAGTGCCTGCCATACAAGAAGAAACCGCGCAAATACTAATCAAGGCATCATCGAAAACTCGCAAACTTGACCCGATGCCTTCACACTTGGTAAATGGATGCTCTGATGTCATGACAACGCCTATTATGAACATCACCTACAAGATTTTGCTGGACAGAATGCTTGAAGAAATGAAAGTTGCTAACATCACGTCCGTATTAAAAAAGGCAAGTCTTGATAATGAAATCCTGGAAAGCTATCAGTCTATTTCGAACATATGTTTTTATCAAAGTTACTCGCGCGGATTGTGGCAAACCTGTTGATTGCACACATGCGTGAAAACAACCTGTACATGCCGTTGTAAACAGCCTACCGACAGGACTGTAGTACTGATACTGCGTTTCTGCAAGTGCATATCAATGTAATTCGTTGCATGGACGAACGCAAAGGTGTGGTTCTGCTGCTAATTGATCTGAGCGCAGCATTTGATACAATTGACCATGCCATTCTTTTAAACACTCTGGGTAACAGCATCGGCGTCGACGATCACTGTTTGTCATGGTTCGTTGCCTACGTACAACACAGACAATCCACCGTGTTGAGCTCTAAACCTCACAAACTGACTTGCGGTCTCCCGCAGGGGTCAGTTATTGGACCATTACAGGTCAATATATGTATTACTTCTCTTGCCTCGCTACTCAGCCACCACGACATGGCTTACCAGCTATATGCCGCTGACATCCAGCGTTTCCAAGAATTTAGCCTGAGCGATAATATTTCACCCGATATTGCCATCACGAAAATATAACTCTGTGTTGCCAGTATCTGTCAATGGATCAAAACCAACATGCTGAAACGCAATGATGATAAAACGGACATAATCACCATCCAACTGAAATCAGCAACCCAAAACGTTCTTCCTGACGGTGTAGCTATCTGCAACGTTCGCGTGTTACCAAGACACACACCAGAAACTGACGGTGACCTTTGATTCCAATATGTCCCTTGAGCGACACGTAACATACATTTGCAGAAATGCGTATTACCACCTCCGTAGCATTGGACGCATTCGTCGTTACTTAGACAAAGAACACACAAAACAAATTGTGCATGCGCTAGTTATTTTGCGAATTGACTGCTGCTCCCACCTCCATATCTATCAGCACTTCTCTCTGCGTATCGCCCGAAACGCTTCAAGAGCATGGAATCAACTACCACTCGCAGTGCGCTAATGCACTTGTGTCAATCACTTTAAAGTGACACTGAAGACGCATATGTTTACGAAGACGCATCTGTTTATAAATTATTGTAAAATTCGATAATATAAATTATTAATACCTTTATTTTAATTAATTTAATATTATAATTAATTTATTTTATTGTCTTAGTAGCTTGCATACTTGTGTTTATTTATTTATTTTAAGAAAGTGTAGTTGAATTTACTTAGTAGTAATGATTGCATATGTTGTAGCACGTTAGTATTTTTAAATATATATTGTATTATATGTTATTAATTTATTTGCAATAACCATTGTTAAGCGCCCCAAAACAATTATTTGGATGGGGCGTGTGTACGTATGTACCGTGTCAGTCGCGTGCGATGGCCACGGTCCTCCAAACTGATATTTGCATTTTGTTGCAATTCTCCTCGAATCATTATTCGATATTGCATCGTTTGTAGGTGAACACGAACGGCATTATTTCGTTCGATGGTGCAAATTCTTATTATCGTTTTAAACCATTCGACTCTGGGAAATACAATCATCCGGTGGTGGCGCCTCTATGGTGCGACGCCGATACTACTCTAAACAACGGTCGGACGTACTACAGGGCAACAACGAACAGCGCAACGCTACAGCAAGCGTCCATTGACGTGTCCAACGGGACAGGATTTGACGCTACCTTTGTGTTTGTGGCCACGTGGCACAACGTCACGTATGCTATCGGGGATAACGATATTGTAAGTAAAACATGCAGTCAGAGTTATTCACTCTCAGCACCAGATGCGCGTGTGCGTGTGCGTGTGCGTGTGCGTGTGCGTGTGCGTGTGCGTGTGCGTGTGATCATATGCCTACTATCTTTAATCATTTAGTTCTACGTATTATTACACAACATAGAATATGCATGCACGTTCTTTCGTTCTTTCTATCCCTATCTTGTTTTCTCATCTGCAGCACGACCCTCGGTATAAATGACGACGTCATAACATATCTAATACAATTGCCTAGCAGCTATTATGAGAGCGAATGGTGTGTCTTAAATAAAAGGAGTCACTAACCCCGTTTAAGGAAATAACATGATCTCATTTATTTTGCAGATGTTTGTTTATTGTTATTCATAATTTCTAAATATGGAGCTAAATAAACTTTCTTGCTATTATTCAAAATAAAGTCATCAGTAATTGCAGCTTATACAAATATTGTAATAATTACCTTATAACAGTTGTGATCGTTACTTGCAGGCGAACTTCGATTCGTTTCCGACGAACACATTCCAGACTGTACTGGTTACGGACGGTAGCACCTCGTTTGTAATCTTCAACTACGGCAACATCGAGTGGACACTTCCGCGGTACAGTCAAGCCGTTTACGCAGTGGTAAGTACCTTACTAAAATGTTAAGACCTACGTAATTTAACACATATAGCTATATACAACACGTATTCCACCATTTCCAGTATCAATTATTAGAAATGGTTCCATGAAGCATTGGTGTAATAATTGATAAATAGAGTTGACACGTGTTGGCTTAGACAGTCACGGAGGTTAGAGACGATGGGCTGTACTGCTATGAAGCGAATGGTTGATATCGTTCCCGGAGTTTCAGAATAACCTACGACATGTGTGTGTGTGTGTGTGTGTGTGTGTGTGTTTGTGTGTGTGTGTGTGTGTGTGTGTATGTGTGTGTGTGTGTGTGTATGTGTGTGTGTGTGTGTGTGTGTGTATGTGTGTGTGTGTGCGTGCGTGTGTGTGTATGTGTGTGTGTGTGTGTGTGTATGTGTGTGTGTGTGAGTATGTGTGTGTGTGTGTGAGTATGTGTGTGTGTGCGTGCGTGCGTGGTGCGTGCGACCGTGTATGCGTGCGTTCGTGTGTAAATATAATAAATCGTGTGTGTGTACGACTTTGGTCGTTGATTTTGGATTTCAGGCCACAAATTGTTGATTCACGTCAATTGAGTAGGAGGAAGCTGGTTTTTTTTTCATAGAATTAATTTTAAACAACACTAGCAAAAACATTATAAATTAGGAGGTTCACGATTGCTACTTACAGCGGACATCCCACAAGACAATTGGACAAGGCAGTCTTAGACGTACTGAGAGCCCAACATTTTATAGTGTTGTTTACAAACTGACAACTATCTCAAACTCTTGAGTGGTATTGTTACTGAATATTGTGATAATGGTTCATTTGCTACAGGCGGGATTGAACGCGCTTGATGGAACACACATGCTCTCAATTCCTGGTTCTGGTACATCTGCGATTGCTAACGTAACAACATCGACAAATGTTGGAACACCTGGACGCAGGCTCTACCGCGTTGACGGTGAGACTGTGCCAACATGCCAAGGTATATCGGTTCATCCAGGAACTGCTTCACTTAAATTATAATCCACGACATAAACTTCGTCCATTTATATTGAAATTTAATTGAAATTGAAAATCCTTTATTGTCCACAGAATGTTTCACACAGTAAGGTCACTTTTCATTGGATTTATGCTATGAGACAAGAAAAACGTTGGAACGTTAGTATGTTAAACAGATTTGTGCCAAGAACTGTGCTCAACTTTGGTGAGATTAATGGTTTCGCGTCACTCTGTTTATTTCTTTGGGAGTATTGTATTCATTGTTATTATTGGTGCGATTATTTCCATCAGTTCCCGTACACAACGATGGACTAGTGTTGTCTTGACAGCGAAGATGAAGGTATCGTGACATGATCATTGTAGATAAATTGGGACACGCAATCACAGCACCGACACACTTCTACCCGTATGGTACCGGCGTTGGTGATATGACTGTAAAAAGGAGCGATTCAGGATCATCTGGGCTGATTCCCCTATTTACACCGTTCGTGCTGTACGGTACACCTTACAAAGAAGTATGGGTAGGCATATTTGTATGACAGTAAGATTGCAAATAAGCAATGGTGATTTGTTTGTAATAACACGGAAATACTTTTAAATAACATTTGGCCAATGTGGAAGAAAGTAATTTTACAATCATTTGTATTAGTAAGTTAACGTGATCCACGCCGTACGCCGTGTGTATTACTGTCGTGCACGGTTTGACAAAGAGCAATGTGTGAATCATTAATTTTACTTTACTTTTAGATAATCCAGTAAACATTCATCGCAAACATCCTCGAATATTGCTTGGATAATTGCTTTGTATCCAGGTTTCCTCGGACGGCATTGTTACGTTCGATGGCAAGTATGGCTACGGAATGAATCCGTTTGACGTTATTAAATATGAGCATCCCGTGGTGACAGCATTCGTAGCCGATATCGACACTTCAAACAATGCCGGGCGGTTGTACTTCAGAGAAACGATGGACAACGAGATTCTAGAGCGAGCGACGAATGACGTGGCAGATGGCAGCGGGTTCTTGGCTACCTGGGTGTTTATAGCCACATGGAAAAACGTCACTTACAACAGCGGAAACTCGACTTCACCGGTAAGGGCAGCTGCGAATGACAACACTTTGTCTTCGTAGAACAGCGGTTGCCAATCTTTTTTCTCCCCGCGAACCCCCGGTGTCTCAGACGATCGTCAGGGTACCCCATCATTTTAATAATGTATTAAAAAACACTCTGGATGGATCAGCAAGTTTTCTCAGAGAACTTGCTGCAATCTGTTGACAGTGGGACAGGCTGCATCTATTTAAACTAGATTCGCAGGGGGGATTCACAGAGAAGCCTGAAACTGGAGGCATAGATAAAGACAGCAGAAATAAATCGGCAAAGAACAGCCTGGAAAACTGTTCTGAATCAGGATATAAATGCATTTGTTTAAATGCAAGGAGCATAGTAAACAAAAGAAGTGAACTAAACATTATGGTAGAAGATATTGACCCTCACATAATAGGTATAACCGAATCGTGGGCCACCACTGACATATCAGATGCCGAATTGGGACTAACAGGATATGTAATGTTTAGAAAAGATAGAATAGGAAGAAAGGGAGGTGGAGTTATTTTATATATTAAAGAATCTATCCAGGCTTATGAAATAAAATTAGAAAGAGAAGCAGATTGCGAAGAAGCTGTTTGGTGTAACATAGTTACAGGAAACTCAACGTTAACAGTTGGGTTAGTTTATCGAAGTCCAAACATAAGCATAGAAGAGAATGAAAAAATACAAAACGCTATAAGGGAAGTAAGCAAACGGAACTGTATTATTATGGGGTACTTTAACCATGGGCATATACAATGGAAATCTCTACAGAGTATGGGGAGTGAGGACCACAAGTTTTTAGTTTTAGAACAAGATAGTTTCCTTTCTCAACATGTGCTAAAACCAACCAGGGGAGAGAATGTGTTAGACTTAGTTTTGACCTCACAGAAAGAATTAGTTGACAATGTCAAGATATGTGAGCCACTGGGAAGTAGTGATCACAACCAGATACATTTTACCATCAAAGTAAAATCAGAAAGGAATAGTAAAAAGCAGTATAGGAGAAATTTCCACAAAGGAAGGTATAAGGACATGAGGAAATATTTAGCAAAGATAGACTGGAATAACACACTGAAGAATAAGACAGCAACCGAATGCTGGAATATCTTAAATAGTGAAATTAAGTGCATAGTCGATAAATTTGTACCTTTCAAAAAACAAGGGAAACGGTCTAAAAAGAAACACTTATCGAAAGAAGCCATTAGAAAAATTAAGTATAAACAAATGATGTGGAAGTCATATAGATGTTCTGGAAATGATGAATACTACAACATTTATAAAGAAGCACTTAATCAAGCTACAGCTGAAATTATAAATTCAAAGAGAAGCTATGAAAAAAAATTAGCTAGTAATATAAAACATGACAGTAAGAGTTTTTATGCGTATATTCGAAGCAAACAGAAAGTTCAGGATAAGGTCGGTCCTCTAGAAGATAGTGCTGGAAATACAATATCAGAGGGATTCTTAATGGCAGAAGACCTGAATGAGTATTTTAGTTCAGTGTTTACCAGGGAAGATATTAGTTCACTGCCAGTACCAGAGGCTAAGTTCAAGGGGGCAGATTCAGACTATTTAGGACAGTTAGTTGTAACCTCGGAAATGGTAGCTAAGAAAATAAGGGCTATGAAGGATAATAAATCACCTGGAGTGGACGGGATTCCGCCCAAACTACTATTGGAAATTGTAGAACAAATTAGCGCACCGCTTGCAACAGTTTTCAATTTGTCATTAGAAGAGGGAGTGGTTCCTTTAGAATGGAAAGAGGCAAACATTATACCGTTATTTTAAAAAGGTTCGAGAAACAAGTCAGAGAACTATAGACCAGTGAGTTTAACATCAGTGATTTGCAAATTATTAGAAAGACTAATTAAAGATCACATGGTGGATTTTCTTGTTAAACATAACTTGATAAACCCATCACAACGTGGGTTTTTAAAAGCGAGGTCATGCTTAACAAATATGTTATGTTTTTTGGAAGACATCACTAGGTGGGTAGATGAGGGATCACCAGTAGATATCATCTATTTAGATTTTCAAAAAGCTTTCGACAAAGTACCACATCAAAGATTACTCCTTAAGCTAAAGGCCCATGGCATAGGAAATGGTATAATAAACTGGATAGAAAAATGGCTGAATGACAGAAGACAACGTGTAGTAGTTGATGGGGAGGCTTCAAACTGGAAATCGGTATTGAGTGGGGTACCACAGGGATCAGTACTAGGACCTATATTATTCTTAATATATATCAACGATTTGGACGATGATATAACAAGCAAGGTGTTGAAATTTGCGGATGATACAAAAGTGTTTAGAAGGATTAAAAGTGATGGAGACAGACAGCATTTACAAGATGATCTTGATATGTTGATCAAATGGTCTGAAAAGTGGCAAATGCTGTTCAATTTTGGGAAATGTAAATGCCTCCACACAGGTCATGGGAATGAAGAGGTAAAATATGAAATGGGGGGTACTGTTCTAAGTACTACTGTAAAAGAAAAGGACTTAGGGTTAACCATTAGTGCTGATACGAAGGTTTCAGAGCAGTGCGGAATTGCAGCGTCAAAGGGAAATCAAATCCTTGGATTAATTAGGCGAAATATAGCGTATAAGAAAAAAGAATTAATAGTACCGCTGTACAAAACAATAGTGAGGCCTCATTTAGAATATTGTATACAAGCATGGAGGCCATATCGCAAGAAGGACATAGATTTGCTAGAAAGATTACAGAGGAGAGCGACTAAAATGATACCAAATCTGAGGGATCTTAGTTACGAAATACACCTAAAAGAATGTGGTTTAACAACACTAGAGACCAGGAGATTGAGAGGAGATCACATAGAAGTGTTTAAAATATTGAATGGTTATGAAAATATTGATAGAAAATATTTTTTCTCAGTTAAGAAAGATAGAAGGACCAGAGGACATGAAGCTACATTAGTAAAGGAGCAGTGTAGATTAGATATAAGAAAGTTCTCATTCTCACAAAGGACTGTAAATGAATGGAACAGATTATCTCCTGATTGTGTTTGTGCTAGTAGCGTGAATATGTTTAAAAATAAAATCGACACACACCTTAAAAAGGCGGGATACATGTAGATAAAAAGTTTTGGACTCTCGATAAGCCAAAAGGCTTCCTTGTCCAACTGCCATCCAGAGTAATTTTCTGGATGGCAATCTTGTTAAATCTTGTTAAAAATCTCAAAGAAATTTCATCTTTCGCATGGGGAGTTAGTTTGGGATTCCGTTTCGCATTGATGAGAAGTACGTGCACCTGCACAAGGTGCATCGTGTTTTCTTTCACAATTTCTTCATCAACAAACGCTGGGTTGAGATGATCAGACATGTTGGAGTTTCCGTAGTTGACGTTGTCCTCCCACAACTCCAGCTTCACGATCAATATTCGTACTTTAAGGTGGCTGCACCGGCTATTGTATGTTTCTTTTGAATTAATAATTTATAATATAAGTTTTGAAGATAAGCTAACCATTTTTTTCTCAGAGTTTGCCTCATATACTAAACAATACTCTACAAATACAATACAAAACAAAAAGAATTGATTTTTATGTTGTTTACAGATACTTAAATGTGTTTAAAGACAATAAAAAAATATGTCAAAAATCACCTTAACATGGCATTTTATTTCATTTTGAGAAACTTATCAAAAGAAAAATGTGTACAAACATGTTCCTGACATTCAGACGGGATTTGTTTTTAAACAAATGCATATTAAGTTTGATACAGCTTCATAAACATTTTGCTACAATGTTGAAAGACAGCAAAAATCCGTACTGCATTTTTGGCACGACCCCTTCACCAAACACAAACCATCCCGTGCAATTTTGGGTAAACACAAGTTGAGTTTATATGCCAAGTTATGGCTTTGTAAGTATTGTAGTTTTTTTTTTAAAAAGTTAGATTAAGTAATACTTCCTGGTTGTTACCAATAATACAACTGTCACCAGATGCTTGTTTTTTGCTTGGAAATGTGACTTTTTTTACTGGCATGTGGCTTATTTCAACACAATTTGACAGACGCTTCTATTACTGAGATTTCCCCCAAGGTTTTCCCGCCAAGTTGTCTCATGATATTGTGTTACGAAGGGCCATGTGTTAAACCTGTTGTGGTAGACAAGATTGATTGACACCGGCTGGGGTCAGTCACGTGTCATTGCAAATGGCGGCTGAGGTCGGGCATTATGGAGAATAAACAAAACTACAGCCAGTATTTGGTGATTTGACAGCGTGATGTATTTAGGTAATTATAATACAACATCATAGTGGCATGAGAATAACCATACTATTATGATCTGCATTCATGGTGAATGAATTTATGTTTTAACTGGGCTGACACACACGTGATCGTCACTATGGAAACATCCTCAGTTTCAAAGAATCTTAAGGGACTCTCCACAGACATACTAAAAATACTAGTTTTTAAAGGCTGATTAGTGACATATGGTGATAGTGCCTTGGCTTTTTTACTAGTACACATGTTCATACTGACACCTACTAATGTTCTATGAAGAAAAAATAAAGAAATCAACTGACATGATAGACGGTGCAGCTACCTCAAGTAATTAAGCTAGTTTCAATACTTAACTGTTTGTATAGTTATCGCCGAATTTTCGAAACTTTTCCTTATAGACGTGATTAAAACAATTCGGCAATACCATCGTTTAGCCATTCCTCTTTAATTCCATATTATCCATGAGAATCAGTAGAACGCGGTGTGGAAGAGCTGCATCTCTTTGTCCTCATGAAACTCTTGGCATAAGCAGAGTCGATTATTGAGAGCACTTGATTTTGAGATATTTACCATCTTAACAACAAAATCAAGATATAGTCTTAATTATGGCGGGACTACCTGTGATGCGAGAGCGTATCGATAAGTCATGCAATGGAGTATTATGGAATGGTGAAACATACCACCTCCTTCATTCACTCGGGAAAAATGGCTAAACATGACCAGTGTGAGATTGCAAATGGTCTTCAGTAATAAATGGAACTGCTTGTGTGTCTAGTGATTTAAAAATGGTAGATGTGTTTGACTTATGTCAGTAAATAACGAATGCACTATTTTGAAAAACAAAATAAATTGTCAAAGCATTGTTAACAACCGCAAAAATACTGAAATGGCCATTGTTGGTTTATATCTTGGCTTGGCTTCGTTTTTTAAAGTTCTGTTTTACACGTATATCAATTGATCACTTCTAACACACTTACGACAGTAAAAATACAGTTTAAAGGTAGGGATGTTTACAGTATCACACAGGCGTTCAATCCACGCACACGCGCGCACGTTGTCCTCTAATAATCCCTCGGCCTGTGCTCGGTCCGCGGTTGACATCATTGTTGTCTATGCATGCGAATGCGACTTTGTGGGCATGGTACATTGTATGCGTGTTTGTGTGTGTGTTTGTGTGTGTGTGTGTGTGTGTGTGTGTGAGTGTGTGTGTGTGTGAGTGTGTGTGTGAGTGTGTGTGTGTGTGTGTGTGTGTGTGTGTGTGTGCGTGTGCGTGCGTGCACGTGCAAGTATGTGTACTGTACCAATATCTTAGGAAGACGTGATCATTGTGTAATTATTATAATGTGGCATATTCGTTGTTTTATAGACGAACACGTTCCAAGCAGTGCTGGTATCAAATAGCAGCCAATCGTACGTAATCTTCAACTACGGCGACATGACTTGGGGGCGGGATCTCGAGTATGACGTCAATTACGCACTGGTAAATAAGACACATTATTTCGTCGCCTGTACACGGGTGGCCGGATAAGTTGGTAAAGTTCAAAACTCGTATATTATTATGTGTTGGTGGGTGATGTTGCATGAATAACCCACTTCACTTACGGAGTGCGTGGGTCGTGGACTGGGCCAAATATTAAACACACTACGGTGCTTGTTCAACTTGTAATAACATCCCAGCACCTACTCTTTCAGATGGGTTATCAGACCACTATACTGCCACTGCTAATGTTAACGTTTCTATTACTCCATAAGAGTCGAAATACAATGTGTTTTACAAGATTGACATGCCAGCTTTAATGGCTGATATCCTTATATCCGAGCTTATCACAGATCCAAATGAACATATGTCTGACTTATATAAACAGTACTGCCAAGTACTCAATGCAATATTTAACAAACATGTACATATAAAAACCAAATGTGTGTCAGAAAGGCCACCGGCTCCATGGATGACTTCAGAAATTATACTATCTAAAAGACGTCGTCGTTACTTTGAGCGTGTATGGCGCAAATCGCGCTCGCCTTTAGACAGATCGCGCTATACTAAGCAATGTTACCTCTGTAACAGACAAATGGCCAAAGCAAAATCACATTACTATACAAATATGGTCCTAAATAAGTATGATAACCCGCGTCAGTTATGGAACTGCATCAATAGCATTCTACACGGTCTACTCCATCGCTATCTGATCATGTGTCAATGAAATCTCTATGTTATTCGTTCTCTAGTCACTTTAAGAATACAATCAATATTATTCGTTATGCTTTCCCACGTCATAATTTAAGTAATGTCAGTGTGGATTTTCCACAAGTAAATTCTCTACTTGTATCATTTGAACCTGCAACAGTTGATGAAGTTAAGAAAATAATTATGTCCTCCCCAAATAAATCTTGTGCACTTGATCCATTTCCAACAATACTGCTAAAAGCATATCTCGATACACTAATTGGACGTATAACAAATATTATAAATTAATCACTTTGCTCTGGCTGTTTTTCTGATGATTTCAAATACGCCCATGTCACACCACTTCTTAAAAAGTCATATCTGCCTAAACAATACCTAAACAGTTATATACCTATTTCTAACCTCCAAAATACTAGAAAAGGTTGTAGCAAGTCGTCTAAGGTCTCACATTAGCACAAATGTGTTAACTAATGTGTCACAGTCAGTATATATACACTTTCATTCAACAAAGACTGCCTTCTTAATGGTCCATAGTGACATTAACTTGAACAATAATTATAGTAAAGTGACTGCACTTACCTTACCACATCTCTCTGCTGCTTTTGACACGATTGACCACAGCATTCTCACTGAACGCTTATTAAAATGGTCCGGCATATATGGCACAGCTCTAAGCTTGGTTTCTTCATATCTAACTGACAGATATAAAATTATAAAGATTGGGAACTGCTTTTCAGCTGCACTGCCGGTTGTACTTGGTGTTCCTCATGTTTCTGTTCTTGGGCCTTTGCTTTTTACTCTTTACACCACGCCACTAAGCTCTGTTATACAAAGACATAATTTGGATCATCATCTTTATGCTGATGATACTCAGATCTACATTTCGTTGGCTACCCCGGATAGAAATCGCTCCCTTAACCAACATAGTGATTGCTTTCAAGATATCTTCCTCTGGATGACTGACAGCAAGTTGAAGTTATATGCAAATAAAACTTAATATATCATTATTGGTACTCCAATGCAGCGTAATAAACTGGATGGTTTTTCCCTACGGGTATTTTAAATCAGTATATCACGCCAGCAACCTCGTTGCGGAATCTAGGAGTGATCTTTGATAGTAACTTCAATTTCCGACAACACATATCTCAAACATGTCGCTGCTGTTTTTATCATATTTGTGATCTTCGCAGTATTCGCCGGTATATGTATTTTCTGTTACTAAAACAGCGCTTGTTAGCAGCAGGCTTGACTATTGCAATTCCCTGCTTGATAATATCCCTATCAAGGATGTCACACAACTTCAGCGTATCCAAGCTTGTCTAGCAAGAGTAGTTACAAGATCTCCTCGTTTTTCTCGCTCTGTACCACTTTTGAAATCTTTGCATTGTCTTCCTGTACGATATCGTATAATATTTAAGATCTGTACCATTACATACCAGGCACTGTCTAGTAAGCAACCATCTTATATTACAACTTTAGCCTTGCTTATCTACCGTAGCGTAAGCGTAGCTCCCTTGCGCCTTGACCCATCTGTTGATAAGTGGAATACTGCTTATGGATTTTGAGATTGACCAATCCTTTTGTTTTGCGCCTCTGAGCTTGGTTGCCAAGGATTTAGGCGCAATAGAAGTTATCTTATTATTACTATTATTAGTATTATTAAATCAGCCAACAGTACCAATACGTATTCTAATTATGCGTCATGCACAAAGACCGTATATCAATACAAGACGGTGCAGCGCACGCTATTTACATTGTTTGAGAAAAGTACGTTAGCAGTTCGTCCGCCATTCTGGAGGTGCGCTACGCCAGACCACATGCGCGCAGAAAATACAGTTGTTTGCATTGATCACTGATCAACGTTTCAACAATAACCTCAATATTTTAAGTATATAAAAAGTTGTATAACCTGACGATTATGTTGATGAAACACGACGAAGTTTATATGGCTCAATAAATGATTGCAACGTTTCTACGTGATTTGTTTGCAAAGTTCATTATTTTGAATTGTGATAGGTAAAAAAACTTCAACGACTACTTTAAGATCTTTCATTTTATATGACGCGTCACAGCTTGTTGATTATTCTGATGAAATGAGGTGACAGAATAAATACGTTAACATCGCGCGCTGCCGGTCCCGCAGGCGCACGCGCTTGCCTCCCGGATGGCGTCAAAAACCTTCAGTGCAGACTGCCGCAAAGCAATTATATACCAAGCATAGTCACTGTACGCAGTAACAATGGGGCGAACATTGATTACTACGTGCGTGGCGCCGTCAGGCGTCGTTGAACTAACCGCGTTGTGGCACCCATGTAAACAGATAGGAAAACGGTTAATGCGTTACGTATTTAAGGCAACAGTCACCACTCATATGCATGTTTCACTATCCCAATGAATCAGCGAGGTGAAGTGATGTGCCAGTGTCAGACTAATGGAGTTTAATAGCAACATCGATCAATGGAATTATCATCAGCGCCGGGACACTGCCAATGAATGTTGTCATGTTGACACTGTCAGTCTATGTTGTTCTTCTGGTGAACAAAAGGTAAGTACGCGTATTTAAGTAATGTTGACAGTTCCACCGTGTAATAGCTTAAGGGTCACGAAACTGTTTATTTTATTAAGATATCTTTAATAGATACAAAGTTATTGTAATTTTAAGACGGCAAAACAGCATAATTTTTTTGTATCTCTTACAATGGAAATATGGACTCATTTTTGTGTTTTATGTGGATAAATATTTGTTTTAAAATGTAAACTTTTGTATTTGTATATATATATTTAAATACTGTTTTCAGGGTTTTCAAACAAATCGATTGATTAAATTAATAGACTCAGTCCAGTAGATGGCGCCACCATCCAATTTTAAATGGCGTATCGCCAAGTGACTATGCTTGGTATATATATATAAAGTGCTTTGACTGCCATTTTCTCGCTCAATGATGCCTCCAACTAATGGCTCCTTGGTCAAGCAGCAATACGGCTGGAAAAGCGACGAAGTTATTTATTTGTCGTTTACGTCGTATCCGAGCAATAACTTGCACATTCAATTAATAACAATATTGATTACTCGACTTTGTACGCCATTGATCGAATATGACGTAAACGGACGTTTAATAATTTTAATAATGCTTTCTCGCCAGCATGCCATTGATGCAAGACGCATAGTCAGGATACGCACTGGGAGAGTCCAAGGCCAAGCCGTATTATGGCAAATTCACCAAAAACGTACGATTACGATGCTTGCCTAATTGCAAACGTCATGACGTGTTGGCGCTGAAATGCCACTGTTTTAGTGCACGGCAAATAATCGCAGGAATTTATATTGGGACTATTAGCGATTACGTAACATCCGGTCTCATATCATAGCAACGGTCCTTGGCAGGCTATACACAACAACTGCTAGAAGACGCGTCAAGCATCTATTGCAATCAAATAAGGGAAACAGTCCACTAGTTTTTCAGATGCACATCTTTGGCCGGTCACCTTAAGAACTTGTATAATACTGGCAGGCGTTAGCGATGTCACTATCCATCAAAATACCTCTGCATCTTCCCTTGGGCTCCTTTGTTCTGCCAAGACAGCCTGACATATCATTAAGGTATCTGCTTCCTCATGGTTGTTGTCTTTAAAGTGAATGTCCCTGTTGCTCCTTATTCGCACGGTTGCTGAAGTGATAACCAGCTTGGGGGAATCTCGGTTGTACTGTAGAGTTGTCTCAGACAGGTATTCTGTCAGATCACCTTTCGTCTGGTCATAGGATAGGAAACGCCTCATGGTGATGTGTTTTATGCTGGTATCGTCTCGGACTTGATACTGGATTGGGTCATTCCCTCCATGTCTCTTCTCCCTGGTTGAGCTCTTCAGTGAATCCACCTCGTAAGTGTCAATGACTAGAATTATTTCATCATAGTCTCTTGTGAGGTCCATCATTTTGTCAATGAAACTATCACTGAGATCCTTCACAGTCGGCATGGTTGCTTTCTTCTTCGTCAGTTTCTGGACAACCACCATACCATCTACGACCGCAATCTTCCTACCTAGGTGGAGACCATCGACTACAGCTGATGCCAGGTCCAAGGCTCCATCATCTGGTACATTAACACGCGTCTCCTTTGTAGCAGTCTGAGAGTAATCGGTGTGAGTTTCTGTTGTTGCCAACCGCTCAAGGACATGGATGAGCTTGGACTTGTCGTTGCATGGCAACACTGAGCCGCTTGGAGCAAACAGTGCCTTTGGCGTCAGGGTGAACTCATAATTGCTGATGCAGTGCTTCTGGTCAATAACTTTGCTTGACCGGGCAAGACCCATCAGTCTGCCATACAGGTCCTTGATTTCCGGCAGATCTACTGACTTGTCACGGATCTTGACTGCAAGATTCAAGCTGCCAGACATGTATACCTTGTTGTCTTGTTTCTTGAGAGGTGCCCATAGGCTGACATTCCCATTTATCCTCTCTGCCAAATAGTCTTCGTACATCTTCTGTCCAGTCTCGTCCATGGTCAGGATCTCTGGAACGTATTCACATGGAATGTATGCACAAGTTATCAGGTTGGATAGCGTGCGACCTTCAACAGCGAATGGATTGCCATGACTCATTATGACAGCCTTGATCTTGCTGATGGCATCATGCTCCCGCTTGACCACACTCGTGGAGAGATCATGATGCTCACTACCCTTGTTGTTTTTGACATTGAACTGACCCTTGAACTCGATTGCCATGCACGGCAGTTCAGGAGAATATAGGAAGAAGCGTTGTCTTACATTGGCGTCGTTGGAGATTCCGATGAGACCAGAATGAACCTTCATGAGTTTGTTCAGATGTTCACAGACATGGTCTGCCCCAATGGAGACAAATGGGATGGCAGTCTTTGTGACTAATATGGTGTTTAAGCCAAGATCCTTCCACGTCTCTGGGTGGTCAGACTTTAGTGCGTGCATGTCAGCTATGTAGCATGGCCAGTCTCTTGTACTTTTTGTCTATAGCAAAGAACAGCTTGCTCAATTATTTTCCTACTTCATGACGGAGGTTTAGGTCTGCGTTACGGGATACTGCTACAAAGAACAGGATCGTCTCCACTCGATGCAGTACATCCGCAGATCTGAACATGGCATTCTCGGATCTCTGTGCCTCCCACTCTTGGAACTTCTTCACAACATCATCGTCGGCCAAGACTTGGAGTAGATTGGTGTTCGCACGTTTCACAGATTCAGCCTTGGTGTGTTTGGTCACCTCTGAGCAGGCATCTTCAATCTCGGTTGTTGCCTCCAGACACACCTCGTTCAAGTGTGGGTTGTCCTTGAAGAATTCCTCCAGGGCCATCTCATACAGTGCCACATGTGAGTATATGTGGGCAGACAGAGAGCGCTTGTAGTGTGCACACTTCAGGATCTGTCTGGTTATCGCAGAACCGTACACATCAGCTGCTATCCAGGCTTCGTTTGTTACAGAGTTTTCAATGGATGTCCCCGGGCCTCCTAGGGAAGCCATGACGACATGCAGCTTACGCAGTCTGGGAAAAACTTTCATAAACTAGTAATTTCATTATGCTTAGGTGACTGTAATTGATCCTATTGGATTCCTTGCCCCTCAATGTGTTGGCTTAACCACCAAAATCAAAAGGCTGTGTGGTTTAGCTGCTGAGATATTGAGAAATACAGGTTTTCGAATATGACCAATTAATAATATGTAATGTAGTCTAATTGCATATTAGTGTCACTGATACTGTTTCATCCAGCTTAACTCTTCCACATAAATATGATTTCCCCAGTGAATTGTGGTTACGTGTTTTGTTGACATTTTAAAACAAATTTATCCATCAAGGGGTAGACCTCTCCAATACTAGATATCTTATAACTAACATATCTTACTACTTCGCTTATCGTTTAACTGTCATTTGTTTCTGGTCGATGTTTATATTACTTCCAAATGCTGCATGTTGGTGTTAATTCCTCGTGAACTATGAATTATGAAATGCAATGGAGACTAGTAAAGCTGATAAGTTGCTTTGTAATCGTACGTACTCACGTAACTATATCATATTTCTAATATTACTCTGTCTATGTTGTACACAGGCAGGGGCAAACTCAAACGACGGAAAAAACTACGTCCTCGTTCCTGGCTCAGGGACGAAGGCCATTGTTAACGTATCAACAACGACAAATGATGGGGTAACTGGACGCTGGCACTTCCGGGTTGATTGTGAGAATGCTACTCACTGCATAGGTCTGTTTCTTTCATTTGCACTTTTCTCGGGCATTGGTATTTACGAGCATATACATATCCGAATATTTGGCATATGCTTAAGCTTTTTTGATTTGCTAAACCACAACGTGCATATCCTGTGTCACTAGTTTCCGCATTTTGATTGGAGGTTGTTTGTTCCTGGTTTGTTATGGTAATTAATATAGTGCTCCTAAGACTAAATTTATCTTTAACCGCAACACTCTTTGAAGTTCTGCGCGATCGCAATATCCCCACATTCAAGACGCCCAAATCAGCGATCTGTCTGTCAGTCATTACCTCGCTCGCTCATTCATTTAAGAAGCTCAGTGGCAGGCGTTCGCGCATTACTCAACAAACTCACCCTTAAGAAGGCCCAGATGGAATCAACAACCACATTCTAAGGAACATGGCCGAAGTCATATCACCTATGCTCCCAAGAATATTCCAACTGTCCATGAATGAGGATGTGCTCCCACAAGACTGGAAGATGGCTAACATAATCCCAGTCTTCAAGAAGAAGGGTTCCAGAGCAGAGCCACCAAACCCTACAATGAATCGAATGTTTTCTGGAGGGAAGACCTCCAAGAGTTGTGCTCAGTGGGTTAATCGCGACAGCCTCTCCTGCTACATCTACCGTCCCACAAGGTTCAGTCCTTGGGCCAAATTTGTTCCTCATCTTCATCAACGACCTTCCTGACATGATTTCCAAAGATACCCACATCCGCCTGTATGCTGATGACACATTATATACAGAACCATTGAAGACAGAAACGACGACACTCAATTAAACAAATACCTCAGCATCCTCTCTGACTGGAAATCCATATGGAGGATGGAGTTCAATGCCACTAAATGTGAAACTTTCACAATCACCAGAAAAAGGACCACCATCCACAATGACTACCACCTACACGGACGGACGCTACAACAAACAACTAAAACTAAATACCTAGGCCTGACGCTCTAACGGGACCTAAGATGGAACCAACATGTAAACAAGATCACCAGCAAAGCAATTAGCGTCCTTGGGTTCCCGCGGAGAAACCTGTGCATCGTCAACCGTGCAATCAAAGAGTTGGCCTACATCAGCTTGATCCATATATGAATATGCTCAGGCAATATGGGATCCTATCATCAAACATCTGATCCATCAACTAGAGGCTGTCCAGAGAAGAGCTGCCAGATACATAACAAACTGCTACATCTGGCAAAAATGCGTTACGAAAATGATTGCAAATCTTCATTGGCCATCACTCGAAGACAGACTCCAACTTCTAACCAAAGGAATCAATGGGGAAACTGATTTGGACATCGACATCAACCAACCGACAAAGCAGTACTCACACAGCACCAGGGGAAAAATACAAATTCACGCAGTCATTCTCCAGATCATGAGTACACTCAGATTATTTTTGGCTCCGCACATGTAGTCGGTGGAACGAGAGTCACTCTAACTTAATGAAATTAAATGTTCTACCAAAACCATGAAATATTCAGGTTCACAATGTTAACATTTGTATTTTCGTTCATTTATTAGAGATTTGCAAACATACATTTTTCGAAACGTTGTGATATAGTGAATCTGAAAACCAATATTTAAATTTTGTTTAAATGTAGATATGGCGGCCATCTTTGATTATGATTATGTGATTGTAATTGATCCCGTTGGATTCATTGTCCCTCAATATGTAGGCTTAGCCATCAAAATCAAAAGGCCGGGTGGTCTAGCAGCTGATATATTGAGAAATATAGGTTTTTAGTCTCCACCATTGCATGGTGGAGATAGCCGCCATGTATACCTTAAAAACGTAAACATAGGTTTTCAGATTCACTATATCATAACGTTTCCAAAATGTATAGGTTTTCAAATCTCGAAACAAATGAACGAAAATACAAATGTTAATATTGTGAAACTGACTAAACAGGACATGCCCAAAGCAAGACAAACACCACTGGCTGAAGCCATACTTTAGGACGTTGTGCCAGAAGCACACACACCATCGCATAACAGTGCAGGAGCTTAGGTCTAACATGTTTTCGGCTTTGGGGACATTGATAGTTTCACCTCAATTGGAATTCTCCTCGAATGTTCACTTATTATTGTTTTACTTAGTAGTATGAAAGTGGCGAAAACTTAACAGTTGTGCAAGCTATGTTACTCTAATTTTTCTTACCAACGTCTGACAAGAACCTATTTTGTTGAGGTGACATTACTCACTGTTAAATACTATTAAATCGTACAATAGTTTAGTGATCGTTACATATATTTTAATCTTGCAGACGAATGCACGAGCAACCCGTGTCAGAATGGCGGAACATGCGTAGATGGACTCCTTGAGTACACGTGTTCTTGTGCAGCAGGTTTTACGGGAGACAATTGTGAAACAAGTAAGCCATTTATATCTTCAGTCGATGGCAACCATAATTCATAATACTAGATTTACATATTATGTTTGTGTTTATTTTTAATAATTGTGCATTCGGGAATTTATTCGCTCAAGAAAAACGTTTGCCTTCAAATTTAACATCATATAAAATTAAAGGTTTTATTTTCAGTTATCGGTTGTTGACTCCATAAGTCATTATTTTAATGTACCTTTATTACATACGTATACGTAGAACTGTCAGAAGCAATATCAGCATGACTGTCTGTAGCCGTAGCTGAACCAGTACCAAGGGCCAGAGTAGACCTTGTGACAGACACTGTAGTTAAAGTAATGGGTCCTGACATGGGAGGATCCATCCTAGTACAGGTACAAATAACAAAGAGGATGGCGACAGCCGGAGCAGTTAAGTAATTTAACAGTTAGTCAGGAAGGGAAACCAGACAAGGCTTTGGCCAATAATGATTTCAGATACATTGTCAGTATTGGGAAAGACGAGCAGATATAAATAAACTGCAAGCGGATGACGATCAACGCAAAGGTTGAGCTGCCATAGGTAGAGGAGTGTGTGACATTGGGGGAGTGAGGATTATGTTATGTATATGATGTATAGACTCCACCTTAAAAAAAGAAAGGGCAGCACTTTCCGCAGAAGTACGGCTGCGAACGGTTGACAATGGATAATACAAACAACTGTTTAAAGTAAGTGAGCAGAAGGGGATTAGTAGAGTGGCTTGATATTTGAGGAAAAGAAGTCAGCAGCACAAATAAATCAGAAAAGATCAGCCTGAAAATGTCTGGGTATAAATAAATGCTGTATAAAAAGTGGTGAACCAGATATTACACATAGTTAATTAATCCTCTTCGTCATAAGGCATAAACATGGCAGCTCCACGTATTTCGGTCCAAATCTTGTGTATTGTTCTTCCTCCACGCCACTTTCTGAACGCTTTTTATTGGTTCACCCCTTGTTCTGTTCCCTTCAGGTGCCCATTTCATTGCTATCTTTGTTATGTTGTCATCATCCTTTCTCCGATCTCATACATCTGACTTCTTTTGTTGGCAGAATATTCTCATGTGATATTTCGAAAGTATTTTACTTCGATGACAGAAAGGTATATGAGGTGTAAATGTGTCATACGCCAGTATTCTAAGGCATATACCAATGTGGAGAGAACTGAACCTTAGTACAAATGCAAGTTGTTATTCTAGAATATATAGTGGATCGCCACATCAGTTTCATTCTGAAGAAAGTACATCTGGCCTTCTTCGTGCGATCTTTGATGTCTACAGCGGCCCATCCATCTTTGCATGATTCCTTTGTAGACGAAGTTACTGATTTGCATATATGCATAATCGAGATACCGGATGTATATATTTTAGCCCAATCAAATCGGATTTCATTCTTGTCTTTCGTCTTAATATTGTACTGCTGTCCACGAGTGCGTGTCTTTGTCTGAATTCCATGTTGCGTGTAATACAACATGGTTAACAATCAGCGAAGTAGACGTCCCCAAACAAAGAAAATATTATGGTTACTCCGCTTGTTGTTCCTTCTGCTGTTTGCTTCATAATCCATTTTATGACAAGTTTTAATAAGATTGCTATATTCACAATATGTGACGGAACTCCGGGTGTTTCCTCCAGAGGCTGGACATATGGGTGTCAACATAGGTTGTTTTAATTCTACTAAGTTTGCACACCGTTTTCTGTGCTAATATATGCACTGGACGTTGATATTCATGAGTTTGAACATGTGACAGGTGCACTGTATTCTTTTTTGGGAACCACCTTTTGACTGTTCTTATCAGTAGTAGTAGTTGGCCAAACAGTTCTAATACAAATAACGGTACGGAAATGTTGACGTCGGTTTATGAGATTCAATATGTTTTCAGACGTGGACGAGTGTAGCAGCAACCCGTGTCAAAATGGCGGCACTTGCGAAGACGGCATCAACCAATACAGCTGCGTCTGTGCTGCGGGTTACCAGGGTCATAATTGCGAAACAGGTCAGAGTTGTACACGTTTTATTTATGAGCACAGTAATTCTCAATGCCTTCTTGTAATTATTTAGGTTATACTGGAACTATTAGGAAGCAAATCTATAAATGACAACGAATGCGAGTCATTGACCTTAGAGATAAGTAGCGTCAGCACCATGAGCAGTTTCATGGAACTAGGATCACTTCCGCCCAGGTTCTGTCGTGTGGTTCTTCTAGATGTCGAATTTGTACAGGTGGTGGTAATCAATTCTAATTAGGGCGATTTGTGTTTACCGCTTCCTGTCGACGTTTACAGTTAAAGTGTACTAGGCCCATTAGAGGCCACGGTTCTGGTATTCTGTTTGTTCTGATACATTCCTTGTTCCAGCTTTCCTTGATTATTGTTTCTAAAATCTGTTGTAGTTCTATTTCATTTGTTTTCAGCGATCAGTATTGTGTTGTTTGCATACCATAGATGATTCATGCTGTATCCTTCTACTTTTATATTTGTTAACATGTATATTGCGTTACCTTTGCTTTTGCCCGCGTCCACACTGTTCTTCAGCAATTTCCGGGTTAATAAGGTTTCTCATCCTGTCCATTATAATCGAGTATATATGGTTATTTATTTTGTTTAAGAATTATGTTCACATGTAAATACCAAATACGCTACAACACTCAATAATTTCAATTGTAATATCATCAGGTCCAGCAAATTTCCTTTTTTCAAATATGTTATGTTTTGTTTAACTCATCCTTCAAAATTGAATAAAAAGTGGTTAACCAGATATTACTTATAGCTAATTAATCCTCTTCGTCATAAGGCATAAACATTGCAGCTCCACGTCTTTCGGTCCAAATCTTGTTTATTGTTCTTCACGCCACTTTCTGAATGCTTTTTATTGGCCCACCACTTGTTCTGTTCCCTTCAGGTGCCCATTTCATTGCTATCTTTGTTATGTTGTCATCATCCTTTCTCCGATCTCATACATTTGACTTCTTTTGTTGCCAGAATATTCTCATGTGATATTTCGAAAGTATCTTACTTCGATGACAGAAAGGTATATGAGATCTAAATTTGTCATACGCCGGTATTCTAAGGCATATACCAATGTGGAGAGAACAGAACCTTAGTATAAATCCAAGTTGTTATTCTAGAATATATACTGGATCGCCATATCAATTTCAGTCCGAAGAAAGTACATATGGCCTTGTTCGTGTTAGTGCGATTTTTGATGTCTACAGCGGCCCATCCATCTTTGTATTCTTCCCATGTAGACACAGTTTCTGATTTGCAAATATGCATAATCGAGATACAGGATGTATATGTTTTAGCCCCATCAAATCGGATTTCATTCTTGTGTTTCGACCTAATTTGATACTGCTGTCCACTAGTGTGTGTCTTTGTCTACATGTCATGTTGCGTGTAATACAAGGTGAATAACAATCAGCGAAGTATACGTCCCCAAACAAAGAAAATATTATGGTTTTTCCACTTGTTGTTCCTTCTGTTGTTTGCTTCATAATCCATTGTATGACAAGGTTTAACAAGATTGCTATATCCACAATATGTGACGGAACTCCGGGTGTATCCTCCAGAGGCTGTACATACGGGTATTATCATAGCTTTTGCTTACAGTTTTCTGTGCTAATATATGCACTGGACGTTGATATTCATCAGATTGAACATGTGGTAGGTGCACTGTATTCTTTTTTTGGGAACCACCTTTGACTGTTCTTATCGGTAGTAGGAGTTGACCAAACAATTATAATACAAATAACGGTATGAAAATGTTTGCTGCTTGTACCCCCGTCCACACTGTTCCTCAGCAAGTTCCGGGTTAATGATGTTTCTCACCCTCTCGATTATAATCGAATTTAGATGGTTTTTGATTTTGTTTAAGAATTATGTTTCTATGTAAACACCAAATACGCTACATCACTCAATAATTTCAATTGTAATATCATCAGGTCCAGCAAATTTCCTTTTTTCAAAGATCTTATGTTTTTTTTAACTCATCCTTCAAAATTGTATAAATAGTGTTGAACCAAATATTACACATAGCTAATTAATCCTCTTCATCATAAGGCATAAACATGACAGCTCCACGTCTTTCGGTCAGCATCTTGTTTATTGTTCTTCCTCCACGCCACTTTCTGAACGCTTTTTATTGGCCCACCAATTGTTCTGTTCCCTTCATGTACTAATTTCATTGCTATCTTTGTTATGTTGTCATCGTCCTTTCTCCGATCTCATAGATCTGACTTCTTTTGTTGGCAGAATTTTCTCATGTGATATTTTGAAAGTGTCTTACTTCGATGGTAGAAAGGTATATGAGGTCTAAATGTTTCATACGACGGTATTGTAAGCCATATACCAATGTGGAGAGAACAGAACCTTAGTATAAATCCAAGTTGTTATTCTAGAATATATACTGGATCGCCATACCAATTTCAATCCGAAGAAAGTACGTCTGGCCTTGTTCGTGTTAGTGCGATTTTTGATGTCTACAGCGGCCCATCCATCTTTGCATGCTTCCCATGTAGACACAGTTTCTGATTTGCAAATATACAGAATCGAGATACAGGATGTATATGTTTTAGCCCCATCAAATCGGATTTTATTATTGTGTTTCCTCCTAATTTGATGCTGCTCTCCACGAGTGTGTGTCTTTGTCTACATGTCATGTTGCATGTAACACAAGGTGGTTAACAATCAGCGAAGTATACGTCCCCAAACAAAGAAAATGTTATGGTTTTTCCGCTTGTTGTTCCTTCTGTTGTTTGCTTCATAATCCATTTTATGACAAGGTTTAACAAGATTGCTATATCCACAGTATGTGACGGAACTTCGGGTGTATCCTCCAGAGGCTGTACGTACGGGTGTTATCATAGGTTTTGCTCACAGTTTTCTATGCTAATATATGCACTGGACGTTGATATTCATCAGACTGAACATGTGGTAGTTGCACTGTTTTCTTTTTTGGGAACCACTTTTGACTGTTCTTATCGGTAGTAATAATTGACCAAACAATTATAATACAAATAACGGTATGGAAGTGTTGCCGTTGGTTTATGAGATTCAACATGTTTTCAGACGTGGACGAGTGTAGCAGCAACCCGTGTCAAAATGGCGGCACTTGCGAAGACGGCATCAACCAATACACCTGCGTCTGTGCTGCCGGTTACCAGGGTGTTAATTGCCAAACAGGTCAGCGTTGTACACGTTTTGTTTATAAGAACAGTAATTATCAATGCCTTCGTGTAATTGTTTACGTAATACTGGAACTATTAGGAAGCAAATCTATAAATGACAACGAATGCGAATCATTGACATTAGAGATAAGTAGCGTCAGCACCATGAGCAGTTTCATGGAACGAGGATCACTTCCGCCTAGGGTCTGTCGTGTGGTTCTTCTAGATGTCGAGTTTGTACAGGCGGTAGTAATCAATTCCAATTAGAGCGATATTGGTTGACCGCTTTCCGTCGACTTTTACCGTTAATGTGTACTAGGCCCATTAGAGGCCACGGTTCCAGTATTCTGTTTGTTCTGAGACATTCCTTGTTCTAGCTTTCTTGATTATTGTTTCTAAAATCTGTTGTAGATCTATTTCATTTGTTTTCAGCGATCATTACTGTGTTGTCTGCATACTTTAGATGATTCATGCTGTATCTTTCTACATTTATATTTGTTAACATGTATACTGCATTACCTTTGCTTATACCCCCGTCCACACTTTTCCTCAGGAATTTCCGGGTTAATGATATTTCTCATCCTGTCCATTATAATCGAAAATATATGGTTCTTTGTTTTATTTAAGAATTATGTTGATACACAAACACCAAATACGCTGCAACACTCAATAATTTCAATTGTAATATCAACAGGTCCAGCAAATTTCCTTTTTTCAAAGATTTTATGTTTTTTTTACTCATCCTTCAAAATTGGATAAAAAGTGGTGAACCAGATATTACATATAGCTAATTAATCCTCTTCGTCATAAGGCATAAACATAGCAGCTCCACGTATTTCGGTCCAAATCTTGTGTATTGTTCTTCCTCCACGCCACTTTCTGAACGCTTTTTATAGGCCCACCACTTGTTCTGTTCCCTTCAGGTCCCCATTTCATTGCTATCTTTGTTATGTTGCCATCGTCCTTTCTCCGATCTCATACATCTGACTTTTTTGTTGGCAGAATATTCTCATGTGATATTTCGAAATTATCTTACTTCGATGACAGATAGGTATATGAGGTGTAAATGTGTCATACGACAGTATTCTAAGGCATATACCAATGTGGAGAGAATAGAACCTTAGTACAAATCCCAGTTGTTATTCTAGAATATATAGTGGATCGCCATATCAGTTTCATTCTGAAGAAAGTACATCTGGCCTTCTTCGTGCGGTCTTTGATGTCTACACCGGCCCAACCATCTTTGCATGATTTCTTTGTACACGAAGTTACTGATTTGCAAATATGCATAATCGAGATACCGGATGTATATATTTTAGCCCCATCAAAACGGATTTCATTCTTGTCTTTCGTCCTAATTTTGTACTGCTGTCCAAGAGTGTGTGTCTTTGTCTGAATTCCATGTTGCGTGTAATACAGCATGGTTAACAATCAGCGAAGTAGACGTCCCCAAACAAAGAAAATATAGTGGTTACTCCGCTTGTTGTTCCTTCTGCTGTTTGCTTCATAATCCATTTTTTATGACAAGGTTTAATAAGATTGCTATATTCACAATATGTGACGGAACTCCGGGTGTTTCCTCCAGATTCTGTACATATGGGTGTCAACATAGGTTGTATTAAGTCTACTAAGTTTGCACACAGTTTTCTGTGCTAATATTTGCTCTGGACGTTGATATTCATGAGATTGAACATGTGGCAGGGCACTGTATTCTTTTTTGGGAACCACCTTTGACTGTTCTTATCAGTAGTAGTAGTTGGCCAAACAGTTCTATTACAAATAACGGTACGGAAATGTTGACGTCGGTTTATGAGATTCAATATGTTTTCAGACATGCTAGAGTGTAGCAGCAACCCGTGTCAAAATGGCGGCACTTGCGAAGACGGCATTAACCAATACAGCTGCGTTTGTGCTGCGGGTTACCAGGGTGATAATTGCGAAACAGGTCAGGGTTGTACACGTTTTATTTATGAGCACAGTAATTATCAATGCCTTCGTGTAATTATTTAAGTTATACTGGAACTATTAGGAAGCAAATCTATAAATGACAACGAATGCGAATCATTGACATTAGAGATAAGTAGCGTCAGCATCATGAGCAGTTTCATGGAACGAGGATCACTTCCGCCTAAGGTCTGTCGTGTGGTTCTTCTAGATGTCGAATTTGTACAGGCGGTGGTAATCAATTCCAATTAGAGCGATTTGGGTTGACCGCTTTCCGTCGACGTTTACCGTTAATGTGTACTAGGCCCATTAGAGGACACGGTTCCGGTATTCTGTTTGTTTTGAGACATTCCTTGTTCTAGCTTTCTTGATTATTGTATCTAAAATCTGTTTTAGATATATTTCATTTGTTTTCAGCGATCATTACTGTGTTTTCTGCATACTTTAGATGATTCATGCTGTATCTTTCTACATTTATATTTGTTAACATGTATACTGCATTACCTTTGCTTGTACCCCCGTCCACACTTTTCCTCAGGAATTTCCGGGTTAATGATATTTCTCATCCTGTCCATTATAATCGAAAATATATGGTTCTGTATTTTGTTTAAGAATTATGTTGATACATAAATACCAAATACGCTGCAACACTCAATAATTTCAATTGTAATATCAACAGGTCCAGCAAATTTCCTATTTTCAAAGATTTTATGTTTTTTTAACTCATCCTTCAACATTGGATAAAAAGTGGTGAACCAGATATTACATATAGCTAATTAATCCTCTTCGTCATAAGGCATAAACATGGCAGCTCCACGTATTTCGGTCCAAATCTTGTGTATTGTTCTTCCTCCACGCCACTTTCTGAACGCTTTTTATTGGCCCAACACTTGTTCTGTTCCCTTCAGGTGCCCATTTCATTGGTATCTTTTTTATGTTGTCATCGTCCTTTCTCCGATCTCATACATTTGACTTCTTTTGTTGGCAGAATATTCTCATGTGATATTTCGAAAGTATCTTACTTCGATGACAGAAAGATATATCAGGTGTAAATGTGTCATACGCCAGTATTCTAAGGCATATACCAATGTGGAGAGAACAGAACCTTAGTACAAATCCAAGTTGTTATTCTAGAATATATAGTGTATCGCCATATCAATTTTAGTCCGAAGAAAGTACATCTGGCCTTGTTCGTGTTCGTGCGATTTTTGATGTCTACAGCGACCCATCCATCTTTGCATGCTTCCCATGTAGACAAAGTTTCTGATTTGCAAATATGCATAATCGAGATACCGGATGTATAATTATGTTTTAGCCCCATCAAATCGGATTTCATTCTTGTGTTTCGTCCTAATTTGATGCTGCTGTCCACGAGTGTGTGTCTTTGTCTACATGTGTGGCGTGTAATACAAGGTGGTTAACAATCAGCGAAGTATACGTCCCCAAACAAAGAAAATGTTATGGTTTTTCCGCTTGTTGTTCCTTCTGTTGTTTGCTTCATAATCCATTTTATGACAAGGTTTAACAAGATTGCTATATCCACAATATGTGACAGAACTCCGGGTGTATCCTCCAGAGGCTGTACATACGGGTGTTATCATAGGTTTTGCTCACAGTTTTCTGTGCTAATATATGCACTGGACGTTGATATTCATCAGATTGAACATGTGGTAGGTGCACTGTATTCTTTTTTGGGAACCACCTTTGACTGTTCTTATCAGTAGTAGTAGTTGACCAAACAATTATAATACAAATAACGGTATAGAAATGTTGACGTTGGTTTATGAAATTCAATATATTTTCAGACGTGGACGAGTGTAGCAGCAACCCGTGTCAAAATGGCGGCACTTGCGAAGACGGCATAAACCAATACAGCTGCGTCTGTGCTGCCGGTTACCAGGGTGTTAATTGCCAAACAGGTCAGCGTTGTACACGTTTTGTTTATAAGAACAGTAATTCTCAATGCCTTCGTGTAATTGTTTACGTAATACTGGAACTATTAGGAAGCAAATCTATAAATGACACGAATGCGAATCATTGACATTAGAGATAAGTAGCGTCAGCACCATGAGCAGTTTCATGGAACGAGGATCACTTCCGCCTAGGGTCTGTCGTGTGGTTCTTCTAGATGTCGAGTTTGTACAGGCGGTAGTAATCAATTCCAATTAGAGCGATATGGGTTGACCGCTTTCCGTCGACTTTTACCGTTAATGTGTACTACGCCCATTAGAGGCCACGGTTCCGGTATTCTGTTTGTTCTGAGACATTCCTTGTTCTAGCTTTCTTGATTATTGTTTCTAAAATCTGTTGTAGATCTATTTCATTTGTTTTCAGCGATCATTACTGTGTTGTCTGCATACTTTAGATGATTTATGCTGTATCTTTCTACATTTATATTTGTTAACATGTATACTGCATTACCTTTGCTTGTACCCCCGTCCACACTTTTCCTCAGCAATTTCCGGGTTAATGATGTTTCTCATCCTGTCCATTATAATCGAAAATATATGGTTCTTTATTTTATTTAAGAATTATGTTCATATATAAATACCAAATACGCTGCAACACTCAATAATTTCAATTGTAATATCAACAGGTCCAGCAAATTTCCTTTTTTCAAAGATTTTATGTTTTTTTAACTCATCCTTCAACATTTTATAAAAAGTGGTGAACCAGATATTACATATAGCTAATTAATCCTCATCGTCATAAGGCACAAACATGGCAGCTCCACGTATTTCGGTCCAAATCTTGTGTATTGTTCTTCCTCCACGCCACTTTCTGAACGCTTTTTATTGGCCCACCACTTGTTCTGTTCCCTTCAGGTGCCCATTTCATTGCTACATTTGTTATGTTGTCATCGTCCTTTCTCCGATCTCATACATTTGACTTCTTTTGTTGGCAGAATATTCTCATGTGATATTTCGAAAGTATCTTACTTCGATGACAGAAAGGTATATGAGATCTAAATTTGTCATACGCCGGTATTCCAAAGCATATACCAATGTGGAGAGAATAGAACCTTAGTACAAATCCAAGTTGTTATTCTAGAATATATAGTGGATCGCCATATCAATTTTAGTCCGAAGAAAGTACATCTGGCCTTGTTCGTGTTCGTGCGATTTTTGATGTCTACAGCGACCCATCCATCTTTGCATGCTTCCCATGTAGACAAAGTTTCTAATTTGCAAATATGCATAATCGAGATACCGGATGTATAATTATGTTTTAGCCCCATCAAATCGGATTTCATTTTTGTGTTTCGTCCTAATTTGATGCTGCTGTCCACGAGTGTGTGTCTTTGTCTACATGTCATGTGGCGTGTAATACAAGGTGGTTAACAATCAGCGAAGTATACGTCCCCAAACCAAGAACATTTTATGGTTTTTCCGCTTGTTGTTCCTTCTGTTGTTTGCTTCATAATCCATTTTATGACAAGGTTTAACAAGATTGCTATATCCACAATATGTGACAGAAATCCGGGTGTATCCTCCAGAGGCTGTACATACGGGCGTTATCATAGGTTTTGCTCACAGTTTTCTGTGCTAATATATGGACTGGACGTTGATATTCATCAGATTGAACATGTGGTAGGTGCACTGTATTCTTTTTAGGGAACCACCTTTGACTGTTCTTATCAGTAGTAGTAGTTGACCAAACAATTATAATACAAATAACGGTATGGAAATGTTGACGTTGGTTTATGAAATTCAATATGTTTTCAGACGTGGACGAGTGTAGCAGCAACCCGTGTCAAAATGGCGGCACTTGCGAAGACGACATAAACCAATACAGCTGCGTCTGTGCTGCCGGTTACCAGGGTGTTAATTGCCAAACAGGTCAGCGTTGTACACGTTTTGTTTATAAGAACAGTAATTCTCAATGCCTTCGTGTAATTGTTTACGTAATACTGGAACTATTAGGAAGCAAATCTATAAATGACAACGAATGCGAATCATTGACATTAGAGATAAGTAGCGTCAGCACCATGAGCAGTTTCATGGAACGAGGATCACTTCCGCCTAAGGTCTGTCGTGTGGTTCTTCTAGATGTCGAGTTTGTACAGGCGGTAGTAATTAATTCCAATTAGAGCGATATGGGTTGACCGCTTTCCGTCGACTTTTACCGTTAATGTGTACTAGGCCCATTAGAGGCCACGGTTCCGGTATTCTGTTTGTTCTGAGGCATTCCTTGTTCTAGCTTTCTTGATTATTGTTTCTAAAATCTGTTGTAGATCTATTTCATTTGTTTTCAGCGATCATTACTGTGTTGTCTGCATACTTTAGATGATTCATGCTGTATCTTTCTACATTTATATTTGTTAACATGTATACTGCATTACCTTTGCTTGTACCCCCGTCCACACATTTCCTCTGCAATTTCCGGGTTAATGATGTTTCTCATCCTGTCCATTATAATCGAAAATATATGGTTCTTTATTTTGTTTAAGAATTATGTTCATATATAAATACCAAATACGCTGCAACACTCAATAATTTCAATTGTAATATCAACAAGTCCAGCAAATTTCCTTTTTTCAAAGATTTTATGTTTTTTTAACTCATTCTTCAAAATTTTATAAAAAGTGGTGAACCAGATATTACATATAGCTAATTAATCCTCATCGTCATAAGGCACAAACATGGCAGCTCCACGTATTTCGGTCCAAATCTGGTGTATTGTTCTTCCTCCACGCCACTTTCTGAACGCTTTTTATTGGCCCACCACTTGTTCTGTTCCCTTCAGGTGCCCATTTCATTGCTACATTTGTTATGTTGTCATCGTCCTTTCTCCGATCTCATACATTTGACTTCTTTTGTTGGCAGAATATTCTCATGTGATATTTCGAAAGTATCTTACTTCGATGACAGAAAGGTATATGAGATCTAAATTTGTCATACACCGGTATTCCAAAGCATATACCAATGTGGAGAGAATAGAACCTTAGTACAAATCAAAGTTGTTATTCTAGAATATATAGTGGATCGCCATATCAATTTTAGTCCGAAGAAAGTACATCTGGCCTTGTTCGTGTTCGTGCGATTTTTGATGTCTACAGCGACCCATCCATCTTTGCATGCTTCCAATGTAGACAAAGTTTCTGATTTGCAAATATGCATAATCGATATACCGGATGTATAATTATGTTTTAGCCCCATCAAATCGGATTTCATTCTTGTGTTTCGTCCTAATTTGATGCTGCTGTCCACGAGTGTGTGTCTTTGTCTACATGTGTGGCGTGTAATACAAGGTGGTTAACAATCAGCGAAGTATACGTCCCCAAACAAAGAAAATGTTATGGTTTTTCCGCTTGTTGTTCCTTCTGTTGTTTGCTTCATAATCCATTTTATGACAAGGTTTAACAAGATTGCTTTATCCACAATATGTGACAGAACTCCGGGAGTATCCTCCAGAGGCTGTACATACGGGCGTTATCATAGGTTTTGCTCACAGTTTTCTGTGCTAATATATGCACTGGACGTTGATATTCATCAGATTGAACATGTGGTAGGTGCACTGTATTCTTTTTTGGGAACCACCTTTGACTGTTCTTATCAGTAGTAGTAGTTGACCAAACAATTATAATACAAATAACGGTATGAAAATGTTGACGTTGGTTTATGAAATTCAATATGTTTTCAGACGTGGACGAGTGTAGCAGCAACCCGTGTCAAAATGGCGGCACTTGCGAAGACGGCATAAACCAATACAGCTGCGTCTGTGCTGCCGGTTACCAGGGTGTTAATTGCCAAACAGGTCAGCGTTGTACACGTTTTGTTTATAAGAACAGTAATTCTCAATGCCTTCGTGTAATTGTTTACGTAATACTGGAACTATTAGGAAGCAAATCTATAAATGACAACGAATGCGAATCATTGACATTAGAGATAAGTAGCGTCAGCACCATGAGCAGTTTCATGGAACGAGGATCACTTCCGCCTAGGGTCTGTCGTGTGGTTCTTCTAGATGTCGAGTTTGTACAGGCGGTAGTAATCAATTCCAGTTAGAGCGATATGGGTTGACCGCTTTCCGTCGACTTTTACCGTTAATGTGTACTAGGCCCATTAGAGGCCACGGTTCCGGTATTCTGTTTGTTCTGAGACATTCCTTGTTCTAGCTTTCTTGATTATTGTTTCTAAAATCTGTTGTAGATCTATTTCATTTGTTTTCAGCGATCATTACTGTGTTGTCTGCATACTTTAGATGATTCATGCTGTATCTTTCTACATTTATATTTGTTAACATGTATACTGCATTACCTTTGCTTGTACCCCCGTCCAAAATTTTCCTCAGCAATTTCCGGGTTAATGATGTTTCTCATCCTGTCCATTATAATCGAAAATATATGGTTCTTTATTTTGTTTAAGAATTATGTTCATATATAAATACCAAATACGCTGCAACACTCAATAATTTCAATTGTAATATCAACAGATCCTGCAAATTTCCTTTTTTCAAAGATTTTATGTTTTTTTAACTCATCCTTCAAAATTTTATAAAAAGTGGTGAACCAGATATTACATATTGCTAATTAATCCTCATCGTCATAAGGCACAAACATGGCAGCTCCACGTATTTCGGTCCAAATCTTGTGTATTGTTCTTCCTCCACGCCACTTTCTGAACGCTTTTTATTGGCCCACCACTTGTTCTGTTCCCTTCAGGTGCCCATTTCATTGCTACATTTGTTATGTTGTCATCGTCCTTTCTCCGATCTCATACATTTGACTTCTTTTGTTGGCAGAATATTCTCATGTGATATTTCGAAATTATCTTACTTCGATGACAGAAAGGTATATGAGATCTAAATTTGTCATACGCCGGTATTCCAAAGCATATACCAATGTGGAGAGAATAGAACCTTAGTACAAATCCAAGTTGTTATTCTAGAATATATAGTGGATCGCCATATCAATTTTAGTCCGAAGAAAGTACATCTGGCCTTGTTCATGTTCGTGCGATTTTTGATGTCTACAGCGACCCATCCATCTTTGCATGCTTCCCATGTAGACAAAGTTTCTGATTTGCAAATATGCATAATCGATATACCGGATGTATAATTATGTTTTAGCCCCATCAAATCGGATTTCATTCTTGTGTTTCGTCCTAATTTGATGCTGCTGTCCACGAGTGTGTGTCTTTGTCTACATGTGTGGCGTGTAATACAAGGTGGTTAACAATCAGCGAAGTATACGTCCCCAAACAAAGAAAATGTTATGGTTTTTCCGCTTGTTGTTCCTTCTGTTGTTTGCTTCATAATCCATTTTATGACAAGGTTTAACAAGATTTCTTTATCCACAATATGTGACAGAACTCCGGGTGTATCCTCCAGAGGCTGTACATACGGGCGTTATCATAGGTTTTGCTCACAGTTTTCTGTGCTAATATATGCACTGGACGTTGATATTCATCAGATTGAACATGTGGTAGGTGCACTGTATTCTTTTTTGGGAACCACCTTTGACTGTTCTTATCAGTAGTAGTAGTTGACCAAACAATTATAATACAAATAACGGTATGAAAATGTTGACGTTGGTTTATGAAATTCAATATGTTTTCAGACGTGGACGAGTGTAGCAGCAACCCGTGTCAAAATGGCGGCACTTGCGAAGACGGCATAAACCAATACAGCTGCGTCTGTGCTGCCGGTTACCAGGGTGTTAATTGCCAAACAGGTCAGCGTTGTACACGTTTTGTTTATAAGAACAGTAATTCTCAATGCCTTCGTGTAATTGTTTACGTAATACTGGAACTATTAGGAAGCAAATCTATAAATGACAACGAATGCGAATCATTGACATTAGAGATAAGTAGCGTCAGCACCATGAGCAGTTTCATGGAACGAGGATCACTTCCGCCTAGGGTCTGTCGTGTGGTTCTTCTAGATATCGAGTTTGTACAGGCGGTAGTAATCAATTCCAATTAGAGCGATATGGGTTGACCGCTTTCCGTCGACTTTTACCGTTAATGTGTACTAGGCCCATTAGAGGCCACGGTTCCGGTATTCTGTTTGTTCTGAGACATTCCTTGTTCTAGCTTTCTTGATTATTGTTTCTAAAATATGTTGTAGATCTATTTCATTTGTTTTCAGCGATCATTACTGTGTTGTCTGCATACTTTAGATGATTCATGCTGTATCTTTCTACATTTATATTTGTTAACATGTATACTGCATTACCTTTGCTTGTACCCCCGTCCACACTTTTCATCAGCAATTTCCGGGTTAATGATGTTTCTCATCCTGTCCATTATAATCGGAAATATATGGTTCTTTATTTTGTTTAAGAATTATGTTCATATATAAATACCAAATACGCTGCAACACTCAATAATTTCAATTGTAATATCAACAGGTCCAGCAAATTTCCTTTTTTCAAAGATTTTATGTTTTTTTAACTCATCCTTCAAAATTTTATAAAAAGTGGTGAACCAGATATTACATATAGCTAATTAATCCTCATCGTCATAAGACACAAACATGGCAGCTCCACGTATTTCGGTCCAAATCTTGTGTATTGTTCTTCCTCCACGCCACTTTCTGAACGCTTTTTATTGGCCCACCACTTGTTCTGTTCCCTTCAGGTGCCCATTTCATTGCTACATTTGTTATGTTGTCATCGTCCTTTCTCCGATCTCATACATTTGACTTCTTTTGTTGGCAGAATATTCTCATGTGATATTTCGAAAGTATCTTACTTCGATGACAGAAAGGTATATGAGATCTAAATTTGTCATACGCCGGTATTCCAAGGCATATACCAATGTGGAGAGAATAGAACCTTAGTACAAATCCAAGTTGTTATTCTAGAATATATAGTGGATCGCCATATCAATTTTAGTCCGAAGAAAGTACATCTGGCTTTGTTCGTGTTCGTGCGATTTTTGATGTCTACAGCGACCCATCCATCTTTGCATGCTTCCCATGTAGACAAAGTTTCTGATTTGCAAATATGCATAATCGAGATACCGGATGTATAATTATGTTTTAGCCCCATCAAATCGGATTTCATTTTTGTTTTTCGTCCTAATTTGATGCTGCTGTCCACGAGTGTGTGTCTTTGTCTACATGTCATGTGGCGTGTAATACAAGGTGGTTAACAATCAGCGAAGTATACGTCCCCAAACAAAGAAAATTTTATGGTTTTTCCGCTTGTTGTTCCTTCTGTTGTTTGCTTCATAATCCATTTTATGACAAGGTTTAACAAGATTGCTATATCCACAATATGTGACAGAACTCCGGGTGTATCCTCCAGAGGCTGTACATACGGACGTTATCATAGGTTTTGCTCACAGTTTTCTGTGCTAATATATGCACTGGACGTTGATATTCATCAGATTGAACATGTGGTAGGTGCACTGTATTCTTTTTTGGGAACCACCTTTGACTGTTCTTATCAGTAGTAGTAGTTGACCAAACAATTATAATACAAATAACGGTATGGAAATGTTGACGTTGGTTTATGAAATTAAATATGTTTTCAGACGTGGACGAGTGTAGCAGCAACCCGTGTCAAAATGGCGGCACTTGCGAAGACGGCATAAACCAATACAGCTGCGTCTGTGCTGCCGGTTACCAGGGTGTTAATTGCCAAACAGGTCAGCGTTGTACACGTTTTGTTTATAAGAACAGTAATTCTCAATGCCTTCGTGTAATTGTTTACGTAATACTGGAACTATTAGGAAGCAAATCTATAAATGACAACGAATGCGAATCATTGACATTAGAGATAAGTAGCGTCAGCACCATGAGCAGTTTCATGGAACGAGGATCACTTCCGTCTAGGGTATGTCGTGTGGTTCTTCTAGATGTCGAGTTTGTACAGGCGGTAGTAATCAATTCCAATTAGAGCGATATGGGTTGACCGCTTTCCGTCGACTTTTACCGTTAATGTGTACTAGGCCCATTAGAGGCCACGGTTCCGGTATTCTGTTTGTTCTGAGACATTCCTTGTTCTAGCTTTCTTGATTATTGTTTCTAAAATCTGTTGTAGATCTATTTCATTTGTTTTCAGCGATCATTACTGTGTTGTCTGCATACTTTAGATGATTCATGCTGTATCTTTCTACATTTATATTTGTTAACATGTATACTGCATTACCTTTGCTTGTACCCCCGTCCACACTTTTCCTCAGCAATTTCCGGGTTAATGATGTTTCTCATCCTGTCCATTATAATCGAAAATATATGGTTCTGTATTTTGTTTAAGAATTATGTTCATATATAAATACCAAATACGCTGCAACACTCAATAATTTCAATTGTAATATCAACAGGTCCAGCAAATTTCCTTTTTTCAAAGATTTTATGTTTTTTTAACTCATCCTTCAAAATTTTATAAAAAGTGGTGAACCAGATATTACATATAGCTAATTAATCCTCATCGTCATAAGGCACAAACATGGCAGCTCCACGTATTTCGGTCCAAATCTTGTGTATTGTTCTTCCTCCACGCTACTTTCTGAACGCTTTTTATTGGCCCACCACTTGTTCTGTTCCCTTCAGGTGCCCATTTCATTGCTACATTTGTTATGTTGTCATCGTCCTTTCTCCGATCTCATACATTTGACTTCTTTTGTTGGCAGAATATTCGCATGTGATATTTCGAAAGTATCTTACTTCGATGACAGAAAGGTATATGAGATCTAAATTTGTCATACGCCGGTATTCCAAGGCATATACCAATGTGGAGAGAATAGAACCTTAATACAAATCCAAGTTGTTATTCTAGAATATATAGTGGATCGCCATATCAATTTTAGTCCGAAGAAAGTACATCTGGCCTTGTTCGTGTTCGTGCGATTTTTGATGTCTACAGCGACCCATCCATCTTTGCATGCTTCCCATGTAGACAAAGTTTCTGATTTGCAAATATGCATAATCGAGATACCGGATGTATAATTATGTTTTGGCCCCATCAAATCGGATTTCATTGTTGTGTTTCGTCCTAATTTGATGCTGCTGTCCACGAGTGTGTGTCTTTGTCTACATGTCACGTGGCGTGTAATACAAGGTGGTTAACAATCAGCGAAGTATACGTCCCCAAACAAAGAAAATTTTATGGTTTTTTCGCTTGTTGTTCCTTCTGTTGTTTGCTTCATAATCCATTTTATGACAAGGTTTAACAAGATTGCTATATCCACAATATGTGACAGAACTCCGGGTGTATCCTCCAGAGGCTGTACATACGGACGTTATCATAGGTTTTGCTCACAGTTTTCTGTGCTAATATATGCACTGGACGTTGATATTCATCAGATTGAACATGTGGTAGGTGCACTGTATTCTTTTTTGGGAACCACTTTGACTTTTCTTATCAGTAGTAGTAGTTGACCAAACAATTATAATACAAATAACGGTATGGAAATGTTGACGTTGGTTTATGAAATTCAATATGTTTTCAGACGTGGACGAGTGTAGCAGCAACCCGTGTCAAAATGGCGGCACTTGCGAAGACGGCATAAACCAATACAGCTGCGTCTGTGCTGCCGGTTACCAGGGTGTTAATTGCCAAACAGGTCAGCGTTGTACACGTTTTGTTTATAAGAACAGTAATTCTCAATGCCTTCGTGTAATTGTTTACGTAATACTGGAACTATTATGAAGCAAATCTATAAATGACAACGAATGCGAATCATTGACATTAGAGATAAGTAGCGTCAGCACCATGAGCAGTTTCATGGAACGAGGATCACTTCCGCCTAGGGTCTGTCGTGTGGTTCTTCTAGATGTCGAGTTTGTACAGGCGGTAGTAATCAATTCCAATTAGAGCGATATGGGTTGACCGCTTTCCGTCGACTTTTACCGTTAATGTGTACTAGGCCCATTAGAGGCCACGGTTCCGGTATTCTGTTTGTTCTGAGACATTCCTTGTTCTAGCTTTCTTGATTATTGTTTCTAAAATATGTTGTAGATCTATTTCATTTGTTTTCAGCGATCATTACTGTGTTGTCTGCATACTTTAGATGATTCATGCTGTATCTTTCTACATTTATATTTGTTAACATGTATACTGCATTACCTTTGCTTGTACCCCCGTCCACACTTTTCCTCAGCAATTTCCGGGTTAATGATGTTTCTCATCCTGTCCATTATAATCGAAAATATATGGTTCTTTATTTTGTTTAAGAATTATGTTCATATATAAATACCAAATACGCTGCAACACTCAATAATTTCAATTGTAATATCAACAGGTCCAGCAATTTTCCTTTTTTCAAAGATGTTATGTTTTTTTAACTCATCCTTCACAATTTTATAAAAAGTGGTGAACCAGATATTACATATATCTAATTAATCCTCATCGTCATAAGGCACAAACATGGCAGCTCCACGTATTTCGGTCCAAATCTTGTGTATTGTTCTTCCTCCACGCCACTTTCTGAACGCTTTTTATTGGCCCACCACTTGTTCTGTTCCCTTCAGGTGCCCATTTCATTGCTACATTTGTTATGTTGTCATCGTCCTTTCTCCGATCTCATACATTTGACTTCTTTTGTTGGCAGAATATTCTCATGTGATATTTCGAAAGTATCTTACTTCGATGACAGAAAGGTATATGAGATCTAAATTTGTCATACGCCGGTATTCCAAGGCATATACCAATGTGGAGAGAATAGAACCTTAGTACAAATCCAAGTTGTTATTCTAGAATATATAGTGGATCGCCATATCAATTTTAGTCCGAAGAAAGTACATCTGGCTTTGTTCGTGTTCGTGCGATTTTTGATGTCTACAGCGACCCATCCATCTTTGCATGCTTCCCATGTAGACAAAGTTTCTGATTTGCAAATATGCATAATCGAGATACCGGATGTATAATTATGTTTTAGCCCCATCAAATCGGATTTCATTTTTGTTTTTCGTCCTAATTTGATGCTGCTGTCCACGAGTGTGTGTCTTTGTCTACATGTCATGTGGCGTGTAATACAAGGTGGTTAACAATCAGCGAAGTATACGTCCCCAAACAAAGAAAATTTTATGGTTTTTCCGCTTGTTGTTCCTTCTGTTGTTTGCTTCATAATCCATTTTATGACAAGGTTTAACAAGATTGCTATATCCACAATATGTGACAGAACTCCGGGTGTATCCTCCAGAGGCTGTACATACGGACGTTATCATAGGTTTTGCTCACAGTTTTCTGTGCTAATATATGCACTGGACGTTGATATTCATCAGATTGAACATGTGGTAGGTGCACTGTATTCTTTTTTGGGAACCACCTTTGACTGTTCTTATCAGTAGTAGTAGTTGACCAAACAATTATAATACAAATAACGGTATGGAAATGTTGACGTTGGTTTATGAAATTCAATATGTTTTCAGACGTGGACGAGTGTAGCAGCAACCCGTGTCAAAATGGCGGCACTTGCGAAGACGGCATAAACCAATACAGCTGCGTCTGTGCTGCCGGTTACCAGGGTGTTAATTGCCAAACAGGTCAGCGTTGTACACGTTTTGTTTATAAGAACAGTAATTCTCAATGCCTTCGTGTAATTGTTTACGTAATACTGGAACTATTAGGAAGCAAATCTATAAATGACAACGAATGCGAATCATTGACATTAGAGATAAGTAGCGTCAGCACCATGAGCAGTTTCATGGAACGAGGATCACTTCCGCCTAGGGTCTGTCGTGTGGTTCTTCTAGATGTCGAGTTTGTACAGGCGGTAGTAATCAATTCCAATTAGAGCGATATGGGTTGACCGCTTTCCGTCGACTTTTACCGTTAATGTGTACTAGGCCCATTAGAGGCCACGGTTCCGGTATTCTGTTTGTTCTGAGACATTCCTTGTTCTAGCTTTCTTGATTATTGTTTCTAAAATATGTTGTAGATCTATTTCATTTGTTTTCAGCGATCATTACTGTGTTGTCTGCATACTTTAGATGATTCATGCTGTATCTTTCTACATTTATATTTGTTAACATGTATACTGCATTACCTTTGCTTGTACCCCCGTCCACACTTTTCCTCAGCAATTTCCGGGTTAATGATGTTTCTCATCCTGTCCATTATAATCGAAAATATATGGTTCTTTATTTTGTTTAAGAATTATGTTCATATATAAATACCAAATACGCTGCAACACTCAATAATTTCAATTGTAATATCAACAGGTCCAGCAATTTTCCTTTTTTCAAAGATTTTATGTTTTTTTAACTCATCCTTCACAATTTTATAAAAAGTGGTGAACCAGATATTACATATATCTCATTAATCCTCATCGTCATAAGGCACAAACATGGCAGCTCCACGTATTTCGGTCCAAATCTTGTGTATTGTTCTTCCTCCACGCCACTTTCTGAACGCTTTTTATTGGCCCACCACTTGTTCTGTTCCCTTCAGGTGCCCATTTCATTGCTACATTTGTTATGTTGTCATCGTCCTTTCTCCGATCTCATACATTTGACTTCTTTTGTTGGCAGAATATTCTCATGTGATATTTCGAAATTATCTTACTTCGATGACAGAAAGGTATATGAGATCTAAATTTGTCATACGCCGGTATTCCAAAGCATATACCAATGTGGAGAGAATAGAACCTTAGTACAAATCCAAGTTGTTATTCTAGAATATATAGTGGATCGCCATATCAATTTTAGTCCGAAGAAAGTACATCTGGCCTTGTTCATGTTCGTGCGATTTTTGATGTCTACAGCGACCCATCCATCTTTGCATGCTTCCCATGTAGACAAAGTTTCTGATTTGCAAATATGCATAATCGAGATACCGGATGTATAATTATGTTTTAGCCCCATCAAATCGGATTTCATTTTTGTTTTTCGTCCTAATTTGATGCTGCTGTCCACGAGTGTGTGTCTTTGTCTACATGTCATGTGGCGTGTAATACAAGGTGGTTAACAATCAGCGAAGTATACGTCCCCAAACAAAGAAAATTTTATGGTTTTTCCGCTTGTTGTTCCTTCTGTTGTTTGCTTCATAATCCATTTTATGACAAGGTTTAACAAGATTGCTATATCCACAATATGTGACAGAACTCCGGGTGTATCCTCCAGAGGCTGTACATACGGACGTTATCATAGGTTTTGCTCACAGTTTTCTGTGCTAATATATGCACTGGACGTTGATATTCATCAGATTGAACATGTGGTAGGTGCACTGTATTCTTTTTTGGGAACCACCTTTGACTGTTCTTATCAGTAGTAGTAGTTGACCAAACAATTATAATACAAATAACGGTATGGAAATGTTGACGTTGGTTTATGAAATTCAATATGTTTTCAGACGTGGACGAGTGTAGCAGCAACCCGTGTCAAAATGGCGGCACTTGCGAAGACGGCATAAACCAATACAGCTGCGTCTGTGCTGCCGGTTACCAGGGTGTTAATTGCCAAACAGGTCAGCGTTGTACACGTTTTGTTTATAAGAACAGTAATTCTCAATGCCTTCGTGTAATTGTTTACGTAATACTGGAACTATTACGAAGCAAATCTATAAATGACAACGAATGCGAATCATTGACATTAGAGATAAGTAGCGTCAGCACCATGAGCAGTTTCATGGAACGAGGATCACTTCCGCCTAGGGTCTGTCGTGTGGTTCTTCTAGATGTCGAGTTTGTACAGGCGGTAGTAATCAATTCCAATTAGAGCGATATGGGTTGACCGCTTTCCGTCGACTTTTACCGTTAATGTGTACTAGGCCCATTAGAGGCCACGGTTCCGGTATTCTGTTTGTTCTGAGACATTCCTTGTTCTAGCTTTCTTGATTATTGTTTCTAAAATCTGTTGTAGATCTATTTCATTTGTTTTCAGCGATCATTACTGTGTTGTCTGCATACTTTAGATGATTCATGCTGTATCTTTCTACATTTATATTTGTTAACATGTATACTGCATTACCTTTGCTTGTACCCCCGTCCACACTTTTCCTCAGCAATTTCCGGGTTAATGATGTTTCTCATCCTGTCCATTATAATCGAAAATATATGGTTCTTTATTTTGTTTAAGAATTATGTTCATATATAAATACCAAATACGCTGCAACACTCAATAATTTCAATTGTAATATCAACAGGTCCAGCAATTTTCCTTTTTTAAAAGATTTTATGTTTTTTTAACTCATCCTTCACAATTTTATAAAAAGTGGTGAACCAGATATTACATATATCTAATTAATCCTCATCGTCATAAGGCACAAACATGGCAGCTCCACGTATTTCGGTCCAAATCTTGTGTATTGTTCTTCCTCCACGCCACTTTCTGAACGCTTTTTATTGGCCCACCACTTGTTCTGTTCCCTTCAGGTGCCCATTTCATTGCTACATTTGTTATGTTGTCATCGTCCTTTCTCCGATCTCATACATTTGACTTCTTTTGTTGGCAGAATATTCTGATGTGATATTTCGAAAGTATCTTACTTCGATGACAGAAAGGTATATGAGATCTAAATTTGTCATACGCCGGTATTCCAAGGCATATACCAATGTGGAGAGAATAGAACCTTAGTACAAATCCAAGTTGTTATTCTAGAATATATAGTGGATCGCCATATCAATTTTAGTCCGAAGAAAGTACATCTGGCTTTGTTCGTGTTCGTGCGATTTTTGATGTCTACAGCGACCCATCCATCTTTGCATGCTTCCCATGTAGACAAAGTTTCTGATTTGCAAATATGCATAATCGAGATACCGGATGTATAATTATGTTTTAGCCCCATCAAATCGGATTTCATTTTTGTTTTTCGTCCTAATTTGATGCTGCTGTCCACGAGTGTGTGTCTTTGTCTACATGTCATGTGGCGTGTAATACAAGGTGGTTAACAATCAGCGAAGTATACGTCCCCAAACAAAGAAAATTTTATGGTTTTTCCGCTTGTTGTTCCTTCTGTTGTTTGCTTCATAATCCATTTTATGACAAGGTTTAACAAGATTGCTATATCCACAATATGTGACAGAACTCCGGGTGTATCCTCCAGAGGCTGTACATACGGACGTTATCATAGGTTTTGCTCACAGTTTTCTGTGCTAATATATGCACTGGACGTTGATATTCATCAGATTGAACATGTGGTAGGTGCACTGTATTCTTTTTTGGGAACCACCTTTGACTGTTCTTATCAGTAGTAGTAGTTGACCAAACAATTATAATACAAATAACGGTATGAAAATGTTGACGTTGGTTTATGAAATTCAATATGTTTTCAGACGTGGACGAGTGTAGCAGCAACCCGTGTCAAAATGGCGGCACTTGCGAAGGCGGCATAAACCAATACAGCTGCGTCTGTGCTGCCGGTTACCAGGGTGTTAATTGCCAAACAGGTCAGCGTTGTACACGTTTTGTTTATAAGAACAGTAATTCTCAATGCCTTCGTGTAATTGTTTACGTAATACTGGAACTATTAGGAAGCAAATCTATAAATGACAACGAATGCGAATCATTGACATTAGAGATAAGTAGCGTCAGCACCATGAGCAGTTTCATGGAACGAGGATCACTTCCGCCTAGGGTCTGTCGTGTGGTTCTTCTAGATGTCGAGTTTGTACAGGCGGTAGTAATTAATTCCAATTAGAGCGATATGGGTTGACCGCTTTCCGTCGACTTTTACCGTTAATGTGTACTAGGCCCATTAGAGGCCACGGATCCGGTATTCTGTTTGTTCTGAGACATTCCTTGTTCTAGCTTTCTTGATTATTGTTTCTAAAATCTGTTGTAGATCTATTTCATTTGTTTTCAGCGATCATTACTGTGTTGTCTGCATACTTTAGATGATTCATGCTGTATCTTTCTACATTTATATTTGTTAACATGTATACTGCATTACCTTTGCTTGTACCCCCGTCCACACTTTTCCTCAGCAATTTCCGGGTTAATGATGTTTCTCATCCTGTCCATTATAATCGAAAATATATGGTTCTTTGTTTTGTTTAAGAATTATGTTCATATATAAATATCAAATACGCTGCAACACTCAATAATTTCAATTGTAATATCAACAGATCCTGCAAATTTCCTTTTTTCAAAGATTTTATGTTTTTTTAACTCATCCTTCAAAATTTTATAAAAAGTGGTGAACCAGATATTACATATTGCTAATTAATCCTCATCGTCATAAGGCACAAACATGGCAGCTCCACGTATTTCGGTCCAAATCTTGTGTATTGTTCTTCCTCCACGCCACTTTCTGAACGCTTTTTATTGGCCCACCACTTGTTCTGTTCCCTTCAGGTGCCCATTTCATTGCTACATTTGTTATGTTGTCATCGTCCTTTCTCCGATCTCATACATTTGACTTCTTTTGTTGGCAGAATATTCTCATGTGATATTTCGAAAGTATCTTACTTCGATGACAGAAAGGTATATGAGATCTAAATTTGTCATACGCCGGTATTCCAAAGCATATACCAATGTGGAGAGAATAGAACCTTAGTACAAATCAAAGTTGTTATTCTAGAATATATAGTGGATCGCCATATCAATTTTAGTCCGAAGAAAGTACATCTGGCCTTGTTCATGTTCGTGCGATTTTTGAGGTCTACAGCGACCCATCCATCTTTGCATGCTTCCCATGTAGACAAAGTTTCTGATTTGCAAATATGCATAATCGAGATACCGGATGTATAATTATGTTTTAGCCCCATCAAATCGGATTTCATTTTTGTTTTTCGTCCTAATTTGATGCTGCTGTCCACGAGTGTGTGTCTTTGTCTACATGTCATGTGGCGTGTAATACAAGGTGGTTAACAATCAGCGAAGTATACGTCCCCAAACAAAGAAAATGTTATGGTTTTTCCGCTTGTTGTTCCTTCTGTTGTTTGCTTCATAATCCATTTTATGACAAGGTTTAACAAGATTGCTATATCCACAATATGTGACAGAACTCCGGGTGTATCCTCCAGAAGCTGTACATACGGACGTTATCATAGGTTTTGCTCACAGTTTTCTGTGCTAATATATGCACTGGACGTTGATATTCATCAGATTGAACATGTGGTAGGTGCACTGTATTCTTTTTTGGGAACCACCTTTGACTGTTCTTATCAGTAGTAGTAGTTGACCAAACAATTATAATACAAATAACGGTATGGAAATGTTGACGTTGGTTTATGAAATTCAATATGTTTTCAGACGTGGACGAGTGTAGCAGCAACCCGTGTCAAAATGGCGGCACTTGCGAAGACGGCATAAACCAATACAGCTGCGTTTGTGCTGCCGGTTACCAGGGTGTTAATTGCCAAACAGGTCAGCGTTGTACACGTTTTGTTTATAAGAACAGTAATTCTCAATGCCTTCGTGTAATTGTTTACGTAATACTGGAACTATTAGGAAGCAAATCTATAAATGACAACGAATGCGAATCATTGACATTAGAGATAAGTAGCGTCAGCACCATGAGCAGTTTCATGGAACGAGGATCACTTCCGCCTAGGGTCTGTCGTGTGGTTCTTCTAGATGTCGAGTTTGTACAGGCGGTAGTAATCAATTCCAATTAGAGCGATATGGGTTGACCGCTTTCCGTCGACTTTTACTGTTAATGTGTACTAGGCCCATTAGAGGCCACGGTTCCGGTATTCTGTTTGTTCTGAGACATTCCTTGTTCTAGCTTTCTTGATTATTGTTTCTAAAATCTGTTGTAGATCTATTTCATTTGTTTTCAGCGATCATTACTGTGTTGTCTGCATACTTTAGATGATTCATGCTGTATCTTTCTACATTTATATTTGTTAACATGTATACTGCATTACCTTTGCTTGTACCCCCGTCGACACTTTTCCTCAGCAATTTCCGGGTTAATGATATTTCTCATCCTGTCCATTATAATCGAAAATATATGGTTCTTTATTTTGTTTAAGAATTATGTTCATATATAAATACCAAATACCCTGCAACACTCAATAATTTCAATTGTAATATCAACAGGTCCAGCAAATTTCCTTTTTTCAAAGATTTTATGTTTTTTTAACTCATCTTTCAAAATTTTATAAAAAGTGGTGAACCAGATATTACATATAGCTAATTAATCCTCATCGTCATAAGGCACAAACATGGCAGCTCCACGTATTTCGGTCCAAATCTTGTGTATTGTTCTTCCTCCACGCCACTTTCTGAACGCTTTTTATTGGCCCACCACTTGTTCTGTTCCCTTCAGGTGCCCATTTCATTGCTACATTTGTTATGTTGTCATCGTCCTTTCTCCGATCTCATACATTTGACTTCTTTTGTTGGCAGAATATTCTCATGTGATATTTCGAAAGTATCTTACTTCGATGACAGAAAGGTATATGAGATCTAAATTTGTCATACGCCGGTATTCCAAAGCATATACCAATGTGGAGAGAATAGAACCTTAGTACAAATCAAATTTGTTATTCTAGAATATATAGTGGATCGCCATATCAATTTTAGTCCGAAGAAAGTACATCTGGCCTTGTTCGTGTTCGTGCGATTTTTGATGTCTACAGCGACCCATCCATCTTTGCATGCTTCCCATGTAGACAAAGTTTCTGATTTGCAAATATGCATAATCGATATACCGGATGTATAATTATGTTTTAGCCCCATCAAATCGGATTTCATTCTTGTGTTTCGCCCTAATTTGATGCTGCTGTCCACGAGTGTGTGTCTTTGTCTACATGTGTGGCGTGTAATACAAGGTGGTTAACAATCAGCGAAGTATACGTCCCCAAACAAAGAAAATGTTATGGTTTTTCCGCTTGTTGTTCCTTCTGTTGTTTGCTTCATAATCCATTTTATGACAAGGTTTAACAAGATTGCTTTATCCACAATATGTGACAGAACTCCGGGTGTATCCTCCAGAGGCTGTACATACGGGCGTTATCATAGGTTTTGCTCACAGTTTTCTGTGCTAATATATGCACTGGACGTTGATATTCATCAGATTGAACATGTGGTAGGTGCACTGTATTCTTTTTTGGGAACCACCTTTGACTGTTCATATCAGTAGTAGTAGTTGACCAAACAATTATAATACAAATAACGGTATGGAAATGTTGACGTTGGTTTATGAAATTCAATATGTTTTCAGACGTGGACGAGTGTAGCAGCAACCCGTGTCAAAATGGCGGCACTTGCGAAGACGACATAAACCAATACAGCTGCGTCTGTGCTGCCGGTTACCAGGGTGTTAATTGCCAAACAGGTCAGCGTTGTACACGTTTTGTTTATAAGAACAGTAATTCTCAATGCCTTCGTGTAATTGTTTACGTAATACTGGAACTATTAGGAAGCAAATCTATAAATGACAACGAATGCGAATCATTGACATTAGAGATAAGTAGCGTCAGCACCATGAGCAGTTTCATGGAACGAGGATCACTTCCGCCTAAGGTCTGTCGTGTGGTTCTTCTAGATGTCGAGTTTGTACAGGCGGTAGTAATCAATTCCAATTAGAGCGATATGGGTTGACCGCTTTCCGTCGACTTTTACCGTTAATGTGTACTAGGCCCATTAGAGGCCACGGTTCCGGTATTCTGTTTGTTCTGAGACATTCCTTGTTCTAGCTTTCTTGATTATTGTTTCTAAAATCTGTTGTAGATCTATTTCATTTGTTTTCAGCGATCATTACTGTGTTGTCTGCATACTTTAGATGATTCATGCTGTATCTTTCTACATTTATATTTGTTAACATGTATACTGCATTACCTTTGCTTGTACCCCCGTCCACACTTTTCCTCAGCAATTTCCGGGTTAATGATGTTTCTCATCCTGTCCATTATAATCGAAAATATATGGTTCTTTATTTTGTTTAAGAATTATGTTCATATATAAATACCAAATACGCTGCAACACTCAATAATTTCAATTGTAATATCAACAGGTCCAGCAAATTTCCTTTTTTCAAAGATTTTATGTTTTTTTAACTCATCCTTCAAAATTTTATAAAAAGTGGTGAACCAGATATTACATATAGCTAATTAATCCTCATCGTCATAAGGCACAAACATGGCAGCTCCACGTATTTCGGTCCAAATCTTGTGTATTGTTCTTCCTCCACGCCATTTTCTGAACGCTTTTTATTGGCCCACCACTTGTTCTGTTCCCTTCAGGTGCCCATTTCATTGCTACATTTGTTATGTTGTCATCGTCCTTTCTCCGATCTCATACATTTGACTTCTTTTGTTGGCAGAATATTCTCATGTGATATTTCGAAAGTATCTTGCTTCGATGACAGAAAGGTATATGAGATCTAAATTTGTCATACGCCGGTATTCCAAAGCATATACCAATGTGGAGAGAATAGAACCTTAGTACAAATCCAAGTTGTTATTCTAGAATATATAGTGGATCGCCATATCAATTTTAGTCCGAAGAAAGTACATCTGGCCTTGTTCGTGTTCGTGCGATTTTTGATGTCTACAGCGACCCATCCATCTTTGCATGCTTCCCATGTAGACAAAGTTTCTGATTTGCAAATATGCATAATCGAGATACCGGATGTATAATTATGTTTTAGCCCCATCAAATCGGATTTCATTCTTGTGTTTCGTCCTAATTTGATGCTGCTGTCCACGAGTGTGTGTCTTTGTCTACATGTGTGGCGTGTAATACAAGGTGGTTTACAATCAGCGAAGTATACGTCCCCAAACAAAGAAAATGTTATGGTTTTTCCGCTTGTTGTTCCTTCTGTTGTTTGCTTCATAATCCATTTTATGACAAGGTTTAACAAGATTGCTATATCCACAATATGTGACAGAACTCCGGGTGTATCCTCCAGAGGCTGTACATACGGGCGTTATCATAGGTTTTGCTCACAGTTTTCTGTGCTAATATAGGCACTGGACGTTGATATTCATCAGATTGAACATGTGGTAGGTGCACTGTATTGTTTTTTGGGAACCACCTTTGACTGTTCTTATCAGTAGTAGTAGTTGACCAAACAATTATAATACAAATAACGGTATGGAAATGTTGACGTTGGTTTATGAAATTCAATATGTTTTCAGACGTGGACGAGTGTAGCAGCAACCCGTGTCAAAATGGCGGCACTTGCGAAGACGGCATAAACCAATACAGCTGCGTCTGTGCTGCCGGTTACCAGGGTGTTAATTGCCAAACAGGTCAGCGTTGTACACGTTTTGTTTATAAGAACAGTAATTCTCAATGCCTTCGTGTAATTGTTTACGTAATACTGGAACTATTAGGAAGCAAATCTATAAATGACAACGAATGCGAATCATTGACATTAGAGATAAGTAGCGTCAGCACCATGAGCAGTTTCATGGAACGAGGATCACTTCCGCCTACGGTCTGTCGTGTGGTTCTTCTAGATGTCGAGTTTGTACAGGCGGTAGTAATCAATTCCAGTTAGAGCGATATGGGTTGACCGCTTTCCGTCGACTTTTACCGTTAATGTGTACTAGGCCCATTAGAGGCCACGGTTCCGGTATTCTGTTTGTTCTGAGACATTCCTTGTTCTAGCTTTCTTGATTATTGTTTCTAAAATCTGTTGTAGATCTATTTCATTTGTTTTCAGCGATCATTACTGTGTTGTCTGCATACTTTAGATGATTCATGCTGTATCTTTCTACATTTATATTTGTTAACATGTATACTGCATTACCTTTGCTTGTACCCACGTCCAAACTTTTCCTCAGCAATTTCCGGGTTAATGATGTTTCTCATCCTGTCCATTATAATCGAAAATATATGGTTCTTTATTTTGTTTAAGAATTATGTTCATATATACATACCAAATACGCTGCAACACTCAATAATTTCAATTGTAATATCAACAGATCCTGCAAATTTCCTTTTTTCAAAGATTTTATGTTTTTTTAACTCATCCTTCAAAATTTAATAAAAAGTGGTGAACCAGATATTACATATTGCTAATTAATCCTCATCGTCATAAGGCACAAACATGGCAGCTCCACGTATTTCGATCCAAATCTTGTGTATTGTTCTTCCTCCACGCCACTTTCTGAACGCTTTTTATTGGCCCACCACTTGTTCTGTTCCCTTCAGGTGCCCATTTCATTGCTACATTTGTTATGTTGTCATCGTCCTTTCTCCGATCTCATACATTTGACTTCTTTTGTTGGCAGAATATTCTCATGTGATATTTCGAAAGTATCTTACTTCGATGACAGAAAGGTATATGAGATCTAAATGTGTCATACGCCGGTATTCCAAAGCATATACCAATGTTGAGAGAATAGAACCTTAGTACAAATCAAAGTTGTTATTCTAGAATATATAGTGGATCGCCATATCAATTTTAGTCCGAAGAAAGTACATCTGGCCTTGTTCGTGTTCGTGCGATTTTTGATGTCTACAGCGACCCATCCATCTTTGCATGCTTCCCATGTAGACAAAGTTTCTGATTTGCAAATTTGCATAATCGATATACCGGATGTATAATTATGTTTTAGCCCCATCAAATCGGATTTCATTCTTGTGTTTCGTCCTAATTTGATGCTGCTGTCCACGAGTGTGTGTCTTTGTCTACATGAGTGGCGTGTAATACAAGGTGGTTAACAATCAGCGAAGTATACGTCCCCAAACAAAGAAAATGTTATGGTTTTTCCGCTTGTTGTTCCTTCTGTTGTTTGCTTCATAATCCATTTAATGACAAGGTTTAACAAGATTGCTTTATCCACAATATGTGACAGAACTCCGGGTGTATCCTCCAGAGGCTGTACATACGGGCGTTATCATAGGTTTTGCTCACAGTTTTCTGTGCTAATATATGCACTGGACGTTGATATTCATCAGATTGAACATGTGGTAGGTGCACTGTATTCTTTTTTGGGAACCACCTTTGACTGTTCATATCAGTAGTAGTAGTTGACCAAACAATTATAATACAAATAACGGTATGGAAATGTTGACGTTGGTTTATGAAATTCAATATGTTTTCAGACGTGGACGAGTGTAGCAGCAACCCGTGTCAAAATGGCGGCACTTGCGAAGACGACATAAACCAATACAGCTGCGTCTGTGCTGCCGGTTACCAGGGTGTTAATTGCCAAACAGGTCAGCGTTGTACACGTTTTGTTTATAAGAACAGTAATTCTCAATGCCTTCGTGTAATTGTTTACGTAATACTGGAACTATTAGGAAGCAAATCTATAAATGACAACGAATGCGAATCATTGACATTAGAGATAAGTAGCGTCAGCACCATGAGCAGTTTCATGGAACGAGGATCACTTCCGCCTAAGGTCTGTCGTGTGGTTCTTCTAGATGTCGAGTTTGTACAGGCGGTAGTAATCAATTCCAATTAGAGCGATATGGGTTGACCGCTTTCCGTCGACTTTTACCGTTAATGTGTACTAGGCCCATTAGAGGCCACGGTTCCGGTATTCTGTTTGTTCTGAGACATTCCTTGTTCTAACTTTCTTGATTATTGTTTCTAAAATCTGTTGTAGATCTATTTCATTTGTTTTCAGCGATCATTACTGTGTTGTCTGCATACTTTAGATGATTCATGCTGTATCTTTCTACATTTATATTTGTTAACATGTATACTGCATTACCTTTGCTTGTACCCCCGTCCACACTTTTCCTCAGCAATTTCCGGGTTAATGATGTTTCTCATCCTGTCCATTATAATCGAAAATATATGGTTCTTTATTTTGTTTAAGAATTATGTTCATATATACATACCAAATACGCTGCAACACTCAATAATTTCAATTGTAATATCAACAGATCCTGCAAATTTCCTTTTTTCAAAGATTTTATGTTTTTTTAACTCATCCTTCAAAATTTTATAAAAAGTGGTGAACCAGATATTACATTTCGTGTGCTACTTTCGCTCGGTACCCCCTCACCCCCAGTGTATATATGATGACATGTGTTACAGAATTGTTCATGCAGCCCTTTCTCTGTTTGTATAAAGTTACACCAACTATTTCATAGGTTGGTAATGGGCAATCCAAATTTATTAATTCACAGGGATTGCCACTGTGCACAGACAATATATACCGTGTATTTCGCATCCTGTGCACAGACAGGTACATAAAGATTACTGATCTATGTACCGCATATGCTATGTACTACAATTTGTACATATATATATATAATAATTTTCCATTCTAGCTAGTTAGTGACTGAAAAAACCCTTGAATGCTGTTATACATATTTACAGCATACGAACTGTCACAGATTTACAATATATAATTCAAGGGAAAAGATACCTCTGTGCATACTGCACACCTTCTATATTACTAGCTAGATTATTTACCGCAATTTGCTATATACAAAAGTGGGGGGCTCAAACCCCCTTAGTGATCTGATATTGACCGTGCTAAATTGCAGATATTATATAAAAGACAATACATGTACATCAAAGACACACTGGGAGGGTGGGAGGGAATCAAAATTTTGTTGACAGTTGAAGATGAAGTGTTCTGTACGGCAATGCGAATCGAACTGAACGAGAACCCGCTTCTCTGTTCTTACTGCAAACATTTTCCCGCGCATGCGCTGCTGGCCAATCGCGTGCCGCTCAGGTGACGCGGTTTAATTAGCATTCTAGGCCAGTTTAATTAAGCGCTGGGGCGAATAAAAGGGGTGTGCAGTATTAGAGGGGAAACAGGTTGTTTTTACCACCTAGCTTATCCGCTAGGTGCTCGCTACGTTGTTACACAAAAAAGCTTTTCATCCTGAAGGCCAAAAATTAATTTCGTGTGCTACTTTCGCTCGGTACCCCCTCACCCCCAGTGTATATATGATGACATGTGTTACAGAATTGTTCATGCAGCCCTTTCTCTGTTTGTATAAAGTTACACCAACTATTTCATAGGTTGGTAATGGGCAATCCAAATTTATTAATTCACAGGGATTGCCACTGTGCACAGACAATATATACCGTGTATTTCGCATCCTGTGCACAGACAGGTACATAAAGATTACTGATCTATGTACCGCATATGCTATGTACTACAATTTGTACATATATATATATAATAATTTTCCATTCTAGCTAGTTAGTGACTGAAAAAACCCTTGAATGCTGTTATACATATTTACAGCATACGAACTGTCACAGATTTACAATATATAATTCAAGGGAAAAGATACCTCTGTGCATACTGCACACCTTCTATATTACTAGCTAGATTATTTACCGCAATTTGCTATATACAAAAGTGGGGGGCTCAAACCCCCTGGCCCCCATGTTCGCATGTGGTGGCCAAAACCCCCACTAAAGGGCTGCTGATGACTAATAAAACAAGCCAATTCTAACAAAATGTATTTCCTTAGTTGATGGCTTCAACAGGAAAACCCATCGTCTGCTGATAGAAGCAAGTCGGACTCGTGTTAGGTTGTCCCGCTATGCCTGTCCCTCCCTCAACAGAGGGATAGGCCGTCTCACGACCCACCCTCCACCACGAGACGAACGAGGCACTACGAGACCGTCCCACCACACTTGACCACTGCATTCTACGACTTGTAAAGTTTAAAGAGCTCAGCTAGCCTTGAAAGTTCGTCCCATTCAGTGTTGCAGCGCCGTCACATCAGGGGTTGCCGATTGTTGCAGATCTACCGTCCCATTGTGTAGCGACCCGGCGAACTTTTGATTGAATGGGTAGACTCGTCATGAAACACAATAGTTACATGTGGTCAGTTGTATGTTGAGTGGCTGGTACGTCTTATGTGGCTTATTTGCTGGAGATTGATTCTACCCGGATATATTTTTGGTACGAGTTCGAATGCCAGCGACCCATAGCCTTAATTTGTTCTGATGAGAAACCTGCTTTTGCTGCCCACGTCGCAGCCCCTATTCTGAATGAGTGTGGTGAAATTTTCTTGCCAGCTAAGTCTGTGTTATCTAGCACTGCTTTAAGATAGTTAGCAAAAGCGGTCTTCTGCACTGGTAACTTATTGGCAGTGCGGAAAAGGGGCCCCTCATCCTGACCCCTGAGTTTGATATAGTCTACCATCCTACGATATGGACACGCTGTCTTTCTTGTGGGGAGGACATCCAGACTGAATGGGCGGCCTGCACTGTGTTTGTATGACTGGAACACCAGGCGTAATTTTGAAGGTTTTATGCGACATTGGGTCACCGAAAGATTATGCGGGCTAGCTGTTACCTCACCTATTCTTAGAAAACCAAAGAACATGAGGCTGAACATAGCCCGGAGCAAGACAACTGTGTACGAAGAACATTGAGTCATTGGAACTGTTCTAATGATGAGAGACAGATCATGAGAGGAGACAGGTTGACGTTGGTCAACGTGCGGGCAAGCGCGTGCCACACCCTTAACAGTCTTTACCACCAAGTAATCATTTGTTGGATCGGGGTAGCGACATACTTTGTGACGTTCAGAGATAGCCGATAAAAAAGTCCTAATTGTGCTGGGTGCTTTGCCTTCATTTTTTAGATATTGAACAAATGCAATTACTGTGTTAGGGGAAGCTGGTAGATATTGCCTCTTTCTATCTAGTGTTTGTACAAAGGTTACAAACCTTGTCCAATTATTCTCATAACGTTTTGCACTACTTGGTGCGAAAGCAGCGTCCATGGTAGTCAGGGCGCTGTGTGCCAGGGTAGCCAGTGAGTGGGAACAGGTGCTGGGTGGTCGGCCAGACTTGGCTGAACTCTGCGTGCACGGTCCACCTGCAACCGCGATATGAGATCGGCAACAACATTGATCTTTCCTGGGATGTGCTTAGCACGGAAACATATGTTATATGACAGGCATGCAACAATCAATTCTCGGAGCAAACACATCAGCTGTGGATCCCTGGCGGTTTGCCTGTTGATCACGGCCACTACTGCTGTATTGTCTGAAAAAAACAAGACCCGTTGATTAGTCCATACTGGCCCCCAGCTCCTGACGGCCAGTACTATTGGAAGGAGTTCTTTGATTGCAATGTGCTTGGAACTCCAAGACGAGGAAAACTGACCCTGTAACCACTTATCTCTCCAGACAGCTCCATAGGCAAAGCCACTTGCATCTGTTGTGAGCTGCAACACATCTGATGACGTCCATTTGCTAGGTAGAAAAGACAGAGTGCCATTGAACGTGTGCAGAAATTCAAGCCAAGCAGATATGTCTCTCCGGGCTTCAATTGTCAGGCGGATGCGGTGGTTTGGGCTCGTCTTGCCCCTGGTTAAATCGATTATTCGTCTTAGAAAACATCTTCCAGGCGCGACTGCCCTGCAAGCGAAGGAAAGGGAGCCGACCATTGATTGTACCTCTCGTAGGGTGGCTTTCTTTCTCCTGGCCATGTTTTTAAGCTTTTGACGTAGCGACTGTACTTTGTCCAAGGGTAAAGCGAGTGTTTGATTAATCGTGTCAACTTCAATACCATGGAGTGTGACTACTGTGGAAGGTAACACCGTTTTTGTCTGCTTTATGGGTAGGTTAACCATCTCACTGAGTTCAAAAAACCGTGAGAGACTGTCATGACATTCAGGGAATGTTTTACCAAAAAACACAAAATCGTCCAGAATATGACTCATGTTGGTGACATGAAATTTCTTCTGACAAATCCATTGTAATGCATCCGACAGGAGTTCAAATGTTTGGCATGAATTACTGCACCCCATGGGAAGACACATGTCAAAATATCTTTGCCCCAGGAACTTGAAACCTAGTAACCTGTAATCGAAAGGCGAAACGGGTATGATTCGAAAGGCATCCTGTAGGTCGGCCTTGGCTATATATGCTCCCTTTCCCAGAGACACCAGTTGTTCAATACAATGGTCCAACATATGGAAAGTGACGGCTGTGAATTCAGGAAGTATGTGAGAGTTAACCGAGTTGGCCTTGGGGAAACTAAGGTCATGGATAAGCCGGAATTCACCCTCTACTTTCTTGGGGATTAAACCCAAAGGAGAGTAAACCATGTTCGGGAAAGGGTCTGATGCGAAGGGCCCTGCAATTCTCTGTTTATCTTTCTCTTTATTTAGCTTCTGTTGTACTATGTCTAAGTTATCCCTGACCGACCTGTGATTCTCATAGTCATGTTTTGGTGGATCTGTTTGGATACTGGAAGGAATGCGAAAGCCATTGGTAAAACCTGCAACTAAGATGTCGGTTCGTTTCGTGTCATACCCCTGCAATAACAGAGACAAAACTTTAGCCTTTACCGGTGTCGGTAAAACATGCTTTTCGGTTGGCAAAAGTGTCGGGATACTTGCATTGTCTGCACCTGCAACAAAATCAAACTGTTTTAGTGATGATAGAGTGGCTTTTGTTGTTGGTAGTCTTTGCCCTGCAGGCGACTCGGCTGTGTCCGTCTTTCTTGCAGAAAGAGCATACATGTGAGAATTGGCAATCACGTTTGTTACACTTTCCCCTGTTGAAGTAATAGCAAGGGCGGGTGGAATGGGTGCGGTCGCTCCTGCTAGCATAGTCACGAAAGGGCTGGGCCGTTGTAGATGCAGTTACTTTTGCTTTACAGCTTGCTTTCACACTGGAGTACAGGGGGTAATTGAAAACGTCCCATGGGGCACCCGTCCTCTCCCTTCTGACACGGAAACGGTAGTCATATTCTAACCACACTCTGGGTCCCTTCTGGGCATGCATAGTCAGGATGTGGTCCATATAAGTCATTAGTTGGCTACCCTCCTCTGGGAACTGTTCTGCCCTGATGGCTGCATATGTCATGAACAAGTGCAGCCATTCCCCTATCTGGTCTACTGGGATGACTGCCCGTTTCCTGTCTACGGAGGGGGAGGAGGGGTCTTCCTGGGGGTCCAGATCGTAATCTGTGCGCAGAATTCGTAGCGGGAAATATTCATTAGTGAGGATACGCTTTCTGAGTCTATCTGTCACCTCGTCCCCCAGCTTTGCCCAACCCATGTCAAAAGCAGTAGTACCTGATCGGATGCTGCTGTCCACGAGTGTGTGTCTTTGTCTACATGTGTGGCGTGTAATACAAGGTGGTTAACAATCAGCGAAGTATACGTCCCCAAACAAAGAAAATGTTATGGTTTTTCCGCTTGTTGTTCCTTCTGTTGTTTGCTTCATAATCCATTTTATGACAAGGTTTAACAAGATTGCTTTATCCACAATATGTGACAGAACTCCGGGTGTATCCTCCAGAGGCTGTACATACGGGCGTTATCATAGGTTTTGCTCACAGTTTTCTGTGCTAATATATGCACTGGACGTTGATATTCATCAGATTGAACATGTGGTAGGTGCACTGTATTCTTTTTTGGGAACCACCTTTGACTGTTCATATCAGTAGTAGTAGTTGACCAAACAATTATAATACAAATAACGGTATGGAAATGTTGACGTTGGTTTATGAAATTCAATATGTTTTCAGACGTGGACGAGTGTAGCAGCAACCCGTGTCAAAATGGCGGCACTTGCGAAGACGACATAAACCAATACAGCTGCGTCTGTGCTGCCGGTTACCAGGGTGTTAATTGCCAAACAGGTCAGCGTTGTACACGTTTTGTTTATAAGAACAGTAATTCTCAATGCCTTCGTGTAATTGTTTACGTAATACTGGAAATATTAGGAAGCAAATCTATAAATGACAACGAATGCGAATCATTGACATTAGAGATAAGTAGCGTCAGCACCATGAGCAGTTTCATGGAACGAGGATCACTTCCGCCTAAGGTCTGTCGTGTGGTTCTTCTAGATGTCGAGTTTGTACAGGCGGTAGTAATCAATTCCAATTAGAGCGATATGGGTTGACCGCTTTCCGTCGACTTTTACCGTTAATGTGTACTAGGCCCATTAGAGGCCACGGTTCCGGTATTCTGTTTGTTCTGAGACATTCCTTGTTCTAGCTTTCTTGATTATTGTTTCTAAAATCTGTTGTAGATCTATTTCATTTGTTTTCAGCGATCATTACTGTGTTGTCTGCATACTTTAGATGATTCATGCTGTATCTTTCTACATTTATATTTGTTAACATGTATACTGCATTACCTTTGCTTGTACCCCCGTCCACACTTTTCCTCTGCAATTTCCGGGTTAATGATGATTCTCATCCTGTCCATTATAATCGAAAATATATGGTTCTTTATTTTGTTTAAGAATTATGTTCATATATAAATACCAAATACGCTGCAACACTCAATAATTTCAATTGTAATATCAACAGGTCCAGCAAATTTCCTTTTTTCAAAGATTTTATGTTTTTTTAACTCATCCTTCAAAATTTTATAAAAAGTGGTGAACCAGATATTACATATAGCTAATTAATCCTCATCGTCATAAGGCACAAACATGGCAGCTCCACGTATTTCGGTCCAAATCTTGTGTATTGTTCTTCCTCCACGCCACTTTCTGAACGCTTTTTATTGGCCCACCACTTGTTCTGTTCCCTTCAGGTGCCCATTTCATTGCTACATTTGTTATGTTGTCATCGTCCTTTCTCCGATCTCATACATTTGACTTCTTTTGTTGGCAGAATATTCTCATGTGATATTTCGAAAGTATCTTACTTCGATGACAGAAAGGTATATGAGATCTAAATTTGTCATACGCCGGTATTCCAAAGCATATACCAATGTGGAGAGAATAGAACCTTAGTACAAATCCAAGTTGTTATTCTAGAATATATAGTGGATCGCCATATCAATTTTAGTCCGAAGAAAGTACATCTGGCCTTGTTCGTGTTCGTGCGATTTTTGATGTCTACAGCGACCCATCCATCTTTGCATGCTTCCCATGTAGACAAAGTTTCTGATTTGCAAATATGCATAATCGAGATACCGGATGTATAATTATGTTTTAGCCCCATCAAATCGGATTTCATTCTTGTGTTTCGTCCTAATTTGATGCTGCTGTCCACGAGTGTGTGTCTTTGTCTACATGTGTGGCGTGTAATACAAGGTGGTTTACAATCAGCGAAGTATACGTCCCCAAACAAAGAAAATGTTATGGTTTTTCCGCTTGTTGTTCCTTCTGTTGTTTGCTTCATAATCCATTTTATGACAAGGTTTAACAAGATTGCTATATCCACAATATGTGACAGAACTCCGGGTGTATCCTCCAGAGGCTGTACATACGGGCGTTATCATAGGTTTTGCTCACAGTTTTCTGTGCTAATATAGGCACTGGACGTTGATATTCATCAGATTGAACATGTGGTAGGTGCACTGTATTGTTTTTTGGGAACCACCTTTGACTGTTCTTATCAGTAGTAGTAGTTGACCAAACAATTATAATACAAATAACGGTATGGAAATGTTGACGTTGGTTTATGAAATTCAATATGTTTTCAGACGTGGACGAGTGTAGCAGCAACCCGTGTCAAAATGGCGGCACTTGCGAAGACGGCATAAACCAATACAGCTGCGTCTGTGCTGCCGGTTACCAGGGTGTTAATTGCCAAACAGGTCAGCGTTGTACACGTTTTGTTTATAAGAACAGTAATTCTCAATGCCTTCGTGTAATTGTTTACGTAATACTGGAACTATTAGGAAGCAAATCTATAAATGACAACGAATGCGAATCATTGACATTAGAGATAAGTAGCGTCAGCACCATGAGCAGTTTCATGGAACGAGGATCACTTCCGCCTACGGTCTGTCGTGTGGTTCTTCTAGATGTCGAGTTTGTACAGGCGGTAGTAATCAATTCCAGTTAGAGCGATATGGGTTGACCGCTTTCCGTCGACTTTTACCGTTAATGTGTACTAGGCCCATTAGAGGCCACGGTTCCGGTATTCTGTTTGTTCTGAGACATTCCTTGTTCTAGCTTTCTTGATTATTGTTTCTAAAATCTGTTGTAGATCTATTTCATTTGTTTTCAGCGATCATTACTGTGTTGTCTGCATACTTTAGATGATTCATGCTGTATCTTTCTACATTTATATTTGTTAACATGTATACTGCATTACCTTTGCTTGTACCCACGTCCAAACTTTTCCTCAGCAATTTCCGGGTTAATGATGTTTCTCATCCTGTCCATTATAATCGAAAATATATGGTTCTTTATTTTGTTTAAGAATTATGTTCATATATACATACCAAATACGCTGCAACACTCAATAATTTCAATTGTAATATCAACAGATCCTGCAAATTTCCTTTTTTCAAAGATTTTATGTTTTTTTAACTCATCCTTCAAAATTTTATAAAAAGTGGTGAACCAGATATTACATATTGCTAATTAATCCTCATCGTCATAAGGCACAAACATGGCAGCTCCACGTATTTCGGTCCAAATCTTGTGTATTGTTCTTCCTCCACGCCACTTTCTGAACGCTTTTTATTGGCCCACCACTTGTTCTGTTCCCTTCAGGTGCCCATTTCATTGCTACATTTGTTATGTTGTCATCGTCCTTTCTCCGATCTCATACATTTGACTTCTTTTGTTGGCAGAATATTCTCATGTGATATTTCGAAAGTATCTTACTTCGATGACAGAAAGGTATATGAGATCTAAATGTGTCATACGCCGGTATTCCAAAGCATATACCAATGTGGAGAGAATAGAACCTTAGTACAAATCAAAGTTGTTATTCTAGAATATATAGTGGATCGCCATATCAATTTTAGTCCGAAGAAAGTACATCTGGCCTTGTTCGTGTTCGTGCGATTTTTGATGTCTACAGCGTCCCATCCATCTTTGCATGCTTCCCATGTAGACAAAGTTTCTGATTTGCAAATATGCATAATCGAGATACCGGATGTATAATTATGTTTTAGCCCCATCAAATCGGATTTCATTCTTGTGTTTCGTCCTAATTTGATGCTGCTGTCCACGAGTGTGTGTCTTTGTCTACATGTCTGGCGTGTAATACAAGGTGGTTTACAATCAGCGAAGTATACGTCCCCAAACAAAGAAAATGTTATGGTTTTTCCGCTTGTTGTTCCTTCTGTTGTTTGCTTCATAATCCATTTTATGACAAGGTTTAACAAGATTGCTATATCCACAATATGTGACAGAACTCCGGGTGTATCCTCCAGAGGCTGTACATACGGGCGTTATCATAGGTTTTGCTCACAGTTTTCTGTGCTAATATAGGCACTGGACGTTGATATTCATCAGATTGAACATGTGGTAGGTGCACTGTATTCTTTTTTGGGAACCACCTTTGACTGTTCTTATCAGTAGTAGTAGTTGACCAAACAATTATAATACAAATAACGGTATGGAAATGTTGACGTTGGTTTATGAAATTCAATATGTTTTCAGACGTGGACGAGTGTAGCAGCAACCCGTGTCAAAATGGCGGCACTTGCGAAGACGGCATAAACCAATACAGCTGCGTCTGTGCTGCCGGTTACCAGGGTGTTAATTGCCAAACAGGTCAGCGTTGTACACGTTTTGTTTATAAGAACAGTAATTCTCAATGCCTTCGTGTAATTGTTTACGTAATACTGGAACTATTAGGAAGCAAATCTATAAATGACAACGAATGCGAATCATTGATATTAGAGATAAGTAGCGTCAGCACCATGAGCAGTTTCATGGAACGAGGATCACTTCCGCCTACGGTCTGTCGTGTGGTTCTTCTAGATGTCGAGTTTGTACAGGCGGTAGTAATCAATTCCAGTTAGAGCGATATGGGTTGACCGCTTTCCGTCGACTTTTACCGTTAATGTGTACTAGGCCCATTAGAGGCCACGGTTCCGGTATTCTGTTTGTTCTGAGACATTCCTTGTTCTAGCTTTCTTGATTATTGTTTCTAAAATCTGTTGTAGATCTATTTCATTTGTTTTCAGCGATCATTACTGTGTTGTCTGCATACTTTAGATGATTCATGCTGTATCTTTCAACATTTATATTTGTTAACATGTATACTGCATTACCTTTGCTTGTACCCCCGTCCACACTTTTGCTCAGCAATTTCCGTGTTAATGATGTTTCTCATCCTGTCCATTATAATCGAAAATATATGGTTCTTTATTTTGTTTAAGAATTATGTTCATATATAAATACCAAATACGCTGCAACACTCAATAATTTCAATTGTAATATCAACAGATCCTGCAAATTTCCTTTTTTCAAAGATTTTATGTTTTTTTAACTCATCCTTCAAAATTTTATAAAAAGTGGTGAACCAGATATTACATATTGCTAATTAATCCTCATCGTCATAAGGCACAAACATGGCAGCTCCACGTATTTCGGTCCAAATCTTGTGTATTGTTCTTCCTCCACGCCACTTTCTGAACGCTTTTTATTGGCCCACCACTTGTTCTGTTCCCTTCAGGTGCCAATTTCATTGCTACATTTGTTATGTTGTCATCGTCCTTTCTCCGATCTCATACATTTGACTTCTTTTGTTGGCAGAATATTCTCATGTGATATTTCGAAAGTATCTTACTTCGATGACAGAAAGGTATATGAGATCTAAATTTGTCATACGCCGGTATTCCAAGGCATATACCAATGTGGAGAGAATAGAACCTTAGTACAAATCCAAGTTGTTATTCTAGAATATATAGTGGATCGCCATATCAATTTTAGTCCGAAGAAAGTACATCTGGCCTTGTTCGTGTTCGTGCGATTTTTGATGTCTACAGCGACCCATCCATCTTTGCATGCTTCCCATGTAGACAAAGTTTCTGATTTGCAAATATGCATAATCGAGATACCGGATGTATAATTATGTTTTAGCCCCATCAAATCGGATTTCATTTTTGTGTTTCGTCCTAATTTGATGCTGCTGTCCACGAGTGTGTGTCTTTGTCTACATGTCATGTGGCGTGTAATACAAGGTGGTTAACAATCAGCGAAGTATACGTCCCCAAACAAAGAAAATGTTATGGTTTTTCCGCTTGTTGTTCCTTCTGTTGTTTGCTTCATAATCCATTTTATTACAAGGTTTAACAAGATTACTATATCCACAACATGTGACAGCACTCCGGGTGTATCGTCCAGAGGCTGTACATACGGGCGTTATCATAGGTTTTGCTCACAGTTTTCTGTGCTAATATATGCACTGGACGTTGATATTCATCAGATTGAACATGTGGTAGGTGCACTGTATTCTTTTTTGGGAACCACCTTTGACTGTTCTTATCAGTAGTAGTAGTTGACCAAACAATTATAATACAAATAACGGTATGGAAATGTTGACGTTGGTTTATGAAATTCAATATGTTTTCAGACGTGGACGAGTGTAGCAGCAACCCGTGTCAAAATGGCGGCACTTGCGAAGACGACATAAACCAATACAGCTGCGTCTGTGCTGCCGGTTACCAGGGTGTTAATTGCCAAACAGGTCAGCGTTGTACACGTTTTGTTTATAAGAACAGTAATTCTCAATGCCTTCGTGTAATTGTTTACGTAATACTGGAACTATTAGGAAGCAAATCTATAAATGACAACGAATGCGAATCATTGACATTAGAGATAAGTAGCGTCAGCACCATGAGCAGTTTCATAGAACGAGGATCACTTCCGCCTAAGGTCTGTCGTGTGGTTCTTCTAGATGTCGAGTTTGTACAGGCGGTAGTAATCAATTCCAATTAGAGCGATATGGGTTGACCGCTTTCCGTCGACTTTTACCGTTAATGTGTACTAGGCCCATTAGAGGCCACGGTTCCGGTATTCTGTTTGTTCTGAGACATTCCTTGTTCTAGCTTTCTTGATTATTGTTTCTAAAATCTGTTGTAGATCTATTTCATTTGTTTTCAGCGATCATTACTGTGTTGTCTGCATACTTTAGATGATTCATGCTGTATCTTTCTACATTTATATTTGTTAACATGTATACTGCATTACCTTTGCTTGTACCCCCGTCCACACATTTCCTCAGCAATTTCCGGGTTAATGATGTTTCTCATCCTGTCCATTATAATCGAAAATATATGGTTCTTTATTTTGTTTAAGAATTATGTTCATATATAAATACCAAATACGTTGCAACACTCAATAATTTCAATTGTAATATCAACAGGTCCAGCAAATTTCCTTTTTTCAAAGATTTTATGTTTTTTTAACTCATCCTTCAACATTTTATAAAAAGTGGTGAACCAGATATTACATATAGCTAATTAATCCTCATCGTCATAAGGCACAAACATGGCAGCTCCACGTATTTCGGTCCAAATCTTGTGTATTGTTCTTCCTCCACGCCACTTTCTGAACGCTTTTTATTGGCCCACCACATGTTCTGTTCCCTTCAGGTGCCCATTTCATTGATACACATTTGTTATGTTGTCATCGTCCTTTCTCCGATCTCATACATTTTTGACTTCTTTTGTTGGCAGAATATTCCTATGTGATATTTCGAAAGTATCTTACTTCGATGACAGAAAGGTATATGAGATCAAAATTTGTCATACGCCGGTATTCCAAGGCATATACCAATGTGGAGAGAATAGAACCTTAGTACAAATCCAAGTTGTTATTCTAGAATATATAGTGGATCGCCATATCAATTTTAGTCCGAAGAAAGTACATCTGGCCTTGTTCGTGTTCGTGCGATTTTTGATGTCTACAGCGACCCATCCATCTTTGCATGCTTCCCATGTAGACAAAGTTTCTGATTTGCAAATTTGCATAATCGAGATACCGGATGTATAATTATGTTTTAGCCCCATCAAATCGGATTTCATTCTTGTGTTTCGTCCTAATTTGATGCTGCTGTCCACGAGTGTGTGTCTTTGTCTACATGTGTGGCGTGTAATACAAGGTGGTTAACAATCAGCGAAGTATACGTCCCCAAACAAAGAAAATGTTATGGTTTTTCCGCTTGTTGTTCCTTCTGTTGTTTGCTTCATAATCCATTTTATTACAAGGTTTAACAAGATTACTATATCCACAACATGTGACAGCACTCCGGGTGTATCCTCCAGAGGCTGTACATACGGGCGTTATCATAGGTTTTGCTCACAGTTTTCTGTGCTAATATATGCACTGGACGTTGATATTCATCAGATTGAACATGTGGTAGGTGCACTGTATTCTTTTTTGGGAACCACCTTTGACTGTTCTTATCAGTAGTAGTAGTTGACCAAACAATTATAATACAAATAACGGTATGGAAATGTTGACGTTGGTTTATGAAATTCAATATGTTTTCAGACGTGGACGAGTGTAGCAGCAACCCGTGTCAAAATGGCGGCACTTGCGAAGACGACATAAACCAATACAGCTGCGTCTGTGCTGCCGGTTACCAGGGTGTTAATTGCCAAACAGGTCAGCGTTGTACACGTTTTGTTTATAAGAACAGTAATTCTCAATGCCTTCGTGTAATTGTTTACGTAATACTGGAACTATTAGGAAGCAAATCTATAAATGACAACGAATGCGAATCATTGACATTAGAGATAAGTAGCGTCAGCACCATGAGCAGTTTCATAGAACGAGGATCACTTCCGCCTAAGGTCTGTCGTGTGGTTCTTCTAGATGTCGAGTTTGTACAGGCGGTAGTAATCAATTCCAATTAGAGCGATATGGGTTGACCGCTTTCCGTCGACTTTTACCGTTAATGTGTACTAGGCCCATTAGAGGCCACGGTTCCGGTATTCTGTTTGTTCTGAGACATTCCTTGTTCTAGCTTTCTTGATTATTGTTTCTAAAATCTGTTGTAGATCTATTTCATTTGTTTTCAGCGATCATTACTGTGTTGTCTGCATACTTTAGATGATTCATGCTGTATCTTTCTACATTTATATTTGTTAACATGTATACTGCATTACCTTTGCTTGTACCCTCGTCCACACTTTTCCTCAGCAATTTCCGGGTTAATGATGTTTCTCATCCTGTCCATTATAATCGAAAATATATGGTTCTTTATTTTGTTTAAGAATTATGTTCATATATAAATACCAAATACGTTGCAACACTCAATAATTTCAATTGTAATATCAACAGGTCCAGCAAATTTCCTTTTTTCAAAGATTTTATGTTTTTTTAACTCATCCTTCAACATTTTATAAAAAGTGGTGAACCAGATATTACATATAGCTAATTAATCCTCATCGTCATAAGGCACAAACATGGCAGCTCCACGTATTTCGGTCCAAATCTTGTGTATTGTTCTTCCTCCACGCCACTTTCTGAACGCTTTTTATTGGCCCACCACATGTTCTGTTCCCTTCAGGTGCCCATTTCATTGCTACATTTGTTATGTTGTCATCGTCCTTTCTCCGATCTCATACATTTTTGACTTCTTTTGTTGGCAGAATATTCCTATGTGATATTTTGAAAGTATCTTACTTCGATGACAGAAAGGTATATGAGATCAAAATTTGTCATACGCCGGTATTCCAAGGCATATACCAATGTGGAGAGAATAGAACCTTAGTACAAATCCAAGTTGTTATTCTAGAATATATAGTGGATCGCCATATCAATTTTAGTCCGAAGAAAGTACATCTGGCCTTGTTCGTGTTCGTGCGATTTTTGATGTCTACAGCGACCCATCCATCTTTGCATGCTTCCCATGTAGACAAAGTTTCTGATTTGCAAATTTGCATAATCGAGATACCGGATGTATAATTATGTTTTAGCCCCATCAAATCGGATTTCATTCTTGTGTTTCGTCCTAATTTGATGCTGCTGTCCACGAGTGTGTGTCTTTGTCTACATGTGTGGCGTGTAATACAAGGTGGTTAACAATCAGCGAAGTATACGTCCCCAAACAAAGAAAATGTTATGGTTTTTCCGCTTGTTGTTCCTTCTGTTGTTTGCTTCATAATCCATTTTATTACAAGGTTTAACAAGATTACTATATCCACAACATGTGACAGCACTCCGGGTGTATCCTCCAGAGGCTGTACATACGGGCGTTATCATAGGTTTTGCTCACAGTTTTCTGTGCTAATATATGCACTGGACGTTGATATTCATCAGATTGAACATGTGGTAGGTGCACTGTATTCTTTTTTGGGAACCACCTTTGACTGTTCTTATCAGTAGTAGTAGTTGACCAAACAATTATAATACAAATAACGGTATGGAAATGTTGACGTTGGTTTATGAAATTCAATATGTTTTCAGACGTGGACGAGTGTAGCAGCAACCCGTGTCAAAATGGCGGCACTTGCGAAGACGACATAAACCAATACAGCTGCGTCTGTGCTGCCGGTTACCAGGGTGTTAATTGCCAAACAGGTCAGCGTTGTACACGTTTTGTTTATAAGAACAGTAATTCTCAATGCCTTCGTGTAATTGTTTACGTAATACTGGAACTATTAGGAAGCAAATCTATAAATGACAACGAATGCGAATCATTGACATTAGAGATAAGTAGCGTCAGCACCATGAGCAGTTTCATAGAACGAGGATCACTTCCGCCTAAGGTCTGTCGTGTGGTTCTTCTAGATGTCGAGTTTGTACAGGCGGTAGTAATCAATTCCAATTAGAGCGATATGGGTTGACCGCTTTCCGTCGACTTTTACCGTTAATGTGTACTAGGCCCATTAGAGGCCACGGTTCCGGTATTCTGTTTGTTCTGAGACATTCCTTGTTCTAGCTTTCTTGATTATTGTTTCTAAAATCTGTTGTAGATCTATTTCATTTGTTTTCAGCGATCATTACTGTGTTGTCTGCATACTTTAGATGATTCATGCTGTATCTTTCTACATTTATATTTGTTAACATGTATACTGCATTACCTTTGCTTGTACCCTCGTCCACACTTTTCCTCAGCAATTTCCGGGTTAATGATGTTTCTCATCCTGTCCATTATAATCGAAAATATATGGTTCTTTATTTTGTTTAAGAATTATGTTCATATATAAATACCAAATACGTTGCAACACTCAATAATTTCAATTGTAATATCAACAGGTCCAGCAAATTTCCTTTTTTCAAAGATTTTATGTTTTTTTAACTCATCCTTCAACATTTTATAAAAAGTGGTGAACCAGATATTACATATAGCTAATTAATCCTCATCGTCATAAGGCACAAACATGGCAGCTCCACGTATTTCGGTCCAAATCTTGTGTATTGTTCTTCCTCCACGCCACTTTCTGAACGCTTTTTATTGGCCCACCACATGTTCTGTTCCCTTCAGGTGCCCATTTCATTGCTACATTTGTTATGTTGTCATCGTCCTTTCTCCGATCTCATACATTTTTGACTTCTTTTGTTGGCAGAATATTCCTATGTGATATTTTGAAAGTATCTTACTTCGATGACAGAAAGGTATATGAGATCAAAATTTGTCATACGCCGGTATTCCAAGGCATATACCAATGTGGAGAGAATAGAACCTTAGTACAAATCCAAGTTGTTATTCTAGAATATATAGTGGATCGCCATATCAATTTTAGTCCGAAGAAAGTACATCTGGCCTTGTTCGTGTTCGTGCGATTTTTGATGTCTACAGCGACCCATCCATCTTTGCATGCTTCCCATGTAGACAAAGTTTCTGATTTGCAAATTTGCATAATCGAGATACCGGATGTATAATTATGTTTTAGCCCCATCAAATCGGATTTCATTCTTGTGTTTCGTCCTAATTTGATGCTGCTGTCCACGAGTGTGTGTCTTTGTCTACATGTGTGGCGTGTAATACAAGGTGGTTAACAATCAGCGAAGTATACGTCCCCAAACAAAGAAAATGTTATGGTTTTTCCGCTTGTTGTTCCTTCTGTTGTTTGCTTCATAATCCATTTTATTACAAGGTTTAACAAGATTACTATATCCACAACATGTGACAGCACTCCGGGTGTATCCTCCAGAGGCTGTACATACGGGCGTTATCATAGGTTTTGCTCACAGTTTTCTGTGCTAATATATGCACTGGACGTTGATATTCATCAGATTGAACATGTGGTAGGTGCACTGTATTCTTTTTTGGGAACCACCTTTGACTGTTCTTATCAGTAGTAGTAGTTGACCAAACAATTATAATACAAATAACGGTATGGAAATGTTGACGTTGGTTTATGAAATTCAATATGTTTTCAGACGTGGACGAGTGTAGCAGCAACCCGTGTCAAAATGGCGGCACTTGCGAAGACGACATAAACCAATACAGCTGCGTCTGTGCTGCCGGTTACCAGGGTGTTAATTGCCAAACAGGTCAGCGTTGTACACGTTTTGTTTATAAGAACAGTAATTCTCAATGCCTTCGTGTAATTGTTTACGTAATACTGGAACTATTAGGAAGCAAATCTATAAATGACAACGAATGCGAATCATTGACATTAGAGATAAGTAGCGTCAGCACCATGAGCAGTTTCATAGAACGAGGATCACTTCCGCCTAAGGTCTGTCGTGTGGTTCTTCTAGATGTCGAGTTTGTACAGGCGGTAGTAATCAATTCCAATTAGAGCGATATGGGTTGACCGCTTTCCGTCGACTTTTACCGTTAATGTGTACTAGGCCCATTAGAGGCCACGGTTCCGGTATTCTGTTTGTTCTGAGACATTCCTTGTTCTAGCTTTCTTGATTATTGTTTCTAAAATCTGTTGTAGATCTATTTCATTTGTTTTCAGCGATCATTACTGTGTTGTCTGCATACTTTAGATGATTCATGCTGTATCTTTCTACATTTATATTTGTTAACATGTATACTGCATTACCTTTGCTTGTACCCTCGTCCACACTTTTCCTCAGCAATTTCCGGGTTAATGATGTTTCTCATCCTGTCCATTATAATCGAAAATATATGGTTCTTTATTTTGTTTAAGAATTATGTTCATATATAAATACCAAATACGTTGCAACACTCAATAATTTCAATTGTAATATCAACAGGTCCAGCAAATTTCCTTTTTTCAAAGATTTTATGTTTTTTTAACTCATCCTTCAACATTTTATAAAAAGTGGTGAACCAGATATTACATATAGCTAATTAATCCTCATCGTCATAAGGCACAAACATGGCAGCTCCACGTATTTCGGTCCAAATCTTGTGTATTGTTCTTCCTCCACGCCACTTTCTGAACGCTTTTTATTGGCCCACCACATGTTCTGTTCCCTTCAGGTGCCCATTTCATTGCTACATTTGTTATGTTGTCATCGTCCTTTCTCCGATCTCATACATTTTTGACTTCTTTTGTTGGCAGAATATTCCTATGTGATATTTTGAAAGTATCTTACTTCGATGACAGAAAGGTATATGAGATCAAAATTTGTCATACGCCGGTATTCCAAGGCATATACCAATGTGGAGAGAATAGAACCTTAGTACAAATCCAAGTTGTTATTCTAGAATATATAGTGGATCGCCATATCAATTTTAGTCCGAAGAAAGTACATCTGGCCTTGTTCGTGTTCGTGCGATTTTTGATGTCTACAGCGACCCATCCATCTTTGCATGCTTCCCATGTAGACAAAGTTTCTGATTTGCAAATTTGCATAATCGAGATACCGGATGTATAATTATGTTTTAGCCCCATCAAATCGGATTTCATTCTTGTGTTTCGTCCTAATTTGATGCTGCTGTCCACGAGTGTGTGTCTTTGTCTACATGTGTGGCGTGTAATACAAGGTGGTTAACAATCAGCGAAGTATACGTCCCCAAACAAAGAAAATGTTATGGTTTTTCCGCTTGTTGTTCCTTCTGTTGTTTGCTTCATAATCCATTTTATTACAAGGTTTAACAAGATTACTATATCCACAACATGTGACAGCACTCCGGGTGTATCCTCCAGAGGCTGTACATACGGGCGTTATCATAGGTTTTGCTCACAGTTTTCTGTGCTAATATATGCACTGGACGTTGATATTCATCAGATTGAACATGTGGTAGGTGCACTGTATTCTTTTTTGGGAACCACCTTTGACTGTTCTTATCAGTGGTAGTAGTTGACCAAACAATTATAATACAAATAACGGTATGGAAATGTTGACGTTGGTTTATGAAATTCAATATGTTTTCAGACGTGGACGAGTGTAGCAGCAACCCGTGTCAAAATGGCGGCACTTGCGAAGACGACATAAACCAATACAGCTGCGTCTGTGCTGCCGGTTACCAGGGTGTTAATTGCCAAACAGGTCAGCGTTGTACACGTTTTGTTTATAAGAACAGTAATTCTCAATGCCTTCGTGTAATTGTTTACGTAATACTGGAACTATTAGGAAGCAAATCTATAAATGACAACGAATGCGAATCATTGACATTAGAGATAAGTAGCGTCAGCACCATGAGCAGTTTCATAGAACGAGGATCACTTCCGCCTAAGGTCTGTCGTGTGGTTCTTCTAGATGTCGAGTTTGTACAGGCGGTAGTAATCAATTCCAATTAGAGCGATATGGGTTGACCGCTTTCCGTCGACTTTTACCGTTAATGTGTACTAGGCCCATTAGAGGCCACGGTTCCGGTATTCTGTTTGTTCTGAGACATTCCTTGTTCTAGCTTTCTTGATTATTGTTTCTAAAATCTGTTGTAGATCTATTTCATTTGTTTTCAGCGATCATTACTGTGTTGTCTGCATACTTTAGATGATTCATGCTGTATCTTTCTACATTTATATTTGTTAACATGTATACTGCATTACCTTTGCTTGTACCCTCGTCCTCACTTTTCCTCAGCAATTTCCGGGTTAATGATGTTTCTCATCCTGTCCATTATAATCGAAAATATATGGTTCTTTATTTTGTTTAAGAATTATGTTCATATATAAATACCAAATACGTTGCAACACTCAATAATTTCAATTGTAATATCAACAGGTCCAGCAAATTTCCTTTTTTCAAAGATTTTATGTTTTTTTAACTCATCCTTCAACATTTTATAAAAAGTGGTGAACCAGATATTACATATAGCTAATTAATCCTCATCGTCATAAGGCACAAACATGGCAGCTCCACGTATTTCGGTCCAAATCTTGTGTATTGTTCTTCCTCCACGCCACTTTCTGAACGCTTTTTATTGGCCCACCACATGTTCTGTTCCCTTCAGGTGCCCATTTCATTGCTACATTTGTTATGTTGTCATCGTCCTTTCTCCGATCTCATACATTTTTGACTTCTTTTGTTGGCAGAATATTCCTATGTGATATTTTGAAAGTATCTTACTTCGATGACAGAAAGGTATATGAGATCAAAATTTGTCATACGCCGGTATTCCAAGGCATATACCAATGTGGAGAGAATAGAACCTTAGTACAAATCCAAGTTGTTATTCTAGAATATATAGTGGATCGCCATATCAATTTTAGTCCGAAGAAAGTACATCTGGCCTTGTTCGTGTTCGTGCGATTTTTGATGTCTACAGCGACCCATCCATCTTTGCATGCTTCCCATGTAGACAAAGTTTCTGATTTGCAAATTTGCATAATCGAGATACCGGATGTATAATTATGTTTTAGCCCCATCAAATCGGATTTCATTCTTGTGTTTCGTCCTAATTTGATGCTGCTGTCCACGAGTGTGTGTCTTTGTCTACATGTGTGGCGTGTAATACAAGGTGGTTAACAATCAGCGAAGTATACGTCCCCAAACAAAGAAAATGTTATGGTTTTTCCGCTTGTTGTTCCTTCTGTTGTTTGCTTCATAATCCATTTTATTACAAGGTTTAACAAGATTACTATATCCACAACATGTGACAGCACTCCGGGTGTATCCTCCAGAGGCTGTACATACGGGCGTTATCATAGGTTTTGCTCACAGTTTTCTGTGCTAATATATGCACTGGACGTTGATATTCATCAGATTGAACATGTGGTAGGTGCACTGTATTCTTTTTTGGGAACCACCTTTGACTGTTCTTATCAGTAGTAGTAGTTGACCAAACAATTATAATACAAATAACGGTATGGAAATGTTGACGTTGGTTTATGAAATTCAATATGTTTTCAGACGTGGACGAGTGTAGCAGCAACCCGTGTCAAAATGGCGGCACTTGCGAAGACGACATAAACCAATACAGCTGCGTCTGTGCTGCCGGTTACCAGGGTGTTAATTGCCAAACAGGTCAGCGTTGTACACGTTTTGTTTATAAGAACAGTAATTCTCAATGCCTTCGTGTAATTGTTTACGTAATACTGGAACTATTAGGAAGCAAATCTATAAATGACAACGAATGCGAATCATTGACATTAGAGATAAGTAGCGTCAGCACCATGAGCAGTTTCATAGAACGAGGATCACTTCCGCCTAAGGTCTGTCGTGTGGTTCTTCTAGATGTCGAGTTTGTACAGGCGGTAGTAATCAATTCCAATTAGAGCGATATGGGTTGACCGCTTTCCGTCGACTTTTATCGTTAATGTGTACTAGGCCCATTATAGGCCACGGTTCCGGTATTCTGTTTGTTCTGAGACATTCCTTGTTCTAGCTTTCTTGATTATTGTTTCTAAAATCTGTTGTAGATCTATTTCATTTGTTTTCAGCGATCATTACTGTGTTGTCTGCATACTTTAGATGATTCATGCTGTATCTTTCTACATTTATATTTGTTAACATGTATACTGCATTACCTTTGCTTGTACCCCCGTCCACACTTTTCCTCAGCAATTTCCGGGTTAATGATGTTTCTCATCCTGTCCATTATAATCGAAAATATATGGTTCTTTATTTTGTTTAAGAATTATGTTCATATATAAATACCAAATACGCTGCAACACTCAATAATTTCAATTGTAATATCAACAGGTCCAGCAAATTTCCTTTTTTCAAAGATTTTATGTTTTTTTAACTCATCCTTCAACATTTTATAAAAAGTGGTGAACCAGATATTACATATAGCTAATTAATCCTCATCGTCATAAGGCACAAACATGGCAGCTCCACGTATTTCGGTCCAAATCTTGTGTATTGTTCTTCCTCCACGCCACTTTCTGAACGCTTTTTATTGGCCCACCACTTGTTCTGTTCCCTTCAGGTGCCCATTTCATTGCTACATTTGTTATGTTGTCATCGTCCTTTCTCCGATCTCATACATTTGACATCTTTTGTTGGCAGAATATTCCTATGTGATATTTCGAAAGTATCTTACTTCGATGACAGAAAGGTATATGAGATCAAAATTTGTCATACGCCGGTATTCCAAGGCATATACCAATGTGGAGAGAATAGAACCTTAGTACAAATCCAAGTTGTTATTCTAGAATATATAGTGGATCGCCATATCAATTTTAGTCCGAAGAAAGTACATCTGGCCTTGTTCGTGTTCGTGCGATTTTTGATGTCTACAGCGACCCATCCATCTTTGCATGCTTCCCATGTAGACAAAGTTTCTGATTTACAAATATGCATAATCGAGATACCGGATGTATAATTATGTTTTAGCCCCATCAAATCGTATTTCATTCTTGTGTTTCGTCCTAATTTGATGCTGCTGTCCACGAGTGTGTGTCTTTGTCTACATGTGTGGCGTGTAATACAAGGTGGTTAACAATCAGCGAAGTATATGTCCCCAAACAAAGAAAATGTTATGGTTTTTCCGCTTGTTGTTCCTTCTGTTGTTTGCTTCATAATCCATTTTATGACAAGGTTTAACAAGATTGCTATATCCACAATATGTGACAGAACTCCGGGTGTATCCTCCAGAGGCTGTACATACGGGCGTTATCATAGGTTTTGCTCACAGTTTTCTGTGCTAATATATGCACTGGACGTTGATATTCATCAGATTGAACATGTGGTAGGTGCACTGTATTCTTTTTTGGGAACCACCTTTGACTGTTCTTATCAGTAGTAGTAGTTGACCAAACAATTATAATACAAATAACGGTATGGAAATGTTGACGTTGGTTTATGAAATTCAATATGTTTTCAGACGTGGACGAGTGTAGCAGCAACCCGTGTCAAAATGGCGGCACTTGCGAAGACGACATAAACCAATACAGCTGCGTCTGTGCTGCCGGTTACCAGGGTGTTAATTGCCAAACAGGTCAGCGTTGTACACGTTTTGTTTATAAGAACAGTAATTCTCAATGCCTTCGTGTAATTGTTTACGTAATACTGGAACTATTAGGAAGCAAATATATAAATGACAACGAATGCGAATCATTGACATTAGAGATAAGTAGCGTCAGCACCATGAGCAGTTTCATAGAACGAGGATCACTTCCGCCTAAGGTCTGTCGTGTGGTTCTTCTAGATGTCGAGTTTGTACAGGCGGTAGTAATCAATTCCAATTAGAGCGATATGGGTTGACCGCTTTCCGTCGACTTTTACCGTTAATGTGTACTAGGCCCATTAGAGGCCACGGTTCCGGTATTCTGTTTGTTCTGAGACATTCCTTGTTCTAGCTTTCTTGATTATTGTTTCTAAAATCTGTTGTAGATCTATTTCATTTGTTTTCAGCGATCATTACTGTGTTGTCTGCATACTTTAGATGATTCATGCTGTATCTTTCTACATTTATATTTGTTAACATGTATACTGCATTACCTTTGCTTGTACCCCCGCCCACACTTTTCCTCAGCAATTTCCGGGTTAATGATGTTTCTCATCCTGTCCATTATAATCGAAAATATATGGTTCTTTATTTTGTTTAAGAATTATGTTCATATATAAATACCAAATACGCTGCAACACTCAATAATTTCAATTGTAATATCAACAGGTCCAGCAAATTTCCTTTTTTCAAAGATTTTATGTTTTTTTAACTCATCCTTCAACATTTTATAAAAAGTGGTGAACCAGATATTACATATAGCTAATTAATCCTCATCGTCATAAGGCACAAACATGGCAGCTCCACGTATTTCGGTCCAAATCTTGTGTATTGTTCTTCCTCCACGCCACTTTCTGAACGCTTTTTATTGGCCCACCACTTGTTCTGTTCCCTTCAGGTGCCCATTTCATTGCTACATTTGTTATGTTGTCATCGTCCTTTCTCCGATCTCATACATTTGACTTCTTTTGTTGGCAGAATATTCCTATGTGATATTTCGAAAGTATCTTACTTCGATGACAGAAAGGTATATGAGATCAAAATTTGTCATACGCCGGTATTCCAAGGCATATACCAATGTGGAGAGAATAGAACCTTAGTACAAATCCAAGTTGTTATTCTAGAATATATAGTGGATCGCCATATCAATTTTAGTCCGAAGAAAGTACATCTGGCCTTGTTCGTGTTCGTGCGATTTTTGATGTCTACAGCGACCCATCCATCTTTGCATGCTTCCCATGTAGACAAAGTTTCTGATTTACAAATATGCATAATCGAGATACCGGATGTATAATTATGTTTTAGCCCCATCAAATCGTATTTCATTCTTGTGTTTCGTCCTAATTTGATGCTGCTGTCCACGAGTGTGTGTCTTTGTCTACATGTGTGGCGTGTAATACAAGGTGGTTAACAATCAGCGAAGTATATGTCCCCAAACAAAGAAAATGTTATGGTTTTTCCGCTTGTTGTTCCTTCTGTTGTTTGCTTCATAATCCATTTTATGACAAGGTTTAACAAGATTGCTATATCCACAATATGTGACAGAACTCCGGGTGTATCCTCCAGAGGCTGTACATACGGGCGTTATCATTGGTTTTGCTCACAGTTTTCTGTGCTAATATATGCACTGGACGTTGATATTCATCAGATTGAACATGTGGTAGGTGCACTGTATTCTTTTTTGGGAACCACCTTTGACTGTTCTTATCAGTAGTAGTAGTTGACCAAACAATTATAATACAAATAACGGTATGGAAATGTTGACGTTGGTTTATGAAATTCAATATGTTTTCAGACGTGGACGAGTGTAGCAGCAACCCGTGTCAAAATGGCGGCACTTGCGAAGACGGCATAAACCAATACAGCTGCGTCTGTGCTGCCGGTTACCAGGGTGTTAATTGCCAAACAGGTCAGCGTTGTACACGTTTTGTTTATAAGAACAGTAATTCTCAATGCCTTCGTGTAATTGTTTACGTAATACTGGAACTATTAGGAAGCAAATCTATAAATGACAACGAATGCGAATCATTGACATTAGAGATAAGTAGCGTCAGCACCATGAGCAGTTTCATGGAACGAGGATCACTTCCGCCTAGGGTCTGTCGTGTGGTTCTTCTAGATGTCGAGTTTGTACAGGCGGTAGTAATCAATTCCAATTAGAGCGATATGGGTTGACCGCTTTCCGTCGACTTTTACCGTTAATGTGTACTAGGCCCATTATAGGCCACGGTTCCGGTATTCTGTTTGTTCTGAGACATTCCTTGTTCTAGCTTTCTTGATTATTGTTTCTAAAATCTGTTGTAGATCTATTTCATTTGTTTTCAGCGATCATTACTGTGTTGTCTGCATATTTTAGATGATTCATGCTGTATCTTTCTACATTTATATTTGTTAACATGTATACTGCATTACCTTTGCTTGTACCCCCGTCCACACTTTTCCTCAGCAATTTCCGGGTTAATGATGTTTCTCATCCTGTCCATTATAATCGAAAATATATGGTTCTTTATTTTGTTTAAGAATTATGTTCATATATAAATACCAAATACGCTGCAACACTCAATCATTTCAATTGTAATATCAACAGGTCCAGCAAATTTCCTTTTTTCAAAGATTTTATGTTTTTTTAACTCATCGTTCAACATTTTATAAAAAGTGGTGAACCAGATATTACATATAGCTAATTAATCCTCATCGTCATAAGGCACAAACATGGCAGCTCCACGTATTTCGGTCCAAATCTTGTGTATTGTTCTTCCTCCACGCCACTTTCTGAACGCTTTTTATTGGCCCACCACATGTTCTGTTCCCTTCAGGTGCCCATTTCATTGCTACATTTGTTATGTTGTCATCGTCCTTTCTCCGATCTCATACATTTTTGACTTCTTTTGTTGGCAGAATATTCCTATGTGATATTTCGAAAGTATCTTACTTCGATGACAGAAAGGTATATGAGATCAAAATTTGTCATACGCCGGTATTCCAAGGCATATACCAATGTGGAGAGAATAGAACCTTAGTACAAATCCAAGTTGTTATTCTAGAATATATAGTGGATCGCCATATCAATTTTAGTCCGAAGAAAGTACATCTGGCCTTGTTCGTGTTCGTGCGATTTTTGATGTCTACAGCGACCCATCCATCTTTGCATGCTTCCCATGTAGACAAAGTTTCTGATTTGCAAATTTGCATAATCGAGATACCGGATGTATAATTATGTTTTAGCCCCATCAAATCGGATTTCATTCTTGTGTTTCGTCCTAATTTGATGCTGCTGTCCACGAGTGTGTGTCTTTGTCTACATGTGTGGCGTGTAATACAAGGTGGTTAACAATCAGCGAAGTATACGTCCCCAAACAAAGAAAATGTTATGGTTTTTCCGCTTGTTGTTCCTTCTGTTGTTTGCTTCATAATCCATTTTATTACAAGGTTTAACAAGATTACTATATCCACAACATGTGACAGAACTCCGGGTGTATCCTCCAGAGGCTGTACATACGGGCGTTATCATAGGTTTTGCTCACAGTTTTCTGTGCTAATATATGCACTGGACGTTGATATTCATCAGATTGAACATGTGGTAGGTGCACTGTATTCTTTTTTGGGAACCACCTTTGACTGTTCTTATCAGTAGTAGTAGTTGACCAAACAATTATAATACAAATAACGGTATGGAAATGTTGACGTTGGTTTATGAAATTCAATATGTTTTCAGACGTGGACGAGTGTAGCAGCAACCCGTGTCAAAATGGCGGCACTTGCGAAGACGACATAAACCAATACAGCTGCGTCTGTGCTGCCGGTTACCAGGGTGTTAATTGCCAAACAGGTCAGCGTTGTACACGTTTTGTTTATAAGAACAGTAATTCTCAATGCCTTCGTGTAATTGTTTACGTAATACTGGAACTATTAGGAAGCAAATCTATAAATGACAACGAATGCGAATCATTGACATTAGAGATAAGTAGCGTCAGCACCATGAGCAGTTTCATAGAACGAGGATCACTTCCGCCTAAGGTCTGTCGTGTGGTTCTTCTAGATGTCGAGTTTGTACAGGCGGTAGTAATCAATTCCAATTAGAGCGATATGGGTTGACCGCTTTCCGTCGACTTTTACCGTTAATGTGTACTAGGCCCATTAGAGGCCACGGTTCCGGTATTCTGTTTGTTCTGAGACATTCCTTGTTCTAGCTTTCTTGATTATTGTTTCTAAAATCTGTTGTAGATCTATTTCATTTGTTTTCAGCGATCATTACTGTGTTGTCTGCATACTTTAGATGATTCATGCTGTATCTTTCTACATTTATATTTGTTAACATGTATACTGCATTACCTTTGCTTGTACCCCCGCCCACACTTTTCCTCAGCAATTTCCGGGTTAATGATGTTTCTCATCCTGTCCATTATAATCGAAAATATATGGTTCTTTATTTTGTTTAAGAATTATGTTCATATATAAATACCAAATACGCTGCAACACTCAATAATTTCAATTGTAATATCAACAGGTCCAGCAAATTTCCTTTTTTCAAAGATTTTATGTTTTTTTAACTCATCCTTCAACATTTTATAAAAAGTGGTGAACCAGATATTACATATAGCTAATTATTCCTCATCGTCATAAGGCACAAACATGGCAGCTCCACGTATTTCGGTCCAAATCTTGTGTATTGTTCTTCCTCCACGCCACTTTCTGAACGCTTTTTATTGGCCCACCACTTGTTCTGTTCCCTTCAGGTGCCCATTTCATTGCTACATTTGTTATGTTGTCATCGTCCTTTCTCCGATCTCATACATTTGACTTCTTTTGTTGGCAGAATATTCCTATGTGATATTTCGAAAGTATCTTACTTCGATGACAGAAAGGTATATGAGATCAAAATTTGTCATACGCCGGTATTCCAAGGCATATACCAATGTGGAGAGAATAGAACCTTAGTACAAATCCAAGTTGTTATTCTAGAATATATAGTGGATCGCCATATCAATTTTAGTCCGAAGAAAGTACATCTGGCCTTGTTCGTGTTCGTGCGATTTTTGATGTCTACAGCGACCCATCCATCTTTGCATGCTTCCCATGTAGACAAAGTTTCTGATTTACAAATATGCATAATCGAGATACCGGATGTATAATTATGTTTTAGCCCCATCAAATCGTATTTCATTCTTGTGTTTCGTCCTAATTTGATGCTGCTGTCCACGAGTGTGTGTCTTTGTCTACATGTGTGGCGTGTAATACAAGGTGGTTAACAATCAGCGAAGTATATGTCCCCAAACAAAGAAAATGTTATGGTTTTTCCGCTTGTTGTTCCTTCTGTTGTTTGCTTCATAATCCATTTTATGACAAGGTTTAACAAGATTGCTATATCCACAATATGTGACAGAACTCCGGGTGTATCCTCCAGAGGCTGTACATACGGGCGTTATCATTGGTTTTGCTCACAGTTTTCTGTGCTAATATATGCACTGGACGTTGATATTCATCAGATTGAACATGTGGTAGGTGCACTGTATTCTTTTTTGGGAACCACCTTTGACTGTTCTTATCAGTAGTAGTAGTTGACCAAACAATTATAATACAAATAACGGTATGGAAATGTTGACGTTGGTTTATGAAATTCAATATGTTTTCAGACGTGGACGAGTGTAGCAGCAACCCGTGTCAAAATGGCGGCACTTGCGAAGACGGCATAAACCAATACAGCTGCGTCTGTGCTGCCGGTTACCAGGGTGTTAATTGCCAAACAGGTCAGCGTTGTACACGTTTTGTTTATAAGAACAGTAATTCTCAATGCCTTCGTGTAATTGTTTACGTAATACTGGAACTATTAGGAAGCAAATCTATAAATGACAACGAATGCGAATCATTGACATTAGAGATAAGTAGCGTCAGCACCATGAGCAGTTTCATGGAACGAGGATCACTTCCGCCTAGGGTCTGTCGTGTGGTTCTTCTAGATGTCGAGTTTGTACAGGCGGTAGTAATCAATTCCAATTAGAGCGATATGGGTTGACCGCTTTCCGTCGACTTTTACCGTTAATGTGTACTAGGGCCATTAGAGGCCACGGTTCCGGTATTCTGTTTGTTCTGAGACATTCCTTGTTCTAGCTTTCTTGATTATTGTTTCTAAAATCTGTTGTAGATCTATTTCATTTGTTTTCAGCGATCATTACTGTGATGTCTGCATACTTTAGATGATTCGTGCTGTATCTTTCTACATTTATATTTGTTAACATGTATACTGCATTACCTTTGCTTGTACCCCCGTCCACACTTTTCCTCAGCAATTTCCGGGTTAATGATGTTTCTCATCCTGTCCATTATAATCGAAAATATATGGTTCTTTATTTTGTTTAAGAATTATGTTCATATATAAATACCAAATACGCTGCAACACTCAATAATTTCAATTGTAATATCAACAGGTCCAGCAAATTTCCTTTTTTCAAAGATTTTATGTTTTTTTAACTCATCCTTCAAAATTTTATAAAAAGTGGTGAACCAGATATTACATATAGCTAATTAATCCTCATCGTCATAAGGCACAAACATGGCAGCTCCACGTATTTCGGTCCAAATCTTGTGTATTGTTCTTCCTCCACGCCACTTTCTGAACGCTTTTTATTGGCCCACCACTTGTTCTGTTCCCTTCAGGTGCCCATTTCATTGCTACATTTGTTATGTTGTCATCGTCCTTTCTCCGATCTCATACATTTTACTTCTTTTGTTGGCAGAATATTCTCATGTGATATTTCGAAAGTATCTTACTTCGATGACAGAAAGGTATATGAGATCTAAATTTGTCATACGCCGGTATTCCAAGGCATATACCAATGTGGAGAGAATAGAACCTTAGTACAAATCCAAGTTGTTATTCTAGAATATATAGTGGATCGCCATATCAATTTTAGTCCGAAGAAAGTACATCTGGCCTTGTTCGTGTTCGTGCGATTTTTGATGTCTACAGCGACCCATCCATCTTTGCATGCTTCCCATGTAGACAAAGTTTCTGATTTGCAAATATGCATAATCGAGATACCGGATGTATAATTATGTTTTAGCCCCATCAAATCGGATTTCATTTTTGTGTTTCGTCCTAATTTAATGCTGCTGTCCACGAGTGTGTGTCTTTGTCTACATGTCATGTGGCGTGTAATACAAGGTGGTTAACAATCAGCGAAGTATACGTCCCAAAACAAACAAAATGTTATGGTTTTTCCGCTTGTTGTTCCTTCTGTTGTTTGCTTCATAATCCATTTTATGACAAGGTTTAACAAGATTGCTATATCCACAATATGTGACAGAACTCCGGGTGTATCCTCCAGAGGCTGTACATACGGGCGTTATCATAGGTTTTGCTCACAGTTTTCTGTGCTAATATATGCACTGGACGTTGATATTCATCAGATTGAACATGTGGTAGGTGCACTGTTTTCTTTTTTGGGAACCACCTTTGACTGTTCTTATCAGTAGTAGTAGTTGACCAAACAATTATAATACAAATAACAGTATGGAAATGTTGACGTTGGTTTATGAAATTCAATATGTTTTCAGACGTGGACGAGTGTAGCAGCAACCCGTGTCAAAATGGCGGCACTTGCGAAGACGGCATAAACCAATACAGCTGCGTCTGTGCTGCCGGTTACCAGGGTGTTAATTGCCAAACAGGTCAGCGTTGTACACGTTTTGTTTATAAGAACAGTAATTCTCAATGCCTTCGTGTAATTGTTTACGTAATACTGGAACTATTAGGAAGCAAATCTATAAATGACAACGAATGCGAATCATTGACATTAGAGATAAGTAGCGTCAGCACCATGAGCAGTTTCATGGAACGAGGATCACTTCCGCCTAGGGTCTGTCGTGTGGTTCTTCTAGATGTCGAGTTTGTACAGGCGGTGGTAATCAATTACAATTAGAGCGATATGGGTTGACCGCTTTCCGTCGACGTTTACCGTTAATGTGTACTAGGCCCATTAGAGGCCACGGTTCCGGTATTCTGTTTGTTCTGAGACATTCCTTGGTCTAGCTTTCTTGATTATTGTTTTTAAAATAGGTTGTAGATCTATTTCATTTGTTTTCAGCGATCATTACTGTGTTGTCTGCATACTTTAGATGATTCATGCTGTAATTTTCTACATTTATATTTGTTAACATGTATACTGCATTACCTTTGCTTGTACCCCCGTCCACACTTTTCCTCAGCAATTTCCAGGTTAATGATGTTTCTCATCCTGTCCATTATAATCGAAAATATATGGTTCTTTATTTTGTTTAAGAATTATGTTCATATATAAATACCAAATACGCTGCAACACTCAATAATTTCAATTGTAATATCAACAGGTCCAGCAAATTTCCTTTTTTCAAAGATTTTATGTTTTTTTAACTCATCCTTCAAAATGTTATAAAAAGTGGTGAACCAGATATTACATATAGCTAATTAATCCTCATCGTCATAAGGCACAAACATGGCAGCTCCACGTATTTCGGTCCAAATCTTGTGTATTGTTCTTCCTCCAAGCCACTTTCTGAACGCTTTTTATTGGCCCACCACTTGTTCTGTTCCCTTCAGGTGCCCATTTCATTGCTACATTTGTTATGTTGTCATCGTCCTTTCTCCGATCTCATACATTTGACTTCTTTTGTTGGCAGAATATTCTCATGTGATATTTCGAAAGTATCTTACTTCGATGACAGAAAGGTATATGAGATCTAAATTTGTCATACGCCGGTATTCCAAGGCATATACCAATGTGGAGAGAATAGAACCTTAGTACAAATCCAAGTTGTTATTCTAGAATATATAGTGGATCGCCATATCAATTTTAGTCCGAAGAAAGTACATCTGGCCTTGTTCGTGTTCGTGCGATTTTTGATGTCTACAGCGACCCATCCATCTTTGCATGCTTCCCATGTAGACAAAGTTTCTGATTTGCAAATTTGCATAATCGAGATACCGGATGTATAATTATGTTTTAGCCCCATCAAATCGGATTTCATTCTTGTGTTTCGTCCTAATTTGATGCTGCTGTCCACGAGTGTGTGTCTTTGTCTACATGTGTGGCGTGTAATACAAGGTTATTAACAATCAGCGAAGTATACGTCCCCAAACAAAGAAAATGTTATGGTTTTTCCGCTTGTTGTTCCTTCTGTTGTTTGCTTCATAATCCATTTTATGACAAGGTTTAACAAGATTGCTATATCCACAATATGTGACAGAACTCCGGGTGTATCCTCCAGAGGCTGTACATACGGGCGTTATCATAGGTTTTGCTCACAGTTTTCTGTGCTAATATATGCACTGGACGTTGATATTCATCAGATTGAACATGTGGTAGGTGCACTGTATTCTTTTTTGGGAACCACCTTTGACTGTTCTTATCAGTAGTAGTAGTTGACCAAACAATTATAATACAAATAACGGTATGGAAATGTTGACGTTGGTTTATGAAATTCAATATGCTTTCAGACGTGGACGAGTGTAGCAGCAACCCGTGTCAAAATGGCGGCACTTGCGAAGACGGCATAAACCAATACAGCTGCGTCTGTGCTGCCGGTTACCAGGGTGTTAATTGCCAAACAGGTCAGCGTTGTACACGTTTTGTTTATAAGAACAGTAATTCTCAATGCCTTCGTGTAATTGTTTACGTAATACTGGAACTATTAGGAAGCAAATCTATAAATGACAACGAATGCGAATCATTGACATTAGAGATAAGTAGCGTCAGCACCATGAGCAGTTTCATGGAACGAGGATCACTTCCGCCTAGGGTCTGTCGTGTGGTTCTTCTAGATGTCGAGTTTGTACAGGCGGTAGTAATCAATTCCAATTAGAGCGATATGGGTTGACCGCTTTCCGTCGACTTTTACCGTTAATGTGTACTAGGCCCATTAGAGGCCACGGTTCCGGTATTCTGTTTGTTCTGAGACATTCCTTGTTCTAGCTTTCTTGATTATTGTTTCTAAAATATGTTGTAGATCTATTTCATTTGTTTTCAGCGATCATTACTGTGTTGTCTGCATACTTTAGATGATTCATGCTGTATCTTTCTACATTTATATTTGTTAACATGTATACTGCATTACCTTTGCTTGTACCCCCCGTCCACAATTTCCGGGTTAATGATGTTTCTCATCCTGTCCATTATAATCGGAAATATATGGTTCTTTATTTTGTTTAAGAATTATGTTCATATATAAATACCAAATACGCTGCAACACTCAATAATTTCAATTGTAATATCAACAGGTCCAGCAAATTTCCTTTTTTCAAAGATTTTATGTTTTTTTAACTCATCCTTCAACATTTTATAAAAAGTGGTGAACCAGATATTACATATAGCTAATTAATCCTCATCGTCATAAGGCACAAACATGGCAGCTCCACGTATTTCGGTCCAAATCTTGTGTATTGTTCTTCCTCCACGCCACTTTCTGAACGCTTTTTATTGGCCCACCACTTGTTCTGTTCCCTTCAGGTGCCCATTTCATTGCTACATTTGTTATGTTGTCATCGTCCTTTCTCCGATCTCATACATTTGACTTCTTTTGTTGGCAGAATATTCTCATGTGATATTTCGAAAGTATCTTACTTCGATGACAGAAAGGTATATGAGATCTAAATTTGTCATACGCCGGTATTCCAAGGCATATACCAATGTGGAGAGAATAGAACCTTAATACAAATCCAAGTTGTTATTCTAGAATATATAGTGGATCGCCATATCAATTTTAGTCCGAAGAAAGTACATCTGGCCTTGTTCGTGTTCGTGCGATTTTTGATGTCTACAGCGACCCATCCATCTTTGCATGCTTCCCATGTAGACAAAGTTTCTGATTTGCAAATATGCATAATCGAGATACCGGATGTATAATTATGTTTTAGCCCCATCAAATCGGATTTCATTTTTGTGTTTCGTCCTAATTTGATGCTGCTGTCCACGAGTGTGTGTCTTTGTCTACATGTCATGTGGCGTGTAATACAAGGTGGTTAACAATCAGCGAAGTATACGTCCCCAAACAAAGAAAATTTTATGGTTTTTTCGCTTGTTGTTCCTTCTGTTGTTTGCTTCATAATCCATTTTATGACAAGGTTTAACAAGATTGCTATATCCACAATATGTGACAGAACTCCGGGTGTATCCTCCAGAGGCTGTACATACGGACGTTATCATAGGTTTTGCTCACAGTTTTCTGTGCTAATATATGCACTGGACGTTGATATTCATCAGATTGAACATGTGGTAGGTGCACTGTATTCTTTTTTGGGAACCACCTTTGACTGTTCTTATCAGTAGTAGTAGTTGACCAAACAATTATAATACAAATAACGGTATGGAAATGTTGACGTTGGTTTATGAAATTCAATATGTTTTCAGACGTGGACGAGTGTAGCAGCAACCCGTGTCAAAATGGCGGCACTTGCGAAGACGGCATAAACCAATACAGCTGCGTCTGTGCTGCCGGTTACCAGGGTGTTAATTGCCAAACAGGTCAGCGTTGTACACGTTTTGTTTATAAGAACAGTAATTCTCAATGCCTTCGTGTAATTGTTTACGTAATACTGGAACTATTAGGAAGCAAATCTATAAATAACAACGAATGCGAATCATTGACATTAGAGATAAGTAGCGTCAGCACCATGAGCAGTTTCATGGAACGAGGATCACTTCCGCCTAGGGTCTGTCGTGTGGTTCTTCTAGATGTCGAGTTTGTACAGGCGGTAGTAATCAATTCCAATTAGAGCGATATGGGTTGACCGCTTTCCGTCGACTTTTACCGTTAATGTGTACTAGGCCCATTAGAGGCCACGGTTCCGGTATTCTGTTTGTTCTGAGACATTCCTTGTTCTAGCTTTCTTGATTATTGTTTCTAAAATATGTTGTAGATCTATTTCATTTGTTTTCAGCGATCATTACTGTGTTGTCTGCATACTTTAGATGATTCATGCTGTATCTTTCTACATTTATATTTGTTAACATGTATACTGCATTACCTTTGCTTGTACCCCCGTCCACACTTTTCCTCAGAAATTTCCGGGTTAATGATGTTTCTCATCCTGTCCATTATAATCGGAAATATATGGTTCTTTATTTTGTTTAAGAATTATGTTCATATATAAATACCAAATACGCTGCAACACTCAATAATTTCAATTGTAATATCAACAGGTCCAGCAAATTTCCTTTTTTCAAAGATTTTATGTTTTTTTAACTCATCCTTCAACATTTTATAAAAAGTGGTGAACCAGATATTACATATAGCTAATTAATCCTCATCGTCATAAGGCACAAACATGGCAGCTCCACGTATTTCGGTCCAAATCTTGTGTATTGTTCTTCCTCCACGCCACTTTCTGAACGCTTTTTATTGGCCCACCACTTGTTCTGTTCCCTTCAGGTGCCCATTTCATTGCTACATTTGTTATGTTGTCATCGTCCTTTCTCCGATCTCATACATTTGACTTCTTTTGTTGGCAGAATATTCTCATGTGATATTTCGAAAGTATCTTACTTCGATGACAGAAAGGTATATGAGATCTAAATTTGTCATACGCCGGTATTCCAAGGCATATACCAATGTGGAGAGAATAGAACCTTAGTACAAATCCAAGTTGTTATTCTAGAATATATAGTGGATCGCCATATCAATTTTAGTCCGAAGAAAGTACATCTGGCCTTGTTCGTGTTCGTGCGATTTTTGATGTCTACAGCGACCCATCCATCTTTGCATGCTTCCCATGTAGACAAAGTTTCTGATTTGCAAATATGCATAATCGAGATACCGGATGTATAATTATGTTTTGGCCCCATCAAATCGGATTTCATTTTTGTGTTTCGTCCTAATTTGATGCTGCTGTCCACGAGTGTGTGTCTTTGTCTACATGTCATGTGGCGTGTAATACAAGGTGGTTAACAATCAGCGAAGTATACGTCCCCAAACAAAGAAAATTTTATGGTTTTTCCGTTTGTTGTTCCTTCTGTTGTTTGCTTCATAATCCATTTTATGACAAGGTTTAACAAGATTGCTATATCCACAATATGTGACAGAACTCCGGGTGTATCCTCCAGAGGCTGTACATACGGACGTTATCATAGGTTTTGCTCACAGTTTTCTGTGCTAATATATGCACTGGACGTTGATATTCATCAGATTGAACATGTGGTAGGTGCACTGTATTCTTTTTTGGGAACCACCTTTGACTGTTCTTATCAGTAGTAGTAGTTGACCAAACAATTATAATACAAATAACGGTATGGAAATGTTGACGTTGGTTTATGAAATTCAATATGTTTTCAGACGTGGACGAGTGTAGCAGCAACCCGTGTCAAAATGGCGGCACTTGCGAAGACGGCATAAACCAATACAGCTGCGTCTGTGCTGCCGGTTACCAGGGTGTTAATTGCCAAACAGGTCAGCGTTGTACACGTTTTGTTTATAAGAACAGTAATTCTCAATGCCTTCGTGTAATTGTTTACGTAATACTGGAACTATTACGAAGCAAATCTATAAATGACAACGAATGCGAATCATTGACATTAGAGATAAGTAGCGTCAGCACCATGAGCAGTTTCATGGAACGAGGATCACTTCCGCCTAAGGTCTGTCGTGTGGTTCTTCTAGATGTCGAGTTTGTACAGGCGGTAGTAATCAATTCCAATTAGAGCGATATGGGTTGACCGCTTTCCGTCGACTTTTACCGTTAATGTGTACTAGGCCCATTAGAGGCCACGGTTCCGGTATTCTGTTTGTTCTGAGACATTCCTTGTTCTAGCTTTCTTGATTATTGTTTCTAAAATCTGTTGTAGATCTATTTCATTTGTTTTCAGCGATCATTACTGTGTTGTCTGCATACTTTAGATGATTCATGCTGTATCTTTCTACATTTATATTTGTTAACATGTATACTGCATTACCTTTGCTTGTACCCCCGTCCACACTTTTCCTCAGCAATTTCCGGGTTAATGATGTTTCTCATCCTGTCCATTATAATCGAAAATATATGGTTCTTTATTTTGTTTAAGAATTATGTTCATATATAAATACCAAATACGCTGCAACACTCAATAATTTCAATTGTAATATCAACAGGTCCAGCAAATTTCCTTTTTTCAAAGATTTTATGTTTTTTTAACTCATCCTTCAAAATGTTATAAAAAGTGGTGAACCAGATATTACATATAGCTAATTAATCCTCATCGTCATAAGGCACAAACATGGCAGCTCCACGTATTTCGGTCCAAATCTTGTGTATTGTTCTTCCTCCACGCCACTTTCTGAACGCTTTTTATTGGCCCACCACTTGTTCTGTTCCCTTCAGGTGCCCATTTCATTGCTACATTTGTTATGTTGTCATCGTCCTTTCTCCGATCTCATACATTTGACTTCTTTTGTTGGCAGAATATTCTCATGTGATATTTCGAAAGTATCTTACTTCGATGACAGAAAGGTATATGAGATCTAAATTTGTCATACGCCGGTATTCCAAGGCATATACCAATGTGGAGAGAATAGAACCTTAATACAAATCCAAGTTGTTATTCTAGAATATATAGTGGATCGCCATATCAATTTTAGTCCGAAGAAAGTACATCTGGCCTTGTTCGTGTTCGTGCGATTTTTGATGTCTACAGCGACCCATCCATCTTTGCATGCTTCCCATGTAGACAAAGTTTCTGATTTGCAAATATGCATAATCGAGATACCGGATGTATAATTATGTTTTGGCCCCATCAAATCGGATTTCATTCTTGTGTTTCGTCCTAATTTGATGCTGCTGTCCACGAGTGTGTGTCTTTGTCTACATGTCATGTGGCGTGTAATACAAGGTGGTTAACAATCAGCGAAGTATACGTCCCCAAACAAAGAAAATGTTATGGTTTTTCCGCTTGTTGTTCCTTCTGTTGTTTGCTTCATAATCCATTTTATGACAAGGTTTAACAAGATTGCTATATCCACAATATGTGACAGAACTCCGGGTGTATCCTCCAGAGGCTGTACATACGGACGTTATCATAGGTTTTGCTCACAGTTTTCTGTGCTAATATATGCACTGGACGTTGATATTCATCAGATTGAACATGTGGTAGGTGCACTGTATTCTTTTTTGGGAACCACCTTTGACTGTTCTTATCAGTAGTAGTAGTTGACCAAACAATTATAATACAAATAACGGTATGGAAATGTTGACGTTGGTTTATGAAATTCAATATGTTTTCAGACGTGGACGAGTGTAGCAGCAACCCGTGTCAAAATGGCGGCACTTGCGAAGACGGCATAAACCAATACAGCTGCGTCTGTGCTGCCGGTTACCAGGGTGTTAATTGCCAAACAGGTCAGCGTTGTACACGTTTTGTTTATAAGAACAGTAATTCTCAATGCCTTCGTGTAATTGTTTACGTAATACTGGAACTATTAGGAAGCAAATCTATAAATGACAACGAATGCGAATCATTGACATTAGAGATAAGTAGCGTCAGCACCATGAGCAGTTTCATGGAACGAGGATCACTTCCGCCTAGGGTCTGTCGTGTGGTTCTTCTAGATGTCGAGTTTGTACAGGCGGTAGTAATCAATTCCAATTAGAGCGATATGGGTTGACCGCTTTCCGTCGACTTTTACCGTTAATGTGTACTAGGCCCATTAGAGGCCACGGTTCCGGTATTCTGTTTGTTCTGAGACATTCCTTGTTCTAGCTTTCTTGATTATTGTTTCTAAAATCTGTTGTAGATCTATTTCATTTGTTTTCAGCGATCATTACTGTGTTGTCTGCATACTTTAGATGATTCATGCTGTATCTTTCTACATTTATATTTGTTAACATGTATACTGCATTACCTTTGCTTGTACCCCCGTCCACACTTTTCCTCAGCAATTTCCGGGTTAATGATGTTTCTCATCCTGTCCATTATAATCGAAAATATATGGTTCTTTATTTTGTTTAAGAATTATGTTCATATATAAATACCAAATACGCTGCAACACTCAATAATTTCAATTGTAATATCAACAGGTCCAGCAAATTTCCTTTTTTCAAAGATTTTATGTTTTTTTAACTCATCCTTCAAAATGTTATAAAAAGTGGTGAACCAGATATTACATATAGCTAATTAATCCTCATCGTCATAAGGCACAAACATGGCAGCTCCACGTATTTCGGTCCAAATCTTGTGTATTGTTCTTCCTCCACGCCACTTTCTGAACGCTTTTTATTGGCCCACCACTTGTTCTGTTCCCTTCAGGTGCCCATTTCATTGCTACATTTGTTATGTTGTCATCGTCCTTTCTCCGATCTCATACATTTGACTTCTTTTGTTGGCAGAATATTCTCATGTGATATTTCGAAAGTATCTTACTTCGATGACAGAAAGGTATATGAGATCTAAATTTGTCATACGCCGGTATTCCAAGGCATATACCAATGTGGAGAGAATAGAACCTTAATACAAATCCAAGTTGTTATTCTAGAATATATAGTGGATCGCCATATCAATTTTAGTCCGAAGAAAGTACATCTGGCCTTGTTCGTGTTCGTGCGATTTTTGATGTCTACAGCGACCCATCCATCTTTGCATGCTTCCCATGTAGACAAAGTTTCTGATTTGCAAATATGCATAATCGAGATACCGGATGTATAATTATGTTTTGGCCCCATCAAATCGGATTTCATTCTTGTGTTTCGTCCTAATTTGATGCTGCTGTCCACGAGTGTGTGTCTTTGTCTACATGTCATGTGGCGTGTAATACAAGGTGGTTAACAATCAGCGAAGTATACGTCCCCAAACAAAGAAAATGTTATGGTTTTTCCGCTTGTTGTTCCTTCTGTTGTTTGCTTCATAATCCATTTTATGACAAGGTTTAACAAGATTGCTATATCCACAATATGTGACAGAACTCCGGGTGTATCCTCCAGAGGCTGTACATACGGACGTTATCATAGGTTTTGCTCACAGTTTTCTGTGCTAATATATGCACTGGACGTTGATATTCATCAGATTGAACATGTGGTAGGTGCACTGTATTCTTTTTTGGGAACCACCTTTGACTGTTCTTATCAGTAGTAGTAGTTGACCAAACAATTATAATACAAATAACGGTATGGAAATGTTGACGTTGGTTTATGAAATTCAATATGTTTTCAGACGTGGACGAGTGTAGCAGCAACCCGTGTCAAAATGGCGGCACTTGCGAAGACGGCATAAACCAATACAGCTGCGTCTGTGCTGCCGGTTACCAGGGTGTTAATTGCCAAACAGGTCAGCGTTGTACACGTTTTGTTTATAAGAACAGTAATTCTCAATGCCTTCGTGTAATTGTTTACGTAATACTGGAACTATTAGGAAGCAAATCTATAAATGACAACGAATGCGAATCATTGACATTAGAGATAAGTAGCGTCAGCACCATGAGCAGTTTCATGGAACGAGGATCACTTCCGCCTAGGGTCTGTCGTGTGGTTCTTCTAGATGTCGAGTTTGTACAGGCGGTAGTAATCAATTCCAATTAGAGCGATATGGGTTGACCGCTTTCCGTCGACTTTTACCGTTAATGTGTACTAGGCCCATTAGAGGCCACGGTTCCGGTATTCTGTTTGTTCTGAGACATTCCTTGTTCTAGCTTTCTTGATTATTGTTTCTAAAATCTGTTGTAGATCTATTTCATTTGTTTTCAGCGATCATTACTGTGTTGTCTGCATACTTTAGATGATTCATGCTGTATCTTTCTACATTTATATTTGTTAACATGTATACTGCATTACCTTTGCTTGTACCCCCGTCCACACTTTTCCTCAGCAATTTCCGGGTTAATGATGTTTCTCATCCTGTCCATTATAATCGAAAATATATGGTTCTTTATTTTGTTTAAGAATTATGTTCATATATAAATACCAAATACGCTGCAACACTCAATAATTTCAATTGTAATATCAACAGGTCCAGCAAATTTCCTTTTTTCAAAGATTTTATGTTTTTTTAACTCATCCTTCAAAATGTTATAAAAAGTGGTGAACCAGATATTACATATAGCTAATTAATCCTCATCGTCATAAGGCACAAACATGGCAGCTCCACGTATTTCGGTCCAAATCTTGTGTATTGTTCTTCCTCCACGCCACTTTCTGAACGCTTTTTATTGGCCCACCACTTGTTCTGTTCCCTTCAGGTGCCCATTTCATTGCTACATTTGTTATGTTGTCATCGTCCTTTCTCCGATCTCATACATTTGACTTCTTTTGTTGGCAGAATATTCTCATGTGATATTTCGAAAGTATCTTACTTCGATGACAGAAAGGTATATGAGATCTAAATTTGTCATACGCCGGTATTCCAAGGCATATACCAATGTGGAGAGAATAGAACCTTAATACAAATCCAAGTTGTTATTCTAGAATATATAGTGGATCGCCATATCAATTTTAGTCCGAAGAAAGTACATCTGGCCTTGTTCGTGTTCGTGCGATTTTTGATGTCTACAGCGACCCATCCATCTTTGCATGCTTCCCATGTAGACAAAGTTTCTGATTTGCAAATATGCATAATCGAGATACCGGATGTATAATTATGTTTTGGCCCCATCAAATCGGATTTCATTCTTGTGTTTCGTCCTAATTTGATGCTGCTGTCCACGAGTGTGTGTCTTTGTCTACATGTCATGTGGCGTGTAATACAAGGTGGTTAACAATCAGCGAAGTATACGTCCCCAAACAAAGAAAATGTTATGGTTTTTCCGCTTGTTGTTCCTTCTGTTGTTTGCTTCATAATCCATTTTATGACAAGGTTTAACAAGATTGCTATATCCACAATATGTGACAGAACTCCGGGTGTATCCTCCAGAGGCTGTACATACGGACGTTATCATAGGTTTTGCTCACAGTTTTCTGTGCTAATATATGCACTGGACGTTGATATTCATCAGATTGAACATGTGGTAGGTGCACTGTATTCTTTTTAGGGAACCACCTTTGACTGTTCTTATCAGTAGTAGTAGTTGACCAAACAATTATAATACAAATAACGGTATGGAAATGTTGACGTTGGTTTATGAAATTCAATATGTTTTCAGACGTGGACGAGTGTAGCAGCAACCCGTGTCAAAATGGCGGCACTTGCGAAGACGGCATAAACCAATACAGCTGCGTCTGTGCTGCCGGTTACCAGGGTGTTAATTGCCAAACAGGTCAGCGTTGTACACGTTTTGTTTATAAGAACAGTAATTCTCAATGCCTTCGTGTAATTGTTTACGTAATACTGGAACTATTACGAAGCAAATCTATAAATGACAACGAATGCGAATCATTGACATTAGAGATAAGTAGCATCAGCACCATGAGCAGTTTCATGGAACGAGGATCACTTCCGCCTAAGGTCTGTCGTGTGGTTCTTCTAGATGTCGAGTTTGTACAGGCGGTAGTAATCAATTCCAATTAGAGCGATATGGGTTGACCGCTTTCCGTCGACTTTTACCGTTAATGTGTACTAGGCCCATTAGAGGCCACGGTTCCGGTATTCTGTTTGTTCTGAGACATTCCTTGTTCTAGCTTTCTTGATTATTGTTTCTAAAATCTGTTGTAGATCTATTTCATTTGTTTTCAGCGATCATTACTGTGTTGTCTGCATACTTTAGATGATTCATGCTGTATCTTTCTACATTTATATTTGTTAACATGTATACTGCATTACCTTTGCTTGTACCCCCGTCCACACTTTTCCTCAGCAATTTCCGGGTTAATGATGTTTCTCATCCTGTCCATTATAATCGAAAATATATGGTTCTTTATTTTGTTTAAGAATTATGTTCATATATAAATACCAAATACGCTGCAACACTCAATAATTTCAATTGTAATATCAACAGGTCCAGCAAATTTCCTTTTTTCAAAGATTTTATGTTTTTTTAACTCATCCTTCAAAATGTTATAAAAAGTGGTGAACCAGATATTACATATAGCTAATTAATCCTCATCGTCATAAGGCACAAACATGGCAGCTCCACGTATTTCGGTCCAAATCTTGTGTATTGTTCTTCCTCCACGCCACTTTCTGAACGCTTTTTATTGGCCCACCACTTGTTCTGTTCCCTTCAGGTGCCCATTTCATTGCTACATTTGTTATGTTGTCATCGTCCTTTCTCCGATCTCATACATTTGACTTCTTTTGTTGGCAGAATATTCTCATGTGATATTTCGAAAGTATCTTACTTCGATGACAGAAAGGTATATGAGATCTAAATTTGTCATACGCCGGTATTCCAAGGCATATACCAATGTGGAGAGAATAGAACCTTAATACAAATCCAAGTTGTTATTCTAGAATATATAGTGGATCGCCATATCAATTTTAGTCCGAAGAAAGTACATCTGGCCTTGTTCGTGTTCGTGCGATTTTTGATGTCTACAGCGACCCATCCATCTTTGCATGCTTCCCATGTAGACAAAGTTTCTGATTTGCAAATATGCATAATCGAGATACCGGATGTATAATTATGTTTTGGCCCCATCAAATCGGATTTCATTCTTGTGTTTCGTCCTAATTTGATGCTGCTGTCCACGAGTGTGTGTCTTTGTCTACATGTCATGTGGCGTGTAATACAAGGTGGTTAACAATCAGCGAAGTATACGTCCCCAAACAAAGAAAATGTTATGGTTTTTCCGCTTGTTGTTCCTTCTGTTGTTTGCTTCATAATCCATTTTATGACAAGGTTTAACAAGATTGCTATATCCACAATATGTGACAGAACTCCGGGTGTATCCTCCAGAGGCTGTACATACGGGCGTTATCATAGGTTTTGCTCACAGTTTTCTGTGCTAATATATGCACTGGACGTTGATATTCATCAGATTGAACATGTGGTAGGTGCACTGTTTTCTTTTTTGGGAACCACCTTTGACTGTTCTTATCAGTAGTAGTAGTTGACCAAACAATTATAATACAAATAACAGTATGGAAATGTTGACGTTGGTTTATGAAATTCAATATGTTTTCAGACGTGGACGAGTGTAGCAGCAACCCGTGTCAAAATGGCGGCACTTGCGAAGACGGCATAAACCAATACAGCTGCGTCTGTGCTGCCGGTTACCAGGGTGTTAATTGCCAAACAGGTCAGCGTTGTACACGTTTTGTTTATAAGAACAGTAATTCTCAATGCCTTCGTGTAATTGTTTACGTAATACTGGAACTATTAGGAAGCAAATCTATAAATGACAACGAATGCGAATCATTGACATTAGAGATAAGTAGCGTCAGCACCATGAGCAGTTTCATGGAACGAGGATCACTTCCGCCTAGGGTCTGTCGTGTGGTTCTTCTAGATGTCGAGTTTGTACAGGCGGTGGTAATCAATTCCAATTAGAGCGATATGGGTTGACCGCTTTCCGTCGACGTTTACCGTTAATGTGTACTAGGCCCATTAGAGTCCACGGTTCAGGTATTCTGTTTGTTCTGAGACATTCCTTGGTCTAGCTTTCTTGATTATTGTTTCTAAAATAGGTTGTTGATCTATTTCATTTGTTTTCAGCGAACATTATTGTGTTGTCTGCATACTTTAGATGATTCATGCTGTAATTTTCTACATTTATATTTGTTAACATGTATACTGCATTACCTTTGCTTGTACCCCCGTCCACACTTTTCCTCAGCAATTTCCAGGTTAATGATGTTTCTCATCCTGTCCATTATAATCGAAAATATATGGTTCTTTATTTTGTTTAAGAATTATGTTCATATATAAATACCAAATACGCTGCAACACTCAATAATTTCAATTGTAATATCAACAGGTCCAGCAAATTTCCTTTTTTCAAAGATTTTATGTTTTTTTAACTCATCCTTCAAAATGTTATAAAAAGTGGTGAACCAGATATTACATATAGCTAATTAATCCTCATCGTCATAAGGCACAAACATGGCAGCTCCACGTATTTCGGTCCAAATCTTGTGTATTGTTCTTCCTCCAAGCCACTTTCTGAACGCTTTTTATTGGCCCACCACTTGTTCTGTTCCCTTCAGGTGCCCATTTCATTGCTACATTTGTTATGTTGTCATCGTCCTTTCTCCGATCTCATACATTTGACTTCTTTTGTTGGCAGAATATTCTCATGTGATATTTCGAAAGTATCTTACTTCGATGAGAGAAAGGTATATGAGATCTAAATTTGTCATACGCCGGTATTCCAAGGCATATACCAATGTGGAGAGAATAGAACCTTAGTACAAATCCAAGTTGTTATTCTAGAATATATAGTGGATCGCCATATCAATTTTAGTCCGAAGAAAGTACATCTGGCCTTGTTCGTGTTCGTGCGATTTTTGATGTCTACAGCGACCCATCCATCTTTGCATGCTTCCCATGTAGACAAAGTTTCTGATTTGCAAATTTGCATAATCGAGATACCGGATGTATAATTATGTTTTAGCCCCATCAAACCGGATTTCATTCTTGTGTTTCGTCCTAATTTGATGCTGCTGTCCACGAGTGTGTGTCTTTGTCTACATGTGTGGCGTGTAATACAAGGTGATTAACAATCAGCGAAGTATACGTCCCCAAACAAAGAAAATGTTATGGTTTTTCCGCTTGTTGTTCCTTCTGTTGTTTGCTTCATAATCCATTTTATGACAAGGTTTAACAAGATTGCTATATCCACAATATGTGACAGAACTCCGGGTGTATCCTCCAGAGGCTGTACATACGGGCGTTATCATAGGTTTTGCTCACAGTTTTCTGTGCTAATATATGCACTGGACGTTGATATTCATCAGATTGAACATGTGGTTGGTGCACTGTATTCTTTTTTGGGAACCACCTTTGACTGTTCTTATCAGTAGTAGTAGTTGACCAAACAATTATAATACAAATAACGGTATGGAAATGTTGACGTTGGTTTATGAAATTCAATATGTTTTCAGACGTGGACGAGTGTAGCAGCAACCCGTGTCAAAATGGCGGCACTTGCGAAGACGACATAAACCAATACAGCTGCGTCTGTGCTGCCGGTTACCAGGGTGTTAATTGCCAAACAGGTCAGCGTTGTACACGTTTTGTTTATAAGAACAGTAATTCTCAATGCCTTCGTGTAATTGTTTACGTAATACTGGAACTATTACGAAGCAAATCTATAAATGACAACGAATGCGAATCATTGACATTAGAGATAAGTAGCGTCAGCACCATGAGCAGTTTCATTGAACGAGGATCACTTCCGCCTAAGGTCTGTCGTGTGGTTCTTCTAGATGTCGAGTTTGTACAGGCGGTAGTAATCAATTCCAATTAGAGCGATATGGGTTGACCGCTTTCCGTCGACTTTTACCGTTAATGTGTACTAGGCCCATTAGAGGCCACGGTTCCGGTATTCTGTTTGTTCTGAGACATTCCTTGTTCTAGCTTTCTTGATTATTGTTTCTAAAATCTGTTGTAGATCTATTTCATTTGTTTTCAGCGATCATTACTGTGTTGTCTGCATACTTTAGATGATTCATGCTGTATCTTTCTACATTTATATTTGTTAACATGTATACTGCATTACCTTTGCTTGTACACCCGTCCACACTTTTCCTCAGCAATTTCCGGGTTAATGATGTTTCTCATCCTGTCCATTATAATCGAAAATATATGGTTCTTTATTTTGTTTAAGAATTATGTTCATATATAAATACCAAATACGCTGCAACACTCAATAATTTCAATTGTAATATCAACAGGTCCAGCAAATTTCCTTTTTTCAAAGATTTTATGTTTTTTTAACTCATCCTTCAAAATTTTATAAAAAGTGGTGAACCAGATATTACATATAGCTAATTAATCCTCATCGTCATAAGGCACAAACATGGCAGCTCCACGTATTTCGGTCCAAATCTTGTGTATTGTTCTTCCTCCACGCTACTTTCTGAACGCTTTTTATTGGCCCACCACTTGTTCTGTTCCCTTCAGGTGCCCATTTCATTGCTACATTTGTTATGTTGTCATCGTCCTTTCTCCGATCTCATACATTTGACTTCTTTTGTTGGCAGAATATTCTCATGTGATATTTCGAAAGTATCTTACTTCGATGACAGAAAGGTATATGAGATCTAAATTTGTCATACGCCGGTATTCCAAGGCATATACCAATGTGGAGAGAATAGAACCTTAATACAAATCCAAGTTGTTATTCTAGAATATATAGTGGATCGCCATATCAATTTTAGTCCGAAGAAAGTACATCTGGCCTTGTTCGTGTTCGTGCGATTTTTGATGTCTACAGCGACCCATCCATCTTTGCATGCTTCCCATGTAGACAAAGTTTCTGATTTGCAAATATGCATAATCGAGATACCGGATGTATAATTATGTTTTGGCCCCATCAAACCGGATTTCATTCTTGTGTTTCGTCCTAATTTGATGCTGCTGTCCACGAGTGTGTGTCTTTGTCTACATGTCATGTGGCGTGTAATACAAGGTGGTTAACAATCAGCGAAGTATACGTCCCCAAACAAAGAAATTTTTATGGTTTTTTCGCTTGTTGTTCCTTCTGTTGTTTGCTTCATAATCCATTTTATGACAAGGTTTAACAAGATTGCTATATCCACAATATGTGACAGAACTCCGGGTGTATCCTCCAGAGGCTGTACATACGGACGTTATCATAGGTTTTGCTCACAGTTTTCTGTGCTAATATATGCACTGGACGTTGATATTCATCAGATTGAACATGTGGTAGGTGCACTGTATTCTTTTTTGGGAACCACCTTTGACTGTTCTTATCAGTAGTAGTAGTTGACCAAACAATTATAATACAAATAACGGTATGGAAATGTTGACGTTGGTTTATGAAATTCAATATGTTTTCAGACGTGGACGAGTGTAGCAGCAACCCGTGTCAAAATGGCGGCACTTGCGAAGACGGCATAAACCAATACAGCTGCGTCTGTGCTGCCGGTTACCAGGGTTTTAATTGCCAAACAGGTCAGCGTTGTACACGTTTTGTTTATAAGAACAGTAATTCTCAATGCCTTCGTGTAATTGTTTACGTAATACTGGAACTATTAGGAAGCAAATCTATAAATGACAACGAATGCGAATCATTGACATTAGAGATAAGTAGCGTCAGCACCATGAGCAGTTTCATGGAACGAGGATCACTTCCGCCTAGGGTCTGTCGTGTGGTTCTTCTAGATGTCGAGTTTGTACAGGCGGTAGTAATCAATTCCAATTAGAGCGATATGGGTTGACCGCTTTCCGTCGACTTTTACCGTTAATGTGTACTAGGCCCATTAGAGGCCACGGTTCCGGTATTCTGTTTGTTCTGAGACATTCCTTGTTCTAGCTTTCTTGATTATTGTTTCTAAAATATGTTGTAGATCTATTTCATTTGTTTTCAGCGATCATTACTGTGTTGTCTGCATACTTTAGATGATTCATGCTGTATCTTTCTACATTTATATTTGTTAACATGTATACTGCATTACCTTTGCTTGTACACCCGTCCACACTTTTCCTCAGCAATTTCCGGGTTAATGATGTTTCTCATCCTGTCCATTATAATCGAAAATATATGGTTCTTTATTTTGTTTAAGAATTATGTTCATATATAAATACAAAATACGCTGCAACACTCAATAATTTCAATTGTAATATCAACAGGTCCAGCAAATTTCCTTTTTTCAAAGATTTTATGTTTTTTTAACTCATCCTTCAAAATGTTATAAAAAGTGGTGAACCAGATATTACATATAGCTAATTAATCCTCATCGTCATAAGGCACAAACATGGCAGCTCCACGTATTTCGGTCCAAATCTTGTGTATTGTTCTTCCTCCACGCCACTTTCTGAACGCTTTTTATTGGCCCACCACTTGTTCTGTTCCCTTCAGGTGCCCATTTCATTGCTACATTTGTTATGTTGTCATCGTCCTTTCTCCGATCTCATACATTTGACTTCTTTTGTTGGCAGAATATTCTCATGTGATATTTCGAAAGTATCTTACTTCGATGACAGAAAGGTATATGAGATCTAAATTTGTCATACGCCGGTATTCCAAGGCATATACCAATGTGGAGAGAATAGAACCTTAATACAAATCCAAGTTGTTATTCTAGAATATATAGTGGATCGCCATATCAATTTTAGTCCGAAGAAAGTACATCTGGCCTTGTTCGTGTTCGTGCGATTTTTGATGTCTACAGCGACCCATCCATCTTTGCATGCTTCCCATGTAGACAAAGTTTCTGATTTGCAAATATGCATAATCGAGATACCGGATGTATAATTATGTTTTGGCCCCATCAAATCGGATTTCATTCTTGTGTTTCGTCCTAATTTGATGCTGCTGTCCACGAGTGTGTGTCTTTGTCTACATGTCATGTGGCGTGTAATACAAGGTGGTTAACAATCAGCGAAGTATACGTCCCCAAACAAAGAAAATGTTATGGTTTTTCCGCTTGTTGTTCCTTCTGTTGTTTGCTTCATAATCCATTTTATGACAAGGTTTAACAAGATTGCTATATCCACAATATGTGACAGAACTCCGGGTGTATCCTCCAGAGGCTGTACATACGGGCGTTATCATAGGTTTTGCTCACAGTTTTCTGTGCTAATATATGCACTGGACGTTGATATTCATCAGATTGAACATGTGGTAGGTGCACTGTTTTCTTTTTTGGGAACCACCTTTGACTGTTCTTATCAGTAGTAGTAGTTGACCAAACAATTATAATACAAATAACAGTATGGAAATGTTGACGTTGGTTTATGAAATTCAATATGTTTTCAGACGTGGACGAGTGTAGCAGCAACCCGTGTCAAAATGGCGGCACTTGCGAAGACGGCATAAACCAATACAGCTGCGTCTGTGCTGCCGGTTACCAGGGTGTTAATTGCCAAACAGGTCAGCGTTGTACACGTTTTGTTTATAAGAACAGTAATTCTCAATGCCTTCGTGTAATTGTTTACGTAATACTGGAACTATTAGGAAGCAAATCTATAAATGACAACGAATGCGAATCATTGACATTAGAGATAAGTAGCGTCAGCACCATGAGCAGTTTCATGGAACGAGGATCACTTCCGCCTAGGGTCTGTCGTGTGGTTCTTCTAGATGTCGAGTTTGTACAGGCGGTGGTAATCAATTCCAATTAGAGCGATATGGGTTGACCGCTTTCCGTCGACGTTTACCGTTAATGTGTACTAGGCCCATTAGAGTCCACGGTTCAGGTATTCTGTTTGTTCTGAGACATTCCTTGGTCTAGCTTTCTTGATTATTGTTTCTAAAATAGGTTGTTGATCTATTTCATTTGTTTTCAGCGAACATTATTGTGTTGTCTGCATACTTTAGATGATTCATGCTGTAATTTTCTACATTTATATTTGTTAACATGTATACTGCATTACCTTTGCTTGTACCCCCGTCCACACTTTTCCTCAGCAATTTCCAGGTTAATGATGTTTCTCATCCTGTCCATTATAATCGAAAATATATGGTTCTTTATTTTGTTTAAGAATTATGTTCATATATAAATACCAAATACGCTGCAACACTCAATAATTTCAATTGTAATATCAACAGGTCCAGCAAATTTCCTTTTTTCAAAGATTTTATGTTTTTTTAACTCATCCTTCAAAATGTTATAAAAAGTGGTGAACCAGATATTACATATAGCTAATTAATCCTCATCGTCATAAGGCACAAACATGGCAGCTCCACGTATTTCGGTCCAAATCTTGTGTATTATTCTTCCTCCAAGCCACTTTCTGAACGCTTTTTATTGGCCCACCACTTGTTCTGTTCCCTTCAGGTGCCCATTTCATTGCTACATTTGTTATGTTGTCATCGTCCTTTCTCCGATCTCATACATTTGACTTCTTTTGTTGGCAGAATATTCTCATGTGATATTTCGAAAGTATCTTACTTCGATGAGAGAAAGGTATATGAGATCTAAATTTGTCATACGCCGGTATTCCAAGGCATATACCAATGTGGAGAGAATAGAACCTTAGTACAAATCCAAGTTGTTATTCTAGAATATATAGTGGATCGCCATATCAATTTTAGTCCGAAGAAAGTACATCTGGCCTTGTTCGTGTTCGTGCGATTTTTGATGTCTACAGCGACCCATCCATCTTTGCATGCTTCCCATGTAGACAAAGTTTCTGATTTGCAAATTTGCATAATCGAGATACCGGATGTATAATTATGTTTTAGCCCCATCAAACCGGATTTCATTCTTGTGTTTCGTCCTAATTTGATGCTGCTGTCCACGAGTGTGTGTCTTTGTCTACATGTGTGGCGTGTAATACAAGGTGATTAACAATCAGCGAAGTATACGTCCCCAAACAAAGAAAATGTTATGGTTTTTCCGCTTGTTGTTCCTTCTGTTGTTTGCTTCATAATCCATTTTATGACAAGGTTTAACAAGATTGCTATATCCACAATATGTGACAGAACTCCGGGTGTATCCTCCAGAGGCTGTACATACGGGCGTTATCATAGGTTTTGCTCACAGTTTTCTGTGCTAATATATGCACTGGACGTTGATATTCATCAGATTGAACATGTGGTTGGTGCACTGTATTCTTTTTTGGGAACCACCTTTGACTGTTCTTATCAGTAGTAGTAGTTGACCAAACAATTATAATACAAATAACGGTATGGAAATGTTGACGTTGGTTTATGAAATTCAATATGTTTTCAGACGTGGACGAGTGTAGCAGCAACCCGTGTCAAAATGGCGGCACTTGCGAAGACGACATAAACCAATACAGCTGCGTCTGTGCTGCCGGTTACCAGGGTGTTAATTGCCAAACAGGTCAGCGTTGTACACGTTTTGTTTATAAGAACAGTAATTCTCAATGCCTTCGTGTAATTGTTTACGTAATACTGGAACTATTACGAAGCAAATCTATAAATGACAACGAATGCGAATCATTGACATTAGAGATAAGTAGCGTCAGCACCATGAGCAGTTTCATTGAACGAGGATCACTTCCGCCTAAGGTCTGTCGTGTGGTTCTTCTAGATGTCGAGTTTGTACAGGCGGTAGTAATCAATTCCAATTAGAGCGATATGGGTTGACCGCTTTCCGTCGACTTTTACCGTTAATGTGTACTAGGCCCATTAGAGGCCACGGTTCCGGTATTCTGTTTGTTCTGAGACATTCCTTGTTCTAGCTTTCTTGATTATTGTTTCTAAAATCTGTTGTAGATCTATTTCATTTGTTTTCAGCGATCATTACTGTGTTGTCTGCATACTTTAGATGATTCATGCTGTATCTTTCTACATTTATATTTGTTAACATGTATACTGCATTACCTTTGCTTGTACACCCGTCCACACTTTTCCTCAGCAATTTCCGGGTTAATGATGTTTCTCATCCTGTCCATTATAATCGAAAATATATGGTTCTTTATTTTGTTTAAGAATTATGTTCATATATAAATACCAAATACGCTGCAACACTCAATAATTTCAATTGTAATATCAACAGGTCCAGCAAATTTCCTTTTTTCAAAGATTTTATGTTTTTTTAACTCATCCTTCAAAATTTTATAAAAAGTGGTGAACCAGATATTACATATAGCTAATTAATCCTCATCGTCATAAGGCACAAACATGGCAGCTCCACGTATTTCGGTCCAAATCTTGTGTATTGTTCTTCCTCCACGCTACTTTCTGAACGCTTTTTATTGGCCCACCACTTGTTCTGTTCCCTTCAGGTGCCCATTTCATTGCTACATTTGTTATGTTGTCATCGTCCTTTCTCCGATCTCATACATTTGACTTCTTTTGTTGGCAGAATATTCTCATGTGATATTTCGAAAGTATCTTACTTCGATGACAGAAAGGTATATGAGATCTAAATTTGTCATACGCCGGTATTCCAAGGCATATACCAATGTGGAGAGAATAGAACCTTAATACAAATCCAAGTTGTTATTCTAGAATATATAGTGGATCGCCATATCAATTTTAGTCCGAAGAAAGTACATCTGGCCTTGTTCGTGTTCGTGCGATTTTTGATGTCTACAGCGACCCATCCATCTTTGCATGCTTCCCATGTAGACAAAGTTTCTGATTTGCAAATATGCATAATCGAGATACCGGATGTATAATTATGTTTTGGCCCCATCAAACCGGATTTCATTCTTGTGTTTCGTCCTAATTTGATGCTGCTGTCCACGAGTGTGTGTCTTTGTCTACATGTCATGTGGCGTGTAATACAAGGTGGTTAACAATCAGCGAAGTATACGTCCCCAAACAAAGAAATTTTTATGGTTTTTTCGCTTGTTGTTCCTTCTGTTGTTTGCTTCATAATCCATTTTATGACAAGGTTTAACAAGATTGCTATATCCACAATATGTGACAGAACTCCGGGTGTATCCTCCAGAGGCTGTACATACGGACGTTATCATAGGTTTTGCTCACAGTTTTCTGTGCTAATATATGCACTGGACGTTGATATTCATCAGATTGAACATGTGGTAGGTGCACTGTATTCTTTTTTGGGAACCACCTTTGACTGTTCTTATCAGTAGTAGTAGTTGACCAAACAATTATAATACAAATAACGGTATGGAAATGTTGACGTTGGTTTATGAAATTCAATATGTTTTCAGACGTGGACGAGTGTAGCAGCAACCCGTGTCAAAATGGCGGCACTTGCGAAGACGGCATAAACCAATACAGCTGCGTCTGTGCTGCCGGTTACCAGGGTGTTAATTGCCAAACAGGTCAGCGTTGTACACGTTTTGTTTATAAGAACAGTAATTCTCAATGCCTTCGTGTAATTGTTTACGTAATACTGGAACTATTAGGAAGCAAATCTATAAATGACAACGAATGCGAATCATTGACATTAGAGATAAGTAGCGTCAGCACCATGAGCAGTTTCATGGAACGAGGATCACTTCCGCCTAGGGTCTGTCGTGTGGTTCTTCTAGATGTCGAGTTTGTACAGGCGGTAGTAATCAATTCCAATTAGAGCGATATGGGTTGACCGCTTTCCGTCGACTTTTACCGTTAATGTGTACTAGGCCCATTAGAGGCCACGGTTCCGGTATTCTGTTTGTTCTGAGACATTCCTTGTTCTAGCTTTCTTGATTATTGTTTCTAAAATATGTTGTAGATCTATTTCATTTGTTTTCAGCGATCATTACTGTGTTGTCTGCATACTTTAGATGATTCATGCTGTATCTTTCTACATTTATATTTGTTAACATGTATACTGCATTACCTTTGCTTGTACACCCGTCCACACTTTTCCTCAGCAATTTCCGGGTTAATGATGTTTCTCATCCTGTCCATTATAATCGAAAATATATGGTTCTTTATTTTGTTTAAGAATTATGTTCATATATAAATACCAAATACGCTGCAACACTCAATAATTTCAATTGTAATATCAACAGGTCCAGCAAATTTCCTTTTTTCAAAGATTTTATGTTTTTTTAACTCATCCTTCAAAATTTTATAAAAAGTGGTGAACCAGATATTACATATAGCTAATTAATCCTCATCGTCATAAGGCACAAACATGGCAGCTCCACGTATTTCGGTACAAATCTTGTGTATTGTTCTTCCTCCACGCTACTTTCTGAACGCTTTTTATTGGCCCACCACTTGTTCTGTTCCCTTCAGGTGCCCATTTCATTGCTACATTTGTTATGTTGTCATCGTCCTTTCTCCTATCTCATACATTTGACTTCTTTTGTTGGCAGAATATTCTCATGTGATATTTCGAAAGTATCTTACTTCGATGACAGAAAGGTATATGAGATCTAAATTTGTCATACGCCGGTATTCCAAGGCATATACCAATGTGGAGAGAATAGAACCTTAATACAAATCCAAGTTGTTATTCTAGAATATATAGTGGATCGCCATATCAATTTTAGTCCGAAGAAAGTACATCTGGCCTTGTTCGTGTTCGTGCGATTTTTGATGTCTACAGCGACCCATCCATCTTTGCATGCTTCCCATGTAGACAAAGTTTCTGATTTGCAAATATGCATAATCGAGATACCGGATGTATAATTATGTTTTGGCCCCATCAAATCGGATTTCATTCTTGTGTTTCGTCCTAATTTGATGCTGCTGTCCACGAGTGTGTGTCTTTGTCTACATGTCATGTGGCGTGTAATACAAGGTGGTTAACAATCAGCGAAGTATACGTCCCCAAACAAAGAAAATTTTATGGTTTTTTCGCTTGTTGTTCCTTCTGTTGTTTGCTTCATAATCCATTTTATGACAAGGTTTAACAAGATTGCTATATCCACAATATGTGACAGAACTCCGGGTGTATCCTCCAGAGGCTGTACATACGGACGTTATCATAGGTTTTGCTCACAGTTTTCTGTGCTAATATATGCACTGGACGTTGATATTCATCAGATTGAACATGTGGTAGTTGCACTGTATTCTTTTTTGGGAACCACCTTTGAATGTTCTTATCAGTAGTAGTAGTTGACCAAACAATTATAATACAAATAACGGTATGGAAATGTTGACGTTGGTTTATGAAATTCAATATGTTTTCAGACGTGGACGAGTGTAGCAGCAACCCGTGTCAAAATGGCGGCACTTGCGAAGACGGCATAAACCAATACAGCTGCGTCTGTGCTGCCGGTTACCAGGGTGTTAATTGCCAAACAGGTCAGCGTTGTACACGTTTTGTTTATAAGAACAGTAATTCTCAATGCCTTCGTGTAATTGTTTACGTAATACTGGAACTATTAGGAAGCAAATCTATAAATGACAACGAATGCGAATCATTGACATTAGAGATAAGTAGCGTCAGCACCATGAGCAGTTTCATGGAACGAGGATCACTTCCGCCTAGGGTCTGTCGTGTGGTTCTTCTAGATGTCGAGTTTGTACAGGCGGTAGTAATCAATTCCAATTAGAGCGATATGGGTTGACCGCTTTCCGTCGACTTTTACCGTTAATGTGTACTAGGCCCATTAGAGGCCACGGTTCCGGTATTCTGTTTGTTCTGAGACATTCCTTGTTCTAGCTTTCTTGATTATTGTTTCTAAAATATGTTGTAGATCTATTTCATTTGTTTTCAGCGATCATTACTGTGTTGTCTGCATACTTTAGATGATTCATGCTGTATCTTTCTACATTTATATTTGTTAACATGTATACTGCATTACCTTTGCTTGTACCCCCGTCCACACTTTTCCTCAGCAATTTCCGGGTTAATGATGTTTCTCATCCTGTCCATTATAATCGGAAATATATGGTTCTTTATTTTGTTTAAGAATTATGTTCATATATAAATACCAAATACGCTGCAACACTCAATAATTTCAATTGTAATATCAACAGGTCCAGCAAATTTCCTTTTTTCAAAGATTTTATGTTTTTTTAACTCATCCTTCAAAATTTTATAAAAAGTGGTGAACCAGATATTACATATAGCTAATTAATCCTCATCGTCATAAGACACAAACATGGCAGCTCCACGTATTTCGGTCCAAATCTTGTGTATTGTTCTTCCTCCACGCCACTTTCTGAACGCTTTTTATTGGCCCACCACTTGTTCTGTTCCCTTCAGGTGCCCATTTCATTGCTACATTTGTTATGTTGTCATCGTCCTTTCTCCGATCTCATACATTTGACTTCTTTTGTTGGCAGAATATTCTCATGTGATATTTCGAAAGTATCTTACTTCGATGACAGAAAGGTATATGAGATCTAAATGTGTCATACGCCGGTATTCCAAGGCATATACCAATGTGGAGAGAATAGAACCTTAGTACAAATCCAAGTTGTTATTCTAGAATATATAGTGGATCGCCATATCAATTTTAGTCCGAAGAAAGTACATCTGGCTTTGTTCGTGTTCGTGCGATTTTTGATGTCTACAGCGACCCATCCATCTTTGCATGCTTCCCATGTAGACAAAGTTTCTGATTTGCAAATATGCATAATCGAGATACCGGATGTATAATTATGTTTTAGCCCCATCAAATCGGATTTCATTTTTGTTTTTCGTCCTAATTTGATGCTGCTGTCCACGAGTGTGTGTCTTTGTCTACATGTCATGTGGCGTGTAATACAAGGTGGTTAACAATCAGCGAAGTATACGTCCCCAAACAAAGAAAATTTTATGGTTTTTCCGCTTGTTGTTCCTTCTGTTGTTTGCTTCATAATCCATTTTATGACAAGGTTTAACAAGATTGCTATATCCACAATATGTGACAGAACTCCGGGTGTATCCTCCAGAGGCTGTACATACGGACGTTATCATAGGTTTTGCTCACAGTTTTCTGTGCTAATATATGCACTGGACGTTGATATTCATCAGATTGAACATGTGGTAGGTGCACTGTATTCTTTTTTGGGAACCACCTTTGACTGTTCTTATCAGTAGTAGTAGTTGACCAAACAATTATAATACAAATAACGGTATGGAAATGTTGACGTTGGTTTATGAAATTCAATATGCTTTCAGACGTGGACGAGTGTAGCAGCAACCCGTGTCAAAATGGCGGCACTTGCGAAGACGGCATAAACCAATACAGCTGCGTCTGTGCTGCCGGTTACCAGGGTGTTAATTGCCAAACAGGTCAGCGTTGTACACGTTTTGTTTATAAGAACAGTAATTCTCAATGCCTTCGTGTAATTGTTTACGTAATACTGGAACTATTAGGAAGCAAATCTATAAATGACAACGAATGCGAATCATTGACATTAGAGATAAGTAGCGTCAGCACCATGAGCAGTTTCATGGAACGAGGATCACTTCCGCCTAGGGTCTGTCGTGTGGTTCTTCTAGATGTCGAGTTTGTACAGGCGGTAGTAATCAATTCCAATTAGAGCGATATGGGTTGACCGCTTTCCGTCGACTTTTACCGTTAATGTGTACTAGGCCCATTAGAGGCCACGGTTCCGGTATTCTGTTTGTTCTGAGACATTCCTTGTTCTAGCTTTCTTGATTATTGTTTCTAAAATATGTTGTAGATCTATTTCATTTGTTTTCAGCGATCATTACTGTGTTGTCTGCATACTTTAGATGATTCATGCTGTATCTTTCTACATTTATATTTGTTAACATGTATACTGCATTACCTTTGCTTGTACCCCCGTCCACACTTTTCCTCAGCAATTTCCGGGTTAATGATGTTTCTCATCCTGTCCATTATAATCGGAAATATATGGTTCTTTATTTTGTTTAAGAATTATGTTCATATATAAATACCAAATACGCTGCAACACTCAATAATTTCAATTGTAATATCAACAGGTCCAGCAAATTTCCTTTTTTCAAAGATTTTATGTTTTTTTAACTCATCCTTCAAAATTTTATAAAAAGTGGTGAACCAGATATTACATATAGCTAATTAATCCTCATCGTCATAAGACACAAACATGGCAGCTCCACGTATTTCGGTCCAAATCTTGTGTATTGTTCTTCCTCCACGCCACTTTCTGAACGCTTTTTATTGGCCCACCACTTGTTCTGTTCCCTTCAGGTGCCCATTTCATTGCTACATTTGTTATGTTGTCATCGTCCTTTCTCCGATCTCATACATTTGACTTATTTTGTTGGCAGAATATTCTCATGTGATATTTCGAAAGTATCTTACTTCGATGACAGAAAGGTATATGAGATCTAAATGTGTCATACGCCGGTATTCCAAGGCATATACCAATGTGGAGAGAATAGAACCTTAGTACAAATCCAAGTTGTTATTCTAGAATATATAGTGGATCGCCATATCAATTTTAGTCCGAAGAAAGTACATCTGGCTTTGTTCGTGTTCGTGCGATTTTTGATGTCTACAGCGACCCATCCATCTTTGCATGCTTCCCATGTAGACAAAGTTTCTGATTTGCAAATATGCATAATCGAGATACCGGATGTATAATTATGTTTTAGCCCCATCAAATCGGATTTCATTTTTGTTTTTCGTCCTAATTTGATGCTGCTGTCCACGAGTGTGTGTCTTTGTCTACATGTCATGTGGCGTGTAATACAAGGTGGTTAACAATCAGCGAAGTATACGTCCCCAAACAAAGAAAATTTTATGGTTTTTCCGCTTGTTGTTCCTTCTGTTGTTTGCTTCATAATCCATTTTATGACAAGGTTTAACAAGATTGCTATATCCACAATATGTGACAGAACTCCGGGTGTATCCTCCAGAGGCTGTACATACGGACGTTATCATAGGTTTTGCTCACAGTTTTCTGTGCTAATATATGCACTGGACGTTGATATTCATCAGATTGAACATGTGGTAGGTGCACTGTATTCTTTTTTGGGAACCACCTTTGACTGTTCTTATCAGTAGTAGTAGTTGACCAAACAATTATAATACAAATAACGGTATGGAAATGTTGACGTTGGTTTATGAAATTCAATATGTTTTCAGACGTGGACGAGTGTAGCAGCAACCCGTGTCAAAATGGCGGCACTTGCGAAGACGGCATAAACCAATACAGCTGCGTCTGTGCTGCCGGTTACCAGGGTGTTAATTGCCAAACAGGTCAGCGTTGTACACGTTTTGTTTATAAGAACAGTAATTCTCAATGCCTTCGTGTAATTGTTTACGTAATACTGGAACTATTAGGAAGCAAATCTATAAATGACAACGAATGCGAATCATTGACATTAGAGATAAGTAGCGTCAGCACCATGAGCAGTTTCATGGAACGAGGATCACTTCCGCCTAGGGTCTGTCGTGTGGTTCTTCTAGATGTCGAGTTTGTACAGGCGGTAGTAATCAATTCCAATTAGAGCGATATGGGTTGACCGCTTTCCGTCGACTTTTACCGTTAATGTGTACTAGGCCCTTTAGAGGCCACGGTTCCGGTATTCTGTTTGTTCTGAGACATTTCTTGTTCTAGCTTTCTTGATTATTGTTTCTAAAATATGTTGTAGATCTATTTCATTTGTTTTCAGCGATCATTACTGTGTTGTCTGCATACTTTAGATGATTCATGCTGTATCTTTCTACATTTATATTTGTTAACATGTATACTGCATTACCTTTGCTTGTACCCCGTCCACACTTTTCCTCAGCAATTTCCGGGTTAATGATGTTTCTCATCCTGTCCATTATAATCGGAAATATATGGTTCTTTATTTTGTTTAAGAATTATGTTCATATATAAATACCAAATACGCTGCAACACTCAATAATTTCAATTGTAATATCAACAGGTCCAGCAAATTTCCTTTTTTCAAAGATTTTATGTTTTTTTAACTCATCCTTCAAAATTTTATAAAAAGTGGTGAACCAGATATTACATATAGCTAATTAATCCTCATCGTCATAAGACACAAACATGGCAGCTCCACGTATTTCGGTCCAAATCTTGTGTATTGTTCTTCCTCCACGCCACTTTCTGAACGCTTTTTATTGGCCCACCACTTGTTCTGTTCCCTTCAGGTGCCCATTTCATTGCTACATTTGTTATGTTGTCATCGTCCTTTCTCCGATCTCATACATTTGACTTCTTTTGTTGGCAGAATATTCTCATGTGATATTTCGAAAGTATCTTACTTCGATGACAGAAAGGTATATGAGATCTAAATTTGTCATACGCCGGTATTCCAAGGCATATACCAATGTGGAGAGAATAGAACCTTAGTACAAATCCAAGTTGTTATTCTAGAATATATAGTGGATCGCCATATCAATTTTAGTCCGAAGAAAGTACATCTGGCTTTGTTCGTGTTCGTGCGATTTTTGATGTCTACAGCGACCCATCCATCTTTGCATGCTTCCCATGTAGACAAAGTTTCTGATTTGCAAATATGCATAATCGAGATACCGGATGTATAATTATGTTTTAGCCCCATCAAATCGGATTTCATTTTTGTTTTTCGTCCTAATTTGATGCTGCTGTCCACGAGTGTGTGTCTTTGTCTACATGTCATGTGGCGTGTAATACAAGGTGGTTAACAATCAGCGAAGTATACGTCCCCAAACAAAGACAATTTTATGGTTTTTCCGCTTGTTGTTCCTTCTGTTGTTTGCTTCATAATCCATTTTATGACAAGGTTTAACAAGATTGCTATATCCACAATATGTGACAGAACTCCGGGTGTATCCTCCAGAGGCTGTACATACGGACGTTATCATAGGTTTTGCTCACAGTTTTCTGTGCTAATATATGCACTGGACGTTGATATTCATCATATTGAACATGTGGTAGGTGCACTGTATTCTTTTTTGGGAACCATCTTTGACTGTTCTTATCAGTAGTAGTAGTTGACCAAACAATTATAATACAAATAACGGTATGGAAATGTTGACGTTGGTTTATGAAATTCAATATGTTTTCAGACGTGGACGAGTGTAGCAGCAACCCGTGTCAAAATGGCGGCACTTGCGAAGACGGCATAAACCAATACAGCTGCGTCTGTGCTGCCGGTTACCAGGGTGTTAATTGCCAAACAGGTCAGCGTTGTACACGTTTTGTTTATAAGAACAGTAATTCTCAATGCCTTCGTGTAATTGTTTACGTAATACTGGAACTATTAGGAAGCAAATCTATAAATGACAACGAATGCGAATCATTGACATTAGAGATAAGTAGCGTCAGCACCATGAGCAGTTTCATGGAACGAGGATCACTTCCGCCTAGGGTCTGTCGTGTGGTTCTTCTAGATGTCGAGTTTGTACAGGCGGTAGTAATCAATTCCAATTAGAGCGATATGGGTTGACCGCTTTCCGTCGACTTTTACCGTTAATGTGTACTAGGCCCATTAGAGGCCACGGTTCCGGTATTCTGTTTGTTCTGAGACATTCCTTGTTCTAGCTTTCTTGATTATTGTTTCTAAAATATGTTGTAGATCTATTTCATTTGTTTTCAGCGATCATTACTGTGTTGTCTGCATACTTTAGATGATTCATGCTGTATCTTTCTACATTTATATTTGTTAACATGTATACTGCATTACCTTTGCTTGTACCCCGTCCACACTTTTCCTCAGCAATTTCCGGGTTAATGATGTTTCTCATCCTGTCCATTATAATCGGAAATATATGGTTCTTTATTTTGTTTAAGAATTATGTTCATATATAAATACCAAATACGCTGCAACACTCAATAATTTCAATTGTAATATCAACAGGTCCAGCAAATTTCCTTTTTTCAAAGATTTTATGTTTTTTTAACTCATCCTTCAAAATTTTATAAAAAGTGGTGAACCAGATATTACATATAGCTAATTAATCCTCATCGTCATAAGACACAAACATGGCAGCTCCACGTATTTCGGTCCAAATCTTGTGTATTGTTCTTCCTCCACGCCACTTTCTGAACGCTTTTTATTGGCCCACCACTTGTTCTGTTCCCTTCAGGTGCCCATTTCATTGCTACATTTGTTATGTTGTCATCGTCCTTTCTCCGATCTCATACATTTGACTTCTTTTGTTGGCAGAATATTCTCATGTGATATTTCGAAAGTATCTTACTTCGATGACAGAAAGGTATATGAGATCTAAATTTGTCATACGCCGGTATTCCAAGGCATATACCAATGTGGAGAGAATAGAACCTTAGTACAAATCCAAGTTGTTATTCTAGAATATATAGTGGATCGCCATATCAATTTTAGTCCGAAGAAAGTACATCTGGCTTTGTTCGTGTTCGTGCGATTTTTGATGTCTACAGCGACCCATCCATCTTTGCATGCTTCCCATGTAGACAAAGTTTCTGATTTGCAAATATGCATAATCGAGATACCGGATGTATAATTATGTTTTAGCCCCATCAAATCGGATTTCATTTTTGTTTTTCGTCCTAATTTGATGCTGCTGTCCACGAGTGTGTGTCTTTGTCTACATGTCATGTGGCGTGTAATACAAGGTGGTTAACAATCAGCGAAGTATACGTCCCCAAACAAAGAAAATTTTATGGTTTTTCCGCTTGTTGTTCCTTCTGTTGTTTGCTTCATAATCCATTTTATGACAAGGTTTAACAAGATTGCTATATCCACAATATGTGACAGAACTCCGGGTGTATCCTCCAGAGGCTGTACATACGGACGTTATCATAGGTTTTGCTCACAGTTTTCTGTGCTAATATATGCACTGGACGTTGATATTCATCAGATTGAACATGTGGTAGGTGCACTGTATTCTTTTTTGGGAACCACCTTTGACTGTTCTTATCAGTAGTAGTAGTTGACCAAACAATTATAATACAAATAACGGTATGGAAATGTTGACGTTGGTTTATGAAATTCAATATGTTTTCAGACGTGGACGAGTGTAGCAGCAACCCGTGTCAAAATGGCGGCACTTGCGAAGACGGCATAAACCAATACAGCTGCGTCTGTGCTGCCGGTTACCAGGGTGTTAATTGCCAAACAGGTCAGCGTTGTACACGTTTTGTTTATAAGAACAGTAATTCTCAATGCCTTCGTGTAATTGTTTACGTAATACTGGAACTATTAGGAAGCAAATCTATAAATGACAACGAATGCGAATCATTGACATTAGAGATAAGTAGCGTCAGCACCATGAGCAGTTTCATGGAACGAGGATCACTTCCGCCTAGGGTCTGTCGTGTGGTTCTTCTAGATGTCGAGTTTGTACAGGCGGTAGTAATCAATTCCAATTAGAGCGATATGGGTTGACCGCTTTCCGTCGACTTTTACCGTTAATGTGTACTAGGCCCATTAGAGGCCACGGTTCCGGTATTCTGTTTGTTCTGAGACATTCCTTGTTCTAGCTTTCTTGATTATTGTTTCTAAAATATGTTGTAGATCTATTTCATTTGTTTTCAGCGATCATTACTGTGTTGTCTGCATACTTTAGATGATTCATGCTGTATCTTTCTACATTTATATTTGTTAACATGTATACTGCATTACCTTTGCTTGTACCCCCGTCCACACTTTTCCTCAGCAATTTCCGGGTTAATGATGTTTCTCATCCTGTCCATTATAATCGAAAATATATGGTTCTTTATTTTGTTTAAGAATTATGTTCATATATAAATACCAAATACGCTGCAACACTCAATAATTTCAATTGTAATATCAACAGGTCCAGCAAATTTCCTTTTTTCAAAGATTTTATGTTTTTTTAACTCATCCTTCAAAATTTTATAAAAAGTGGTGAACCAGATATTACATATAGCTAATTAATCCTCATCGTCATAAGACACAAACATGGCAGCTCCACGTATTTCGGTCCAAATCTTGTGTATTGTTCTTCCTCCACGCCACTTTCTGAACGCTTTTTATTGGCCCACCACTTGTTCTGTTCCCTTCAGGTGCCCATTTCATTGCTACATTTGTTATGTTGTCATCGTCCTTTCTCCGATCTCATACATTTGACTTCTTTTGTTGGCAGAATATTCTCATGTGATATTTCGAAAGTATCTTACTTCGATGACAGAAAGGTATATGAGATCAAAATTTGTCATACGCCGGTATTCCAAGGCATATACCAATGTGGAGAGAATAGAACCTTAGTACAAATCCAAGTTGTTATTCTAGAATATATAGTGGATCGCCATATCAATTTTAGTCCGAAGAAAGTACATCTGGCTTTGTTCGTGTTCGTGCGATTTTTGATGTCTACAGCGACCCATCCATCTTTGCATGCTTCCCATGTAGACAAAGTTTCTGATTTGCAAATATGCATAATCGAGATACCGGATGTATAATTATGTTTTAGCCCCATCAAATCGGATTTCATTTTTGTTTTTCGTCCTAATTTGATGCTGCTGTCCACGAGTGTGTGTCTTTGTCTACATGTCATGTGGCGTGTAATACAAGGTGGTTAACAATCAGCGAAGTATACGTCCCCAAACAAAGACAATTTTATGGTTTTTCCGCTTGTTGTTCCTTCTGTTGTTTGCTTCATAATCCATTTTATGACAAGGTTTAACAAGATTGCTATATCCACAATATGTGACAGAACTCCGGGTGTATCCTCCAGAGGCTGTACATACGGACGTTATCATAGGTTTTGCTCACAGTTTTCTGTGCTAATATATGCACTGGACGTTGATATTCATCATATTGAACATGTGGTAGGTGCACTGTATTCTTTTTTGGGAACCATCTTTGACTGTTCTTATCAGTAGTAGTAGTTGACCAAACAATTATAATACAAATAACGGTATGGAAATGTTGACGTTGGTTTATGAAATTCAATATGTTTTCAGACGTGGACGAGTGTAGCAGCAACCCGTGTCAAAATGGCGGCACTTGCGAAGACGGCATAAACCAATACAGCTGCGTCTGTGCTGCCGGTTACCAGGGTGTTAATTGCCAAACAGGTCAGCGTTGTACACGTTTTGTTTATAAGAACAGTAATTCTCAATGCCTTCGTGTAATTGTTTACGTAATACTGGAACTATTAGGAAGCAAATCTATAAATGACAACGAATGCGAATCATTGACATTAGAGATAAGTAGCGTCAGCACCATGAGCAGTTTCATGGAACGAGGATCACTTCCGCCTAGGGTCTGTCGTGTGGTTCTTCTAGATGTCGAGTTTGTACAGGCGGTAGTAATCAATTCCAATTAGAGCGATATGGGTTGACCGCTTTCCGTCGACTTTTACCGTTAATGTGTACTAGGCCCATTAGAGGCCACGGTTCCGGTATTCTGTTTGTTCTGAGACATTCCTTGTTCTAGCTTTCTTGATTATTGTTTCTAAAATATGTTGTAGATCTATTTCATTTGTTTTCAGCGATCATTACTGTGTTGTCTGCATACTTTAGATGATTCATGCTGTATCTTTCTACATTTATATTTGTTAACATGTATACTGCATTACCTTTGCTTGTACCCCGTCCACACTTTTCCTCAGCAATTTCCGGGTTAATGATGTTTCTCATCCTGTCCATTATAATCGGAAATATATGGTTCTTTATTTTGTTTAAGAATTATGTTCATATATAAATACCAAATACGCTGCAACACTCAATAATTTCAATTGTAATATCAACAGGTCCAGCAATTTTCCTTTTTTCAAAGATTTTATGTTTTTTTAACTCATCCTTCACAATTTTATAAAAAGTGGTGAACCAGATATTACATATATCTAATTAATCCTCATCGTCATAAGGCACAAACATGGCAGCTCCACGTATTTCGGTCCAAATCTTGTGTATTGTTCTTCCTCCACGCCACTTTCTGAACGCTTTTTATTGGCCCACCACTTGTTCTGTTCCCTTCAGGTGCCCATTTCATTGCTACATTTGTTATGTTGTCATCGTCCTTTCTCCGATCTCATACATTTGACTTCTTTTGTTGGCAGAATATTCTCATGTGATATTTCGAAAGTATCTTACTTCGATGACAGAAAGGTATATGAGATCTAAATTTGTCATACGCCGGTATTCCAAGGCATATACCAATGTGGAGAGAATAGAACCTTAGTACAAATCCAAGTTGTTATTCTAGAATATATAGTGGATCGCCATATCAATTTTAGTCCGAAGAAAGTACATCTGGCTTTGTTCGTGTTCGTGCGATTTTTGATGTCTACAGCGACCCATCCATCTTTGCATGCTTCCCATGTAGACAAAGTTTCTGATTTGCAAATATGCATAATCGAGATACCGGATGTATAATTATGTTTTAGCCCCATCAAATCGGATTTCATTTTTGTTTTTCGTCCTAATTTGATGCTGCTGTCCACGAGTGTGTGTCTTTGTCTACATGTCATGTGGCGTGTAATACAAGGTGGTTAACAATCAGCGAAGTATACGTCCCCAAACAAAGACAATTTTATGGTTTTTCCGCTTGTTGTTCCTTCTGTTGTTTGCTTCATAATCCATTTTATGACAAGGTTTAACAAGATTGCTATATCCACAATATGTGACAGAACTCCGGGTGTATCCTCCAGAGGCTGTACACACGGACGTTATCATAGGTTTTGCTCACAGTTTTCTGTGCTAATATATGCACTGGACGTTGATATTCATCAGATTGAACATGTGGTAGGTGCACTGTATTCTTTTTTGGGAACCACCTTTGACTGTTCTTATCAGTAGTAGTAGTTGACCAAACAATTATAATACAAATAACGGTATGGAAATGTTGACGTTGGTTTATGAAATTCAATATGTTTTCAGACGTGGACGAGTGTAGCAGCAACCCGTGTCAAAATGGCGGCACTTGCGAAGACGGCATAAACCAATACAGCTGCGTCTGTGCTGCCGGTTACCAGGGTGTTAATTGCCAAACAGGTCAGCGTTGTACACGTTTTGTTTATAAGAACAGTAATTCTCAATGCCTTCGTGTAATTGTTTACGTAATACTGGAACTATTAGGAAGCAAATCTATAAATGACAACGAATGCGAATCATTGACATTAGAGATAAGTAGCGTCAGCACCATGAGCAGTTTCATGGAACGAGGATCACTTCCGCCTAGGGTCTGTCGTGTGGTTCTTCTAGATGTCGAGTTTGTACAGGCGGTAGTAATCAATTCCAATTAGAGCGATATGGGTTGACCGCTTTCCGTCGACTTTTACCGTTAATGTGTACTAGGCCCATTAGAGGCCACGGTTCCGGTATTCTGTTTGTTCTGAGACATTCCTTGTTCTAGCTTTCTTGATTATTGTTTCTAAAATATGTTGTAGATCTATTTCATTTGTTTTCAGCGATCATTACTGTGTTGTCTGCATACTTTAGATGATTCATGCTGTATCTTTCTACATTTATATTTGTTAACATGTATACTGCATTACCTTTGCTTGTACCCCCGTCCACACTTTTCCTCAGCAATTTCCGGGTTAATGATGTTTCTCATCCTGTCCATTATAATCGAAAATATATGGTTCTTTATTTTGTTTAAAAATTATGTTCATATATAAATACCAAATACGCTGCAACACTCAATAATTTCAATTGTAATATCAACAGGTCCAGCAATTTTCCTTTTTTCAAAGATTTTATGTTTTTTTAACTCATCCTTCACAATTTTATAAAAAGTGGTGAACCAGATATTACATATATCTAATTAATCCTCATCGTCATAAGGCACAAACATGGCAGCTCCACGTATTTCGGTCCAAATCTTGTGTATTGTTCTTCCTCCACGCCACTTTCTGAACGCTTTTTATTGGCCCACCACTTGTTCTGTTCCCTTCAGGTGCCCATTTCATTGCTACATTTGTTATGTTGTCATCGTCCTTTCTCCGATCTCATACATTTGACTTCTTTTGTTGGCAGAATATTCTCATGTGATATTTCGAAAGTATCTTACTTCGATGACAGAAAGGTATATGAGATCTAAATTTGTCATACGCCGGTATTCCAAGGCATATACCAATGTGGAGAGAATAGAACCTTAGTACAAATCCAAGTTGTTATTCTAGAATATATAGTGGATCGCCATATCAATTTTAGTCCGAAGAAAGTACATCTGGCTTTGTTCGTGTTCGTGCGATTTTTGATGTCTACAGCGACCCATCCATCTTTGCATGCTTCCCATGTAGACAAAGTTTCTGATTTGCAAATATGCATAATCGAGATACCGGATGTATAATTATGTTTTAGCCCCATCAAATCGGATTTCATTTTTGTTTTTCGTCCTAATTTGATGCTGCTGTCCACGAGTGTGTGTCTTTGTCTACATGTCATGTGGCGTGTAATACAAGGTGGTTAACAATCAGCGAAGTATACGTCCCCAAACAAAGACAATTTTATGGTTTTTCCGCTTGTTGTTCCTTCTGTTGTTTGCTTCATAATCCATTTTATGACAAGGTTTAACAAGATTGCTATATCCACAATATGTGACAGAACTCCGGGTGTATCCTCCAGAGGCTGTACACACGGACGTTATCATAGGTTTTGCTCACAGTTTTCTGTGCTAATATATGCACTGGACGTTGATATTCATCAGATTGAACATGTGGTAGGTGCACTGTATTCTTTTTTGGGAACCACCTTTGACTGTTCTTATCAGTAGTAGTAGTTGACCAAACAATTATAATACAAATAACGGTATGGAAATGTTGACGTTGGTTTATGAAATTCAATATGTTTTCAGACGTGGACGAGTGTAGCAGCAACCCGTGTCAAAATGGCGGCACTTGCGAAGACGGCATAAACCAATACAGCTGCGTCTGTGCTGCCGGTTACCAGGGTGTTAATTGCCAAACAGGTCAGCGTTGTACACGTTTTGTTTATAAGAACAGTAATTCTCAATGCCTTCGTGTAATTGTTTACGTAATACTGGAACTATTAGGAAGCAAATCTATAAATGACAACGAATGCGAATCATTGACATTAGAGATAAGTAGCGTCAGCACCATGAGCAGTTTCATGGAACGAGGATCACTTCCGCCTAGGGTCTGTCGTGTGGTTCTTCTAGATGTCGAGTTTGTACAGGCGGTAGTAATCAATTCCAATTAGAGCGATATGGGTTGACCGCTTTCCGTCGACTTTTACCGTTAATGTGTACTAGGCCCATTAGAGGCCACGGTTCCGGTATTCTGTTTGTTCTGAGACATTCCTTGTTCTAGCTTTCTTGATTATTGTTTCTAAAATATGTTGTAGATCTATTTCATTTGTTTTCAGCGATCATTACTGTGTTGTCTGCATACTTTAGATGATTCATGCTGTATCTTTCTACATTTATATTTGTTAACATGTATACTGCATTACCTTTGCTTGTACCCCCGTCCACACTTTTCCTCAGCAATTTCCGGGTTAATGATGTTTCTCATCCTGTCCATTATAATCGGAAATATATGGTTCTTTATTTTGTTTAAGAATTATGTTCATATATAAATACCAAATACGCTGCAACACTCAATAATTTCAATTGTAATATCAACAGGTCCAGCAAATTTCCTTTTTTCAAAGATTTTATGTTTTTTTAACTCATCCTTCAACATTTTATAAAAAGTGGTGAACCAGATATTACATATAGCTAATTAATCCTCATCGTCATAAGGCACAAACATGGCAGCTCCACGTATTTCGGTCCAAATCTTGTGTATTGTTCTTCCTCCACGCCACTTTCTGAACGCTTTTTATTGGCCCACCACTTGTTCTGTTCCCTTCAGGTGCCCATTTCATTGCTACATTTGTTATGTTGTCATCGTCCTTTCTCCGATCTCATACATTTGACTTCTTTTGTTGGCAGAATATTCTCATGTGATATTTCGAAAGTATCTTACTTCGATGACAGAAATGTATATGAGATCTAAATTTGTCATACGCCGGTATTCCAAGGCATATACCAATGTGGAGAGAATAGAACCTTAGTAAAAATCCAAGTTGTTATTCTAGAATATATAGTGGATCGCTGTATCAATTTTAGTCCGAAGAAAGTACATCTGGCCTTGACCGTGTTCGTGCGATTTTTGATGTCTACAGCGACCCATCCATCTTTGCATGCTTCCCATGTAGACAAAGTTTCTGATTTGCAAATTTGCATAATCGAGATACCGGATGTATAATTATGTTTTAGCCCCATCAAATCGGATTTCATTCTTGTGTTTCGTCCTAATTTGATGCTGCTGTCCACGAGTGTGTGTCTTTGTCTACATGTGTGGCCTGTAATACAAGGTGGTTAACAATCAGCGAAGTATACGTCCCCAAACAAAGAAAATGTTATGGTTTTTCCGCTTGTTGTTCCTTCTGTTGTTTGCTTCATAATCCATTTTATGACAAGGTTTAACAAGATTGCTATATCCACAATATGTGACAGAACTCCGGGTGTATCCTCCAGAGGCTGTACATACGGGCGTTATCATAGGTTTTGCTCACAGTTTTCTGTGCTAATATATGCACTGGACGTTGATATTCATCAGATTGAACATGTGGTAGGTGCACTGTATTCTTTTTTGGGAACCACCTTTGACTGTTCTTATCAGTAGTAGTAGTTGACCAAACAATTATAATACAAATAACGGTATGGAAATGTTGACGTTGGTTTATGAAATTCAATATGTTTTCAGACGTGGACGAGTGTAGCAGCAACCCGTGTCAAAATGGCGGCACTTGCGAAGACGACATAAACCAATACAGCTGCGTCTGTGCTGCCGGTTACCAGGGTGTTAATTGCCAAACAGGTCAGCGTTGTACACGTTTTGTTTATAAGAACAGTAATTCTCAATGCCTTCGTGTAATTGTTTACGTAATACTGGAACTATTAGGAAGCAAATCTATAAATGACAACGAATGCGAATCATTGACATTAGAGATAAGTAGCGTCAGCACCATGAGCAGTTTCATGGAACGAGGATCACTTCCGCCTAAGGTCTGTCGTGTGGTTCTTCTAGATGTCGAGTTTGTACAGGCGGTAGTAATCAATTCCAATTAGAGCGATATGGGTTGACCGCTTTCCGTCGACTTTTACCGTTAATGTGTACTAGGCCCATTAGAGGCCACGGTTCCGGTATTCTGTTTGTTCTGAGACATTCCTTGTTCTAGCTTTCTTGATTATTGTTTCTAAAATATGTTGTAGATCTATTTCATTTGTTTTCCGCGATCATTACTGTGTTGTCTGCATACTTTAGATGATTCATGCTGTATCTTTCTACATTTATATTTGTTAACATGTATACTGCATTACCTTTGCTTGTACCCCCGTCCACACTTTTCCTCAGCAATTTCCGGGTTAATGATGTTTCTCATCCTGTCCATTATAATCGAAAATATATGGTTCTTTATTTTGTTTAAGAATTATGTTCATATATAAATACAAAATACGCTGCAACACTCAATAATTTCAATTGTAATATCAACAGGTCCAGCAATTTTCCTTTTTTCAAAGATTTTATGTTTTTTTAACTCATCCTTCACAATTTTATAAAAAGTGGTGAACCAGATATTACATATATCTAATTAATCCTCATCGTCATAAGGCACAAACATGGCAGCTCCACGTATTTCGGTCCAAATCTTGTGTATTGTTCTTCCTCCCGCCACTTTCTGAACGCTTTTTATTGGCCCACCACTTGTTCTGTTCCCTTCAGGTGCCCATTTCATTGCTACATTTGTTATGTTGTCATCGTCCTTTCTCCGATCTCATACATTTGACTTCTTTTGTTGGCAGAATATTCTCATGTGATATTTCGAAAGTATCTTACTTCGATGACAGAAATGTATATGAGATCTAAATTTGTCATACGCCGGTATTCCAAGGCATATACCAATGTGGAGAGAATAGAACGTTAGTAAAAATCCAAGTTGTTATTCTAGAATATATAGTGGATCGCTGTATCAATTTTAGTCCGAAGAAAGTACATCTGGCCTTGACCGTGTTCGTGCGATTTTTGATGTCTACAGCGACCCATCCATCTTTGCATGCTTCCCATGTAGACAAAGTTTCTGATTTGCAAATTTGCATAATCGAGATACCGGATGTATAATTATGTTTTAGCCCCATCAAATCGGATTTCATTCTTGTGTTTCGTCCTAATTTGATGCTGCTGTCCACGAGTGTGTGTCTTTGTCTACATGTCATGTGGCGTGTAATACAAGGTGGTTAACAATCAGCGAAGTATACGTCCCCAAACAAAGAAAATGTTATGGTTTTTCCGCTTGTTGTTCCTTCTGTTGTTTGCTTCATAATCCATTTTATGACAAGGTTTAACAAGATTGCTATATCCACAATATGTGACAGAACTCCGGGTGTATCCTCCAGAGGCTGTACATACGGGCGTTATCATAGGTTTGGCTCACAGTTTTCTGTGCTAATATATGCACTGGACGTTGATATTCATCAGATTGAACATGTGGTAGGTGCACTGTATTCTTTTTTGGGAACCAACTTTGACTGTTCTTATCAGTAGTAGTAGTTGACCAAACAATTATAATACAAATAACGGTATGGAAATGTTGACGTTGGTTTATGAAATTCAATATGTTTTCAGACGTGGACGAGTGTAGCAGCAACCCGTGTCAAAATGGCGGCACTTGCGAAGACGGCATAAACCAATACAGCTGCGTCTGTGCTGCCGGTTACCAGGGTGTTAATTGCCAAACAGGTCAGCGTTGTACACGTTTTGTTTATAAGAACAGTAATTCTCAATGCCTTCGTGTAATTGTTTACGTAATACTGGAACTATTAGGAAGCAAATCTATAAATGACAACGAATGCGAATCATTGACATTAGAGATAAGTAGCGTCAGCACCATGAGCAGTTTCATGGAACGAGGATCACTTCCGCCTAAGGTCTGTCGTGTGGTTCTTCTAGATGTCGAGTTTGTACAGGCGGTAGTAATCAATTCCAATTAGAGCGATATGGGTTGACCGCTTTCCGTCGACTTTTACCGTTAATGTGTACTAGGCCCATTAGAGGCCACGGTTCCGGTATTCTGTTTGTTCTGAGACATTCCTTGTTCTAGCTTTCTTGATTATTGTTTCTAAAATATGTTGTAGATCTATTTCATTTGTTTTCAGCGATCATTACTGTGTTGTCTGCATACTTTAGATGATTCATGCTGTATCTTTCTACATTTATATTTGTTAACATGTATACTGCATTACCTTTGCTTGTACCCCCGTCCACACTTTTCCTCAGCAATTTCCGGGTTAATGATGTTTCTCATCCTGTCCATTATAATCGAAAATATATGGTTCTTTATTTTGTTTAAGAATTATGTTCATATATAAATACCAAATACGCTGCAACACTCAATAATTTCAATTGTAATATCAACAGGTCCAGCAAATTTCCTTTTTTCAAAGATTTTATGTTTTTTTAACTCATCCTTCACAATTTTATAAAAAGTGGTGAACCAGATATTACATATAGCTAATTAATCCTCATCGTCATAAGGCACAAACATTGCAGCTCCACGTATTTCGGTCCAAATCTTGTGTATTGTTCTTCCTCCACGCCACTTTCTGAACGCTTTTTATTGGCCCACCACTTGTTCTGTTCCCTTCAGGTGCCCATTTCATTGCTACATTTGTTATGTTGTCATCGTCCTTTCTCCGATCTCATACATTTGACTTCTTTTGTTGGCAGAATATTCTCATGTGATATTTCGAAAGTATCTTACTTCGATGACAGAAAGGTATATGAGATCTAAATTTGTCATACGCCGGTATTCCAAGGCATATACCAATGTGGAGAGAATAGAACCTTAGTACAAATCCAAGTTGTTATTCTATAATATATAGTGGATCGCCATATCAATTTTAGTCCGAAGAAAGTACATCTGGCCTTGTTCGTGTTCGTGCGATTTTTGATGTCTACAGCGACCCATCCATCTTTGCATGCTTCCCATGTAGACAAAGTTTCTGATTTGCAAATATGCATAATCGAGATACCGGATGTATAATTATGTTTTAGCTCCATCAAATCGGATTTCATTTTTGTTTTTCGTCCTAATTTGATGCTGCTGTCCACGAGTGTGTGTCTTTGTCTACATGTCATGTGGCGTGTAATACAAGGTGGTTAACAATCAGCGAAGTATACGTCCCCAAACAAAGAAAATGTTATGGTTTTTCCGCTTGTTGTTCCTTCTGTTGTTTGCTTCATAATCCATTTTATGACAAGGTTTAACAAGATTGCTATATCCACAATATGTGACAGAACTCCGGGTGTATCCTCCAGAGGCTGTACATACGGGCGTTATCATAGGTTTTGCTCACAGTTTTCTGTGCTAATATATGCACTGGACGTTGATATTCATCAGATTGAACATGTGGTAGGTGCACTGTATTCTTTTTTGGGAACCACCTTTGACTGTTCTTATCAGTAGTAGTAGTTGACCAAACAATTATAATACAAATAACGGTATGGAAATGTTGACGTTGGTTTATGAAATTCAATATGTTTTCAGACGTGGACGAGTGTAGCAGCAACCCGTGTCAAAATGGCGGCACTTGCGAAGACGACATAAACCAATACAGCTGCGTCTGTGCTGCCGGTTACCAGGGTGTTAATTGCCAAACAGGTCAGCGTTGTACACGTTTTGTTTATAAGAACAGTAATTCTCAATGCCTTCGTGTAATTGTTTACGTAATACTGGAACTATTAGGAAGCAAATCTATAAATGACAACGAATGCGAATCATTGACATTAGAGATAAGTAGCGTCAGCACCTTGAGCAGTTTCATGGAACGAGGATCACTTCCGCCTAAGGTATGTCGTGTGGTTCTTCTAGATGTCGAGTTTGTACAGGCGGTAGTAATCAATTCCAATTAGAGCGATATGGGTTGACCGCTTTCCGTCGACTTTTACCGTTAATGTGTACTAGGCCCATTAGAGGCCACGGTTCCGGTATTCTGTTTGTTCTGAGACATTCCTTGTTCTAGCTTTCTTGATTATTGTTTCTAAAATCTGTTGTAGATCTATTTCATTTGTTTTCAGCGATCATTACTGTGTTGTCTGCATACTTTAGATGATTCATGCTGTATCTTTCTACATTTATATTTGTTAACATGTATACTGCATTACCTTTGCTTGTACCCCCGTCCACACTTTTCCTCAGCAATTTCCGGGTTAATGATGTTTCTCATCCTGTCCATTATAATCGAAAATATATGGTTCTTTATTTTGTTTAAGAATTATGTTCATATATAAATACCAAATACGCTGCAACACTCAATAATTTCAATTGTAATATCAACAGGTCCAGCAATTTTCCTTTTTTCAAAGATTTTATGTTTTTTTAACTCATCCTTCACAATTTTATAAAAAGTGGTGAACCAGATATTACATATATCTAATTAATCCTCATCGTCATAAGGCACAAACATGGCAGCTCCACGTATTTCGGTCCAAATCTTGTGTATTGTTCTTCCTCCACGCCACTTTCTGAACGCTTTTTATTGGCCCACCACTTGTTCTGTTCCCTTCAGGTGCCCATTTCATTGCTACATTTGTTATGTTGTCATCGTCCTTTCTCCGATCTCATACATTTGACTTCTTTTGTTGGCAGAATATTCTCATGTGATATTTCGAAAGTATCTTACTTCGATGACAGAAATGTATATGAGATCTAAATTTGTCATACGCCGGTATTCCAAGGCATATACCAATGTGGAGAGAATAGAACGTTAGTAAAAATCCAAGTTGTTATTCTAGAATATATAGTGGATCGCTGTATCAATTTTAGTCCGAAGAAAGTACATCTGGCCTTGACCGTGTTCGTGCGATTTTTGATGTCTACAGCGACCCATCCATCTTTGCATGCTTCCCATGTAGACAAAGTTTCTGATTTGCAAATTTGCATAATCGAGATACCGGATGTATAATTATGTTTTAGCCCCATCAAATCGGATTTCATTCTTGTGTTTCGTCCTAATTTGATGCTGCTGTCCACGAGTGTGTGTCTTTGTCTACATGTCATGTGGCGTGTAATACAAGGTGGTTAACAATCAGCGAAGTATACGTCCCCAAACAAAGAAAATGTTATGGTTTTTCCGCTTGTTGTTCCTTCTGTTGTTTGCTTCATAATCCATTTTATGACAAGGTTTAACAAGATTGCTATATCCACAATATGTGACAGAACTCCGGGTGTATCCTCCAGAGGCTGTACATACGGGCGTTATCATAGGTTTGGCTCACAGTTTTCTGTGCTAATATATGCACTGGACGTTGATATTCATCAGATTGAACATGTGGTAGGTGCACTGTATTCTTTTTTGGGAACCACCTTTGACTGTTCTTATCAGTAGTAGTAGTTGACCAAACAATTATAATACAAATAACGGTATGGAAATGTTGACGTTGGTTTATGAAATTCAATATGTTTTCAGACGTGGACGAGTGTAGCAGCAACCCGTGTCAAAATGGCGGCACTTGCGAAGACGGCATAAACCAATACAGCTGCGTCTGTGCTGCCGGTTACCAGGGTGTTAATTGCCAAACAGGTCAGCGTTGTACACGTTTTGTTTATAAGAACAGTAATTCTCAATGCCTTCGTGTAATTGTTTACGTAATACTGGAACTATTAGGAAGCAAATCTATAAATGACAACGAATGCGAATCATTGACATTAGAGATAAGTAGCGTCAGCACCATGAGCAGTTTCATGGAACGAGGATCACTTCCGCCTAAGGTCTGTCGTGTGGTTCTTCTAGATGTCGAGTTTGTACAGGCGGTAGTAATCAATTCCAATTAGAGCGATATGGGTTGACCGCTTTCCGTCGACTTTTACCGTTAATGTGTACTAGGCCCATTAGAGGCCACGGTTCCGGTATTCTGTTTGTTCTGAGACATTCCTTGTTCTAGCTTTCTTGATTATTGTTTCTAAAATATGTTGTAGATCTATTTCATTTGTTTTCAGCGATCATTACTGTGTTGTCTGCATACTTTAGATGATTCATGCTGTATCTTTCTACATTTATATTTGTTAACATGTATACTGCATTACCTTTGCTTGTACCCCCGTCCACACTTTTCCTCAGCAATTTCCGGGTTAATGATGTTTCTCATCCTGTCCATTATAATCGAAAATATATGGTTCTTTATTTTGTTTAAGAATTATGTTCATATATAAATACCAAATACGCTGCAACACTCAATAATTTCAATTGTAATATCAACAGGTCCAGCAAATTTCCTTTTTTCAAAGATTTTATGTTTTTTTAACTCATCCTTCACAATTTTATAAAAAGTGGTGAACCAGATATTACATATAGCTAATTAATCCTCATCGTCATAAGGCACAAACATTGCAGCTCCACGTATTTCGGTCCAAATCTTGTGTATTGTTCTTCCTCCACGCCACTTTCTGAACGCTTTTTATTGGCCCACCACTTGTTCTGTTCCCTTCAGGTGCCCATTTCATTGCTACATTTGTTATGTTGTCATCGTCCTTTCTCCGATCTCATACATTTGACTTCTTTTGTTGGCAGAATATTCTCATGTGATATTTCGAAAGTATCTTACTTCGATGACAGAAAGGTATATGAGATCTAAATTTGTCATACGCCGGTATTCCAAGGCATATACCAATGTGGAGAGAATAGAACCTTAGTACAAATCCAAGTTGTTATTCTATAATATATAGTGGATCGCCATATCAATTTTAGTCCGAAGAAAGTACATCTGGCCTTGTTCGTGTTCGTGCGATTTTTGATGTCTACAGCGACCCATCCATCTTTGCATGCTTCCCATGTAGACAAAGTTTCTGATTTGCAAATATGCATAATCGAGATACCGGATGTATAATTATGTTTTAGCTCCATCAAATCGGATTTCATTTTTGTTTTTCGTCCTAATTTGATGCTGCTGTCCACGAGTGTGTGTCTTTGTCTACATGTCATGTGGCGTGTAATACAAGGTGGTTAACAATCAGCGAAGTATACGTCCCCAAACAAAGAAAATGTTATGGTTTTTCCGCTTGTTGTTCCTTCTGTTGTTTGCTTCATAATCCATTTTATGACAAGGTTTAACAAGATTGCTATATCCACAATATGTGACAGAACTCCGGGTGTATCCTCCAGAGGCTGTACATACGGGCGTTATCATAGGTTTTGCTCACAGTTTTCTGTGCTAATATATGCACTGGACGTTGATATTCATCAGATTGAACATGTGGTAGGTGCACTGTATTCTTTTTTGGGAACCACCTTTGACTGTTCTTATCAGTAGTAGTAGTTGACCAAACAATTATAATACAAATAACGGTATGGAAATGTTGACGTTGGTTTATGAAATTCAATATGTTTTCAGACGTGGACGAGTGTAGCAGCAACCCGTGTCAAAATGGCGGCACTTGCGAAGACGACATAAACCAATACAGCTGCGTCTGTGCTGCCGGTTACCAGGGTGTTAATTGCCAAAAAGGTCAGCGTTGTACACGTTTTGTTTATAAGAACAGTAATTCTCAATGCCTTCGTGTAATTGTTTACGTAATACTGGAACTATTAGGAAGCAAATCTATAAATGACAACGAATGCGAATCATTGACATTAGAGATAAGTAGCGTCAGCACCTTGAGCAGTTTCATGGAACGAGGATCACTTCCGCCTAAGGTATGTCGTGTGGTTCTTCTAGATGTCGAGTTTGTACAGGCGGTAGTAATCAATTCCAATTAGAGCGATATGGGTTGACCGCTTTCCGTCGACTTTTACCGTTAATGTGTACTAGGCCCATTAGAGGCCACGGTTCCGGTATTCTGTTTGTTCTGAGACATTCCTTGTTCTAGCTTTCTTGATTATTGTTTCTAAAATCTGTTGTAGATCTATTTCATTTGTTTTCAGCGATCATTACTGTGTTGTCTGCATACTTTAGATGATTCATGCTGTATCTTTCTACATTTATATTTGTTAACATGTATACTGCATTACCTTTGCTTGTACCCCCGTCCACACTTTTCCTCAGCAATTTCCGGGTTAATGATGTTTCTCATCCTGTCCATTATAATCGGAAATATATGGTTCTTTATTTTGTTTAAGAATTATGTTCATATATAAATACCAAATACGCTGCAACACTCAATAATTTCAATTGTAATATCAACAGGTCCAGCAAATTTCCTTTTTTCAAAGATTTTATGTTTTTTTAACTCATCCTTCAACATTTTATAAAAAGTGGTGAACCAGATATTACATATAGCTAATTAATCCTCATCGTCATAAGGCACAAACATGGCAGCTCCACGTATTTCGGTCCAAATCTTGTGTATTGTTCTTCCTCCACGCCACTTTCTGAACGCTTTTTATTGGCCCACCACTTGTTCTGTTCCCTTCAGGTGCCCATTTCATTGCTACATTTGTTATGTTGTCATCGTCCTTTCTCCGATCTCATACATTTGACTTCTTTTGTTGGCAGAATATTCTCATGTGATATTTCGAAAGTATCTTACTTCGATGACAGAAAGGTATATGAGATCTAAATTTGTCATACACCGGTATTCCAAGGCATATACCAATGTGGAGAGAATAGAACCTTAGTACAAATCCAAGTTGTTATTCTATAATATATAGTGGATCGCCATATCAATTTTAGTCCGAAGAAAGTACATCTGGCCTTGTTCATGTTCGTGCGATTTTTGATGTCTACAGCGACCCATCCATCTTTGCCTGCTTCCCATGTAGACAAAGTTTCTGATTTGCAAATATGCATAATCGAGATACCGGATGTATAATTATGTTTTGGCCCCATCAAATCGGATTTCATTTTTGTGTTTCGTCCTAATTTGATGCTGCTGTCCACGAGTGTGTGTCTTTGTCTACATGTCATGTGGCGTGTAATACAAGGTGGTTAACAATCAGCGAAGTATACGTCCCCAAACAAAGAAAATGTTATGGTTTTTCCGCTTGTTGTTCCTTCTGTTGTTTGCTTCATAATCCATTTTATGACAAGGTTTAACAAGATTGCTATATCCACAATATGTGACAGAACTCCGGGTGTATCCTCCAGAGGCTGTACATACGGACGTTATCATAGGTTTTGCTCACAGTTTTCTGTGCTAATATATGCACTGGACGTTGATATTCATCAGATTGAACATGTGGTAGGTGCACTGTATTCTTTTTTGGGAACCACCTTTGACTGTTCTTATCAGTAGTAGTAGTTGACCAAACAATTATAATACAAATAACGGTATGGAAATGTTGACGTTGGTTTATGAAATTCAATATGTTTTCAGACGTGGACGAGTGTAGCAGCAACCCGTGTCAAAATGGCGGCACTTGCGAAGACGGCATAAACCAATACAGCTGCGTCTGTGCTGCCGGTTACCAGGGTGTTAAATGCCAAAAAGGTCAGCGTTGTACACGTTTTGTTTATAAGAACAGTAATTCTCAATGCCTTCGTGTAATTGTTTACGTAATACTGGAACTATTAGGAAGCAAATCTATAAATGACAACGAATGCGAATCATTGACATTAGAGATAAGTAGCGTCAGCACCTTGAGCAGTTTCATGGAACGAGGATCACTTCCGCCTAAGGTATGTCGTGTGGTTCTTCTAGATGTCGAGTTTGTACAGGCGGTAGTAATCAATTCCAATTAGAGCGATATGGGTTGACCGCTTTCCGTCGACTTTTACCGTTAATGTGTACTAGGCCCATTAGAGGCCACGGTTCCGGTATTCTGTTTGTTCTGAGACATTCCTTGTTCTAGCTTTCTTGATTATTGTTTCTAAAATCTGTTGTAGATCTATTTCATTTGTTTTCAGCGATCATTACTGTGTTGTCTGCATACTTTAGATGATTCATGCTGTATCTTTCTACATTTATATTTGTTAACATGTATACTGCATTACCTTTGCTTGTACCCCCGTCCACACTTTTCCTCAGCAATTTCCGGGTTAATGATGTTTCTCATCCTGTCCATTATAATCGGAAATATATGGTTCTTTATTTTGTTTAAGAATTATGTTCATATATAAATACCAAATACGCTGCAACACTCAATAATTTCAATTGTAATATCAACAGGTCCAGCAAATTTCCTTTTTTCAAAGATTTTATGTTTTTTTAACTCATCCTTCAACATTTTATAAAAAGTGGTGAACCAGATATTACATATAGCTAATTAATCCTCATCGTCATAAGGCACAAACATGGCAGCTCCACGTATTTCGGTCCAAATCTTGTGTATTGTTCTTCCTCCACGCCACTTTCTGAACGCTTTTTATTGGCCCACCACTTGTTCTGTTCCCTTCAGGTGCCCATTTCATTGCTACATTTGTTATGTTGTCATCGTCCTTTCTCCGATCTCATACATTTGACTTCTTTTGTTGGCAGAATATTCTCATGTGATATTTCGAAAGTATCTTACTTCGATGACAGAAAGGTATATGAGATCTAAATTTGTCATACACCGGTATTCCAAGGCATATACCAATGTGGAGAGAATAGAACCTTAGTACAAATCCAAGTTGTTATTCTATAATATATAGTGGATCGCCATATCAATTTTAGTCCGAAGAAAGTACATCTGGCCTTGTTCATGTTCGTGCGATTTTTGATGTCTACAGCGACCCATCCATCTTTGCCTGCTTCCCATGTAGACAAAGTTTCTGATTTGCAAATATGCATAATCGAGATACCGGATGTATAATTATGTTTTGGCCCCATCAAATCGGATTTCATTTTTGTGTTTCGTCCTAATTTGATGCTGCTGTCCACGAGTGTGTGTCTTTGTCTACATGTCATGTGGCGTGTAATACAAGGTGGTTAACAATCAGCGAAGTATACGTCCCCAAACAAAGAAAATGTTATGGTTTTTCCGCTTGTTGTTCCTTCTGTTGTTTGCTTCATAATCCATTTTATGACAAGGTTTAACAAGATTGCTATATCCACAATATGTGACAGAACTCCGGGTGTATCCTCCAGAGGCTGTACATACGGACGTTATCATAGGTTTTGCTCACAGTTTTCTGTGCTAATATATGCACTGGACGTTGATATTCATCAGATTGAACATGTGGTAGGTGCACTGTATTCTTTTTTGGGAACCACCTTTGACTGTTCTTATCAGTAGTAGTAGTTGACCAAACAATTATAATACAAATAACGGTATGGAAATGTTGACGTTGGTTTATGAAATTCAATATGTTTTCAGACGTGGACGAGTGTAGCAGCAACCCGTGTCAAAATGGCGGCACTTGCGAAGACGGCATAAACCAATACAGCTGCGTCTGTGCTGCCGGTTACCAGGGTGTTAAATGCCAAAAAGGTCAGCGTTGTACACGTTTTGTTTATAAGAACAGTAATTCTCAATGCCTTCGTGTAATTGTTTACGTAATACTGGAACTATTAGGAAGCAAATCTATAAATGACAACGAATGCGAATCATTGGCATTAGAGATAAGTAGCGTCAGCACCATGAGCAGTTTCATGGAACGAGGATCACTTCCGCCTAGGGTCTGTCGTGTGGTTCTTCTAGATGTCGAGTTTGTACAGGCGGTAGTAATCAATTCCAATTAGAGCGATATGGGTTGACCGCTTTCCGTCGACTTTTACCGTTAATGTGTACTAGGCCCATTAGAGGCCACGGTTCCGGTATTCTGTTTGTTCTGAGACATTCCTTGTTCTAGCTTTCTTGATTATTGTTTCTAAAATCTGTTGTAAATCTATTTCATTTGTTTTCAGCGATCATTACTGTGTTGTCTGCATACTTTAGATGATTCATGCTGTATCTTTCTACATTTATATTTGTTAACATGTATACTGCATTACCTTTGCTTGTACCCCCGTCCACACTTTTCCTCAGCAATTTCCGGGTTAATGATCTTTCTCATCCTGTACATTATAATCGAAAATATATGGTTCTTTATTTTGTTTAAGGATTATGTTCATATATAAATACCAAATACGCTGCAACACTCAATAATTTCAATTGTAATATCAACAGGTCCAGCAAATTTCCTTTTTTCAAAGATTTTATATTTTTTTAACTATCCTTCAAAATTTTATAAAAAGTGGTGAACCAGATATTACATATAGCTAATTAATCCTCATCGTCATAAGGCACAAACATGGCACCTCCACGTATTTCGGTCCAAATCTTGTGTATTGTTCTTCCTCCCGCCACTTTCTGAACGCTTTTTATTGGCCCACCACTTGTTCTGTTCCCTTCAGGTGACCATTTCATTGCTACATTTGTTATGTTGTCATCGTCCTTTCTCCGATCTCATACATTTGACTTCTTTTGTTGGCAGAATATTCTCATGTGATATTTCGAAAGTATCTTACTTCGATGACAGAAAGATATATGAGATCTAAATTTGTCATACGCCGGTATTCCAAGGCATATACCAATGTGGAGAGAATAGAACCTTAGTACAAATCCAAGTTGTTATTCTAGAATATATAGTGGATCGCTATATCAATTTTAGTCCGAAGAAAGTACATCTGGCCTTGTTCGTGTTCGTGCGATTTTTGATGTCTACAGCGACCCATCCATCTTTGCATGCTTCCCATGTAGACAAAGTTTTTGATTTGCAAATATGCATAATCGAGATACCGGATGTATAATTATGTTTTAGCCCCATCAAATCGGATTTCATGTTTGTGTTTCGTCCTAATTTGATGCTGCTGTCCACGAGAGTGTGTCTTTGTCTACATGTCATGTGGCGTGTAATACAAGGTGGTTAACAATCAGCGAAGTATACGTCCCCAAACAAAGAAAATGTTATGGTTTTTCCGCTTGTTGTTCCTTCTGTTGTTTGCTTCATAATCCATTTTATGACAAGGTTTAACAAGATTACTATATCCACAATATGTGACAGAACTCCGGGTGTATCCTCCAGAGGCTGTACAAACGGGCGTTATCATAGGTTTTGCTCACAGTTTTCTGTGCTAATATATGCACTGGACGTTGATATTCATCAGATTGAACATGTGGTAGGTGCACTGTATTCTTTTTTGGGAACCACCTTTGACTGTTCTTATCAGTAGTAGTAGTTGACCAAACAATTATAATACAAATAACGGTATGGTAATGTTGACGTTGGTTTATGAAATTCAATATGTTTTCAGACGTGGACGAGTGTAGCAGCAACCCGTGTCAAAATGGCGGCACTTGCGAAGACGGCATAAACCAATACAGCTGCGTCTGTGCTGGCGGTTACCAGGGTGTTAATTGCCAAACAGGTCAGCGTTGTACACGTTTTGTTTATAAGAACAGTAATTCTCAATGCCTTCGTGTAATTGTTTACGTAATACTGGAACTATTAGGAAGCAAATCTATAAATGACAACGAATGCGAATCATTGACATTAGAGATAGGTAGCGTTAGCACCATGAGCAGTTTCATGGAACGAGGATCACTTCCGCCTAGGATCTGTCGTGTGGTTCGTCTAGATGTCGAGTTTGTACAGGCGGTAGTAATCAATTCCAATTATAGCGATATGGGTTGACCGCTTTCCGTCGACTTTAACGTTAATGTGTACTAGCCCATTAGAGGCCACGGTTCCGGTATTCTGTTTGTTCTGAGACATTCCTTGTTCTAGCTTTCTTGATTATTGTTTCTAAAATCTGTTGTAGATCTATTTCATTTGTTTTCAGCGGTCATTACTGTGTTGTCTGCATACTTTAGATGATTCATGCTGTATCTTTCTACATTTATATTTGTTAACATGTATACTGCATTACCTTTGCTTGTACCCCCGTCCACACTTTTCCTCAGCAATTTCCGGGTTAATGATGTTTCTCATCCTGTCCATTATATTCGAAAATATATGGTTCTTTATTTTGTTTAAGAATTATGTTCATATATAAATACCAAATACGCTGCAACACTCAATAATTTCAATTGTAATATCAACAGGTCCAGCAAATTTCCTTTTTTCAAAGATTTTATGTTTTTTTAACTATCCTTCAAAATTTTATAAAAAGTGGTGAACCAGATATTACATATAGCTAATTAATCCTCATCGTCATAAGGCACAAACATGGCAGCTCCACGTATTTCGGTCCAAATCTTGTGTATTGTTCTTCCTCCCGCCACTTTCTGAACGCTTTTTATTGGCCCACCACTTGTTCTGTTCCCTTCAGGTGCCAATTTCATTGCTACATTTGTTATGTTGTCATCGTCCTTTCTCCGATCTCATACATTTGACTTCTTTTGTTGGCAGAATATTCTCATGTGATATTTCGAAAGTATCTTACTTCGATGACAGAAAGGTATATGAGATCTAAATTTGTCATACGCCGGTATTCCAAGGCATATACCAATGTGGAGAGAATAGAACCTTAGTACAAATCCAAGTTGTTATTCTAGAATATATAGTGGATCGCCATATCAATTTTAGTCCGAAGAAAGTACATCTGGCCTTGTTCGTGTTCGTGTTCGTGCGATTTTTGATGTCTACAGCGACCCATCCATCTTTGCATGCTTCCCATGTAGACAAAGTTTCTGATTTGCAAATATGCATAATCGAGATACCGGATGTATAATTATGTTTTAGCCCCATCAAATCGGATTTCATTTTTGTGTTTCGTCCTAATTTGATGCTGCTGTCCACGAGTGTGTGTCTTTGTCTACATGTCATGTGGCGTGTAATACAAGATGGTTAACAATCAGCGAAGTATACGTCCCCAAACAAAGAAAATGTTATGGTTTTTCCGCTTGTTGTTCCTTCTGTTGTTTGCTTCATAATCCATTTTATGACAAGGTTTAACAAGATTACTATATCCACAATATGTGACAGAACTCCGGGTGTATCATCCAGAGGCTGTACATACGGGCGTTATCATAGGTTTTGCTCACAGTTTTCTGTGCTAATATATGCACTGGACGTTGATATTCATCAGATTGAACATGTGGTAGGTGCACTGTATTCTTTTTTGGGAACCACCTTTGACTGTTCTTATCAGTAGTAGTAGTTGACCAAACAATTATAATACAAATAACGGTATGGAAATGTTGACGTTGGTTTATGAAATTCAATATGTTTTCAGACGTGGACGAGTGTAGCAGCAACCCGTGTCAAAATGGCGGCACTTGCGAAGACGGCATAAACCAATACAGCTGCGTCTGTGCTGCCGGTTACCAGGGTGTTAATTGCCAAACAGGTCAGCGTTGTACACGTTTTGTTTATAAGAACAGTAATTCTCAATGCCTTCGTGTAATTGTTTACGTAATACTGGAACTATTAGGAAGCAAATCTATAAATGACAACGAATGTGAATCATTGACATTAGAGATAAGTAGCATCAGCACCATGAGCAGTTTCATGGAACGAGGATCACTTCCGCCTAGGGTCTGTCGTGTGGTTCTTCTAGATGTCGAGTTTGTACAGGCGGTAGTAATCAATTCCAATTAGAGCGATATGGGTTGACCGCTTTCCGTCGACTTTTACCGTTAATGTGTACTAGGCCCATTAGAGGCCACAGTTCCGGTATTCTGTTTGTTCTGAGACATTCCTTGTTCTAGCTTTCTTGATTATTGTTTCTAAAATCTGTTGTAAATCTATTTCATTTGTTTTCAGCGATCATTACTGTGTTGTCTGCATACTTTAGATGATTCATGCTGTATCTTTCTACATTTATATTTGTTAACATGTATACTGCATTACCTTTGCTTGTACCCCCGTCCACACTTTTCCTCAGCAATTTCCGGGTTAATGATGTTTCTCATCCTGTACATTATAATCGGAAATATATGGTTCTTTATTTTGTTTAAGGATTATGTTCATATATAAATACCAAATACGCTGCAACACTCAATAATTTCAATTGTAATATCAACAGGTCCAGCAAATTTCCTTTTTTCAAAGATTTTATGTTTTTTTAACTCATCCTTCAAAATTGGATAAAAAGTGGTGAACCAGATATTACATATAGCTAATTAATCCTCATCGTCATAAGGCACAAACATGGCAGCTCCACGTATTTCGGTCCAAATCTTGTATATTGTTCTTCCTCCACGCCACTTTCTGAACGCTTTTTATTGGCCCACCACTTGTTCTGTTCCCTTCAGGTGCCCATTTCATTGCTACATTTGTTATGTTGTCATCGTCCTTTCTCCGATCTCATACATTTGACTTCTTTTGTGGCAGAATATTCTCATGTGATATTTCGAAAGTATCTTACTTCGATGACAGAAAGGTATATGAGATCTAAATTTGTCATACGCCGGTATTCCAAGGCATATACCAATGTGGAGAGAATAGAACCTTAGTACAAATCCAAGTTGTTATTCTAGAATATATAGTGGATCGCCATATCAATTTTAGTCCGAACAAAGTACATCTGGCCTTGTTCGTGTTCGTGCGATTTTTGATGTCTACAGCGACCCATCCATCTTTGCATGCTTCCCATGTAGACAAAGTTTCTGATTTGCAAATATGCATAATCGAGATACCGGATGTATAATTATGTTTTAGCCCCATCAAATCGGATTTCATTCTTGTGTTTCGTCCTAATTTGATGCTGCTGTCCACGAGTGTGTGTCTTTGTCTACATGTCATGTGGCGTGTAATACAAGGTGGTTAACAATCAGCGAAGTATACGTCCCCAAACAAAGAAAATGTTATGGTTTTTCCGCTTGTTGTTCCTTCTGTTGTTTGCTTCATAATCCATTTTATGACAAGGTTTAACAAGATTGCTATATCCACAATATGTGACAGAACTCCGGGTGTATCCTCCAGAGGCTGTACATACGGGCGTTATCATAGGTTTTGCTCACAGTTTTCTGTGCTAATATATGCACTGGACGTTGATATTCATCAGATTGAACATGTGGTAGGTGCACTGTATTCTTTTTTGGGAACCACCTTTGACTGTTCTTATCAATAGTAGTAGTTGACCAAACAATTATAATACAAATAACGGTATGGAAATGTTGACGTTGGTTTATGAAATTCAATATGTTTTCAGACGTGGACGAGTGTAGCAGCAACCCGTGTCAAAATGGCGGCACTTGCGAAGACGGCATAAACCAATACAACTGCGTCTGTGCTGCCGGTTACCAGGGTGTTAATTGCCAAACAGATCAGCGTTGTACACGTTTTGTTTATAAGAACAGTAATTCTCAATGCCTTCGTGTAATTGTTTAGGTAATACTGGAACTATTAGGAAGCAAATCTATAAATGACAACGAATGCGAATCATTGACATTAGAGATAGGTAGCTTCAGCACCATGAGCAGTTTCATGGAACGAGGATCACTTCCGCCTAGGGTCTGTCGTGTGGTTCTTCTAGATGTCGAGTTTGTACAGGCGGTAGTAATCAATTCCAATTAGAGCGATATGGGTTGACCGCTTTCCGTCGACTTTTACCGTTAATGTGTACTAGGCCCATTAGAGGCCACGGTTCCGGTATTCTGTTTGTTCTGAGACATTCCTTGTTCTAGCTTTCTTGATTATTGTTTCTAAAATCTGGTGTAAATCTATTTCATTTGTTTTAAGTTATCATTACTGTGTTGACTGCATAGTTTAGATGATTCATGCTGTATCTTTCTACATTTATATTTGTTAACATGTATACTGCATTACCTTTGCTTGTACCCCCGTCCACACTTTTCCTCAGCAATTTCCGGGTTAATGATGTTTCTCATCCTGTCCATTATATTCGAAAATATATGGTTCTTTATTTTGTTTAAGAATTATGTTCATATATAAATACCAAATACGCTGCAACACTCAATAATTTCAATTGTAATATCAACAGGTCCAGCAAATTTCCTTTTTTCAAAGATTTTATGTTTTTTTTAACTATCCTTCAACATTTTATAAAAAGTGGTCAACCAGATATTACATATAGCTAATTAATCCTCATCGTCATAAGGCACAAACATGGCAGCTCCACGTATTTCGGTCCAAATCTTGTGTATTGTTATTCCTCCCGCCACTTCCTGAACGCTTTTTATTGGCCCACCACTTGTTCTGTTCCCTTCAGGTGCCCATTTCATTGCTACATTTGTTATGTTGTCATCGTCCTTTCTCCGATCTCCTACATTTGACTTCTTTTGTTGGCAGAATATTCTCATGTGATATTTCGAAAGTATCTTACTTCGATGACAGAAAGGTATATGAGATCTAAATTTGTCATACGCCGGTATTCCAAGGCATATACCAATGTGGAGAGAATAGAACCTTAGTACAAAACCAAGTTGTTATTCTAGAATATATAGTGGATCGCCATATCAATTTTAGTCCGAAAAAAGTACATCTGGCCTTGTTTGTGTTCGTGCGATTTTTGATGTCTACAGCGACCCATCCATCTTTGCATGCTTCCCATGTAGACAAAGTTTCTGATTTGCAAATATGCATAATCGAGATACCGGATGTATAATTATGTTTTAGCCCCATCAAATCGGATTTCATTTTTGTGTTTCGTCCTAATTTGATGCTTCTGTCCACGAGTGTGTGTCTTTGTCTACATGTCATGTGGCGTGTAATACAAGATGGTTAACAATCAGCGAAGTATACGTCCCCAAACAAAGAAAATGTTATGGTTTTTCCGCTTGTTGTTCCTTCTGTTGTTTGCTTCATAATCCATTTTATGACAAGGTTTAACAAGATTACTATATCCACAATATGTGACAGAACTCCGGGTGTATCCTCCAGAGGCTGTACATACGGGCGTTATCATAGGTTTTGCTCACAGTTTTCTGTGCTAATATATGCACTGGACGTTGATATTCATCAGATTGAACATGTGGTAGGTGCACTGTATTCTTTTTTGGGAACCACCTTTGACTGTTCTTATCAGTAGTAGTAGTTGACCAAACAATTATAATACAAATAACGGTATGGAAATGTTGACGTTGGTTTATGAAATTCAATATGTTTTCAGACGTGGACGAGTGTAGCAGCAACCCGTGTCAAAATGGCGGCACTTGCGAAGACGGCATAAACCAATACAGCTGCGTCTGTGCTGCCGGTTACCAGGGTGTTAATTGCCAAACAGGTCAGCGTTGTACACGTTTTGTTTATAAGAACAGTAATTCTCAATGCCTTCGTGTAATTGTTTACGTAATACTGGAACTATTAGGAAGCAAATCTATAAATGACAACGAATGCGAATCATTGACATTAGAGATAAGTAGCGTCAGCACCATGAGCAGTTTCATGGAACGAGGATCACTTCCGCCTAGGGTCTGTCGTGTGGTTCTTCTAGATGTCGAGTTTGTACAGGCGGTAGTAATCAATTCCAATTAGAGCGATATGGGTTGACCGCTTTCCGTCGACTTTTACCGTTAATGTGTACTAGGCCCATTAGAGGCCACGGTTCCGGTATTCTGTTTGTTCTGAGACATACCTTTTTCTAGCTTTCTTGATTATTGTTTCTAAAATATGTTGTAGATCTATTTCATTTGTTTTCAGCGGTCATTACTGTGTTGTCTGCATACTTTAGATGATTCATGCTGTATCTTTCTACATTTATATTTGTTAACATGTATACTGCATTAACTTTGCTTGTACCCCCGTCCACACTTTTCCTCAGCAATTTCCGGGTTAATGATGTTTCTCATCCTGTCCATTATATTCGAAAATATATGGTTCTTTATTTTATTTAAGAATTATGTTCATATATAAATACCAAATACGCTGCAACACTCAATAATTTCAATTGTAATATCAACAGGTCCAGCAAATTTCCTTTTTTCAAAGATTTTATGTTTTTTTAACTATCCTTCAACATTTTATAAAAAGTGGTGAACCAGATATTACATATAGCTAATTAATCCTCATCGTCATAAGGCACAAACATGGCAGCTCCACGTATTTCGGTCCAAATCTTGTGTATTGTTCTTCCTCCCGCCACTTTCTGAACGCTTTTTATTGGCCCACCACTTGTTCTGTTCTCTTCAGGTGCCCATTTCATTGCTACATTTGTTATGTTGTCATCGTCCTTTCTCCGATCTCATACATTTGACTTCTTTTGTTGGCAGAATATTCTCATGTGATATTTCGATAGTATCTTACTTCGATGACAGAAAGGTATATGAGATCTAAATTTGTCATACGCCGGTATTCCAAGGCATATACCAATGTGGAGAGAATAGAACCTTAGTACAAATCCAAGTTGTTATTCTAGAATATATAGTGGATCGCCATATCAATTTTAGTCCGAAGAAAGTACATCTGGCCTTGTTCGTGTTCGTGCGATTTTTGATGTCTACAGCGACCCATCCATCTTTGCATGCTTCCCATGTAGACAAAGTTTCTGATTTGCAAATATGCATAATCGAGATACCGGATGTATAATTATGTTTTAGCCCCATCAAATCGGATTTCATTTTTGTGTTTCGTCCTAATTTGATGCTTCTGTCCACGAGTGTGTGTCTTTGTCTACATGTCATGTGGCGTGTAATACAAGATGGTTAACAATCAGCGAAGTATACGTCCCCAAACAAAGAAAATGTTATGGTTTTTCCGCTTGTTGTTCCTTCTGTTGTTTGCTTCATAATCCATTTTATGACAAGGTTTAACAAGATTACTATATCCACAATATGTGACAGAACTCCGGGTGTATCCTCCAGAGGCTGTACATACGGGCGTTATCATAGGTTTTGCTCACAGTTTTCTGTGCTAATATATGCACTGGACGTTGATATTCATCAGATTGAACATGTGGTAGGTGCACTGTATTCTTTTTTGGGAACCACATTTGACATTTCTTATCAGTAGTAGTAGTTGACCAAACAATTATAATACAAATAACGGTATGGAAATGTTGACGTTGGTTTATGAAATTCAATATGTTTTCAGACGTGGACGAGTGTAGCAGCAACCCGTGTCAAAATGGCGGCACTTGCGAAGACGGCATAAACCAATACAGCTGCGTCTGTGCTGCCGGTTACCAGGGTGTTAATTGCCAAACAGGTCAGCGTTGTACACGTTTTGTTTATAAGAACAGTAATTCTCAATGCCTTCGTGTAATTGTTTACGTAATACTGGAACTATTAGGTAGCAAATCTATAAATGACAACGAATGCGAATCATTGACATTAGAGATAAGTAGCGTCAGCACCATGAGCAGTTTCATAGAACGAGGATCACTTCCGCCTAGGGTCTGTCGTGTGGTTCTTCTAGATATCGAGTTTGTACAGGCGGTAGTAATCATTTCCAATTAGAGCGATATGGGTTGACCGCTTTCCGTCGACTTTTACCGTTAATGTGTACTAGGCCCATTAGAGGCCACGGTTCCGGTATTCTGTTTGTTCTGAGACATTCCTTTTTCTAGCTTTCTTGATTATTGTTTCTAAAATATGTTGTAGATCTATTTCATTTGTTTTCAGCGGTCATTACTGTGTTGTCTGCATACTTTAGATGATTCATGCTGTATCTTTCTACATTTATATTTGTTAACATGTATACTGCATTAACTTTGCTTGTACCCCCGTCCACACTTTTCCTCAGCAATTTCCGGGTTAATGATGTTTCTCATCCTGTCCATTATATTCGAAAATATATGGTTCTTTATTTTGTTTAAGAATTATGTTCATATATAAATACCAAATACGCTGCAACACTCAATAATTTCAATTGTAATATCAACAGGTTCAGCAAATTTCCTTTTTTCAAAGATTGTATGTTTTTTTAACTATCCTTCAACATTTTATAAAAAGTGGTGAACCAGATATTACATATAGCTAATTAATCCTCATCGTCATAAGGCACAAACATGGCAGCTCCACGTATTTCGGTCCAAATCTTGTGTATTGTTCTTCCTCCCGCCACTTTCTGAACGCTTTTTATTGGCCCACCACTTGTTCTGTTCTCTTCAGGTGCCCATTTCATTGCTACATTTGTTATGTTGTCATCGTCCTTTCTCCGATCTCATACATTTGACTTCTTTTGTTGGCAGAATATTCTCATGTGATATTTCGAAAGTATCTTACTTCGATGACAGAAAGGTATATGAGATCTAAATTTGTCATACGCCGGTATTCCAAGGCATATACCAATGTGGAGAGAATAGAACCTTAGTACAAATCCAAGTTGTTATTCTAGAATATATAGTGGATCGCCATATCAATTTTAGTCCGAAGAAAGTACATCTGGCCTTGTTCGTGTTCGTGCGATTTTTGATGTCTACAGCGACCCATCCATCTTTGCATGCTTCCCATGTAGACAAAGTTTCTGATTTGCAAATATGCATAATCGAGATACCGGATGTATAATTATGTTTTAGCCCCATCAAATCGGATTTCATTCTTGTGTTTCGTCCTAATTTGATGCTGCTGTCCACGAGTGTGTGTCTTTGTCTACATGTCATGTGGCGTGTAATACAAGGTGGTTAACAATCAGCGAAGTATACGTCCCCAAACAAAGAAAATGTTATGGTTTTTCCGCTTGTTGTTCCTTCTGTTGTTTGCTTCATAATCCATTTTATGACAAGGTTTAACAAGATTGCTATATCCACAATATGTGACGGAACTCCGGGTGTATCCTCCAGAGGCTGTACATATGGGTGTCAACATAGGTTGTTTTAAGTCTACTAAGTTTGCACACAGTTTTCTGTGCTAATATATGCACTGGACGTTGATATTCATGAGATTGAACATGTGGCAGGTGCACTGTATTCTTTTTTGGGAACCACCTTTGACTGTTCTTATCAGTAGTAGTAGTTGGCCAAACAGTTCTAATACAAATAACGGTACGGAAATGTTGACGTCGGTTTATGAGATTCAATATGTTTTCAGACGTGGACGAGTGTAGCAGCAACCCGTGTCAAAATGGCGGCACTTGCGAAGACGGCATCAACCAATACAGCTGCGTCTGTGCTGCGGGTTACCAGGGTGATAATTGCGAAACAGGTAAGAGTTGTATACGTTTTATTTATGAGCACAGTAATTCTCAATGCCTTCGTGTAATTATTTAGGTTATACTGGAACTATTAGGAAGCAAATCTATAAATGACAACGAATACGAGTCATTGACCGTAGAGATAAGTAGCGTCAGCACCATGAGCAGTTTCATGGGACGAGGATCACTTCCGCCCAGGGTCTGTCGTGTGGTTCTTCTAGATGACGAGTGTACAGGTGGTGGTAATCAATACCAATTAGAGCGATTTGTGTTTACCGCTTTCTGTCGACGTTTAGAGTTAAAGTGTATTAGGCCCATTAGAGGCCACGGTTCCGGTATTCTGTTTGTTCTGATACATTCCTTGTTCCAGCTTTCCTAGATTATTGTATCTAAAATCTGTTGTAGATCTATTTAATTTGTTTTCAGCGATCAGTACTGTGTTGTGTGCATACCTTTGATGATTCATGCTGCATTCGTCTACTTTTATATTTGTTAACATGTATATTGCGTTACTTATGCTTGTGCCCCCGTCAACACTGTTCCTCAGCAATTTCCGGGTTAAGTTTGTTTCTCATCCCGTCCATTATAATCTAATATAGATGGTTCTTGATTTTGTTTAAGAATTATGTTTCTATGTAAACACCAAATACGCTACATCACTCAATAATTTCAATTGTAATATCATCAGGTCCAGCAAATTTCTTTTTTGAAAGATCTTATGTTTTTTTTAACTCATCCTTCAAAATTGGATAAATAGTGTTGAACCAGATATTACACATAGCTAATTAATCCTCTTCATCATAAAGCACAAATATGGCAGCTCCACGTCTTTCGGTCAGAATCTTGTTTATTGTTCTTCCTCCACGCAACTTTCTGAACGCTTTTTATTGTCCCACCACAAACAGGTCAGCGTTGTACACGTTTTGTTTATAAGAACAGTAATTCTCAATGCCTTCGTGTAATTGTTTACGTAATACTGGAACTATTAGGAAGCAAATCTATAAATGACAACGAATGCGAATCATTGACATTAGAGATAAGTAGCGTCAGCACCATGAGCAGTTTCATGGAACGAGGATCACTTCCGCCTAGGGTCTGTCGTGTGGTTCTTCTAGATGTCGAGTTTGTACAGGCGGTAGTAATCAATTCCAATTAGAGCGATATGGGTTGACCGCTTTCCGTCGACTTTTACCGTTAATGTGTACTAGGCCCATTAGAGGCCACGGTTCCGGTATTCTGTTTGTTCTGAGACATTCCTTGTTCTAGCTTTCTTGATTATTGTTTCTAAAATATGTTGTAGATCTATTTCATTTGTTTTCCGCGATCATTACTGTGTTGTCTGCATACTTTAGATGATTCATGCTGTATCTTTCTACATTTATATTTGTTAACATGTATACTGCATTACCTTTGCTTGTACCCCCGTCCACACTTTTCCTCAGCAATTTCCGGGTTAATGATGTTTCTCATCCTGTCCATTATATTCGAAAATATATGGTTCTTTATTTTGTTTAAGAATTATGTTCATATATAAATACCAAATACGCTGCAACACTCAATAATTTCAATTGTAATATCAACAGGTCCAGCAAATTTCCTTTTTTCAAAGATTTTATGTTTTTTTAACTATCCTTCAAAATTTTATAAAAAGTGGTGAACCAGATATTACATATAGCTAATTAATCCTCATCGTCATAAGGCACAAACATGGCAGCTCCACGTATTTCGGTCCAAATCTTGTGTATTGTTCTTCCTCCCGCCACTTTCTGAACGCTTTTTATTGGCCCACCACTTGTTCTGTTCCCTTCAGGTGCCCATTTCATTGCTACATTTGTTATGTTGTCATCGTCCTTTCTCCGATCTCATACATTTGACTTCTTTTGTTGGCAGAATATTCTCATGTGATATTTCGAAAGTATCTTACTTCGATGACAGAAAGGTATATGAGATCTAAATTTGTCATACGCCGGTATTCCAAGGCATATACCAATGTGGAGAGAATAGAACCTTAGTACAAATCCAAGTTGTTATTCTAGAATATATAGTGGATCGCCATATCAATTTTAGTCCGAAGAAAGTACATCTGGCCTTGTTCGTGTTCGTGCGATTTTTGATGTCTACAGCGACCCATCCATCTTTGCATGCTTCCCATGTAGACAACGTTTCTGATTTGCAAATATGCATAATCGAGATACCGGATGTATAATTATGTTTTAGCCCCATCAAATCGGATTTCATTTTTGTGTTTCGTCCTAATTTGATGCTTCTGTCCACGAGTGTGTGTCTTTGTCTACATGTCATGTGGCGTGTAATACAAGATGGTTAACAATCAGCGAAGTATACGTCCCCAAACAAAGAAAATGTTATGGTTTTTCCGCTTGTTGTTCCTTCTGTTGTTTGCTTCATAATCCATTTTATGACAAGGTTTAACAAGATTACTATATCCACAATATGTGACAGAACTCCGGGTGTATCCTCCAGAGGCTGTACATACGGGCGTTATCATAGGTTTTGCTCACAGTTTTCTGTGCTAATATATGCACTGGACGTTGATATTCATCAGATTGAACATGTGGTAGGTGCACTGTATTCTTTTTTGGGAACCACCTTTGACTGTTCTTATCAGTAGTAGTAGTTGACCATACAATTATAATACAAATAACGGTATGGAAATGTTGACGTTGGTTTATGAAATTCAATATGTTTTCAGACGTGGACGAGTGTAGCAGCAACCCGTGTCAAAATGGCGGCACTTGCGAAGACGGCATAAACCAATACAGCTGCGTCTGTGCTGCCGGTTACCAGGGTGTTAATTGCCAAACAGGTCAGCGTTGTACACGTTTTGTTTATAAGAACAGTAATTCTCAATGCCTTCGTGTAATTGTTTACGTAATACTGGAACTATTAGGAAGCAAATCTATAAATGACAACGAATGCGAATCATTGACATTAGAGATAAGTAGCGTCAGCACCATGAGCAGTTTCATGGAACGAGGATCACTTCCGCCTAGGGTCTGTCGTGTGGTTCTTCTAGATGTCGAGTTTGTACAGGCGGTAGTAATCAATTCCAATTAGAGCGATATGGGTTGACCGCTTTCCGTCGACTTTTACCGTTAATGTGTACTAGGCCCATTAGAGGCCACGGTTCCGGTATTCTGTTTGTTCTGAGACATTCCTTTTTCTAGCTTTCTTGATTATTGTTTCTAAAATATGTTGTAGATCTATTTCATTTGTTTTCAGCGGTCATTACTGTGTTGTCTGCATACTTTAGATGATTCATGCTGTATCTTTCTACATTTATATTTGTTAACATGTATACTGCATTACCTTTGCTTGTACCCCCGTCCACACTTTTCCTCAGCAATTTCCGGGTTAATGATGTTTCTCATCCTGTCCATTATATTCGAAAATATATGGTTCTTTATTTTGTTTAAGAATTATGTTCATATATAAATACCAAATACGCTGCAACACTCAATAATTTCAATTGTAATATCAACAGGTCCAGCAAATTTACTTTTTTCAAAGATTTTATGTTTTTTTTAACTATCCTTCAAAATTTTATAAAAAGTGGTGAACCAGATATTACATATAGCTAATTAATCCTCATCGTCATAAGGCACAAACATGGCAGCTCCACGTATTTCGGTCCAAATCTTGTGTATTGTTCTTCCTCCCGCCACTTTCTGAACGCTTTTTATTGGCCCACCACTTGTTCTGTTCCCTTCAGGTGCCCATTTCATTGCTACATTTGTTATGTTGTCATCGTCCTTTCTCCGATCTCATACATTTGACTTCTTTTGTTGGCAGAATATTCTCATGTGATATTTCGAAAGTATCTTACTTCGATGACAGAAAGGTATATGAGATCTAAATTTGTCATACGCCGGTATTCCAAGGCATATACCAATGTGGAGAGAATAGAACCTTAGTACAAATCCAAGTTGTTATTCTAGAATATATAGTGGATCGCCATATCAATTTTAGTCCGAAGAAAGTACATCTGGCCTTGTTCGTGTTCGTGCGATTTTTGATGTCTACAGCGACCCATCCATCTTTGCATGCTTCCCATGTAGACAAAGTTTCTGATTTGCAAATATGCATAATCGAGATACCGGATGTATAATTATGTTTTAGCCCCATCAAATCGGATTTCATTCTTGTGTTTCGTCCTAATTTGATGCTGCTGTCCACGAGTGTGTGTCTTTGTCTACATGTCATGTGGCGTGTAATACAAGGTGGTTAACAATCAGCGAAGTATACGTCCCCAAACAAAGAAAATGTTATGGTTTTTCCGCTTGTTGTTCCTTCTGTTGTTTGCTTCATAATCCATTTTATGACAAGGTTTAACAAGATTGCTATATCCACAATATGTGACGGAACTCCGGGTGTATCCTCCAGAGGCTGTACATATGGGTGTCAACATAGGTTGTTTTAAGTCTACTAAGTTTGCACACAGTTTTCTGTGCTAATATATGCACTGGACGTTGATATTCATGAGATTGAACATGTGGCAGGTGCACTGTATTCTTTTTTGGGAACCACCTTTGACTGTTCTTATCAGTAGTAGTAGTTGGCCAAACAGTTCTAATACAAATAACGGTACGGAAATGTTGACGTCGGTTTATGAGATTCAATATGTTTTCAGACGTGGACGAGTGTAGCAGCAACCCGTGTCAAAATGGCGGCACTTGCGAAGACGGCATCAACCAATACAGCTGCGTCTGTGCTGCTGGTTACCAGGGTGATAATTGCGAAACAGGTAAGAGTTGTACACGTTTTATTTATGAGCACAGTAATTCTCAATGCCTTCGTGTAATTATTTAGGTTATACTGGAACTATTAGGAAGCAAATCTATAAATGACAACGAATACGAGTCATTGACCGTAGAGATAAGTAGCGTCAGCACCATGAGCAGTTTCATGGGACGAGGATCACTTCCGCCCAGGGTCTGTCGTGTGGTTCTTCTAGATGACGAGTGTACAGGTGGTGGTAATCAATACCAATTAGAGCGATTTGTGTTTACCGCTTTCTGTCGACGTTTACAGTTAAAGTGTATTAGGCCCATTAGAGGCCACGGTTCCGGTATTCTGTTTGTTCTGATACATTCCTTGTTCCAGCTTTCCTTGATTATTGTATCTAAAATCTGTTGTAGATCTATTTAATTTGTTTTCAGCGATCAGTACTGTGTTGTGTGCATACCTTTGATGATTCATGCTGCATTCGTCTACTTTTATATTTGTTAACATGTATATTGCGTTACTTATGCTTGTGCCCCCGTCAACACTGTTCCTCAGCAATTTCCGGGTTAAGTTTGTTTCTCATCCCGTCCATTATAATCTAATATAGATGGTTCTTGATTTTGTTTAAGAATTATGTTTCTATGTAAACACCAAATACGCTACATCACTCAATAATTTCAATTGTAATATCATCAGGTCCAGCAAATTTCTTTTTTGAAAGATCTTATGTTTTTTTTAACTCATCCTTCAAAATTGGATAAATAGTGTTGAACCAGATATTACACATAGCTAATTAATACTCTTCATCATAAAGCACAAATATGGCAGCTCCACGTCTTTCGGTCAGAATCTTGTTTATTGTTCTTCCTCCACGCCACTTTCTGAACGCTTTTTATTGTCCCACCACAAACAGGTCAGCGTTGTACACGTTTTGTTTATAAGAACAGTAATTCTCAATGCCTTCGTGTAATTGTTTACGTAATACTGGAACTGTTAGGAAGCAAATCTATAAATGACAACGAATGCGAATCATTGACATTAGAGATAAGTAGCGTCAGCACCATGAGCAGTTTCATGGAACGAGGATCACTTCCGCCTAGGGTCTGTCGTGTGGTTCTTCTAGATGTCGAGTTTGTACAGGCGGTAGTAATCAATTCCAATTAGAGCGATATGGGTTGACCGCTTTCCGTCGACTTTTACCGTTAATGTGTACTAGGCCCATTAGAGGCCACGGTTCCGGTATTCTGTTTGTTCTGAGACATTCCTTTTTCTAGCTTTCTTGATTATTGTTTCTAAAATATGTTGTAGATCTATTTCATTTGTTTTCAGCGGTCATTACTGTGTTGTCTGCATACTTTAGATGATTCATGCTGTATCTTTCTACATTTATATTTGTTAACATGTATACTGCATTAACTTTGCTTGTACCCCCGTCCACACTTTTCCTCAGCAATTTCCGGGTTAATGATGTTTCTCATCCTGTCCATTATATTCGAAAATATATGGTTCTTTATTTTGTTTAAGAATTATGTTCATATATAAATACCAAATACGCTGCAACACTCAATAATTTCAATTGTAATATCAACAGGTCCAGCAAATTTCCTTTTTTCAAAGATTTTTTGTTTTTTTAACTATCCTTCAAAATTTTATAAAAAGTGGTGAACCAGATATTACATATAGCTAATTAATCCTCATCGTCATAAGGCACAAACATGGCAGCTCCACGTATTTCGGTCCAAATCTTGTGTATTGTTCTTCCTCCCGCCACTTTCTGAACGCTTTTTATTGGCCCACCACTTGTTCTGTTCCCTTCAGGTGCCCATTTCATTGCTACATTTGTTATGTTGTCATCGTCCTTTCTCCGATCTCATACATTTGACTTCTTTTGTTGGCAGAATATTCTCATGTGATATTTCGAAAGTATCTTACTTCGATGACAGAAAGGTATATGAGATCTAAATTTGTCATACGCCGGTATTCCAAGGCATATACCAATGTGGAGAGAATAGAACCTTAGTACAAATCCAAGTTGTTATTCTAGAATATATAGTGGATCGCCATATCAATTTTAGTCCGAAGAAAGTACATCTGGCCTTGTTCGTGTTCGTGCGATTTTTGATGTCTACAGCGACCCATCCATCTTTGCATGCTTCCCATGTAGACAACGTTTCTGATTTGCAAATATGCATAATCGAGATACCGGATGTATAATTATGTTTTAGCCCCATCAAATCGGATTTCATTTTTGTGTTTCGTCCTAATTTGATGCTTCTGTCCACGAGTGTGTGTCTTTGTCTACATGTCATGTGGCGTGTAATACAAGATGGTTAACAATCAGCGAAGTATACGTCCCCAAACAAAGAAAATGTTATGGTTTTTCCGCTTGTTGTTCCTTCTGTTGTTTGCTTCATAATCCATTTTATGACAAGGTTTAACAAGATTACTATATCCACAATATGTGACAGAACTCCGGGTGTATCCTCCAGAGGCTGTACATACGGGCGTTATCATAGGTTTTGCTCACAGTTTTCTGTGCTAATATATGCACTGGACGTTGATATTCATCAGATTGAACATGTGGTAGGTGCACTGTATTCTTTTTTGGGAACCACCTTTGACTGTTCTTATCAGTAGTAGTAGTTGACCAAACAATTATAATACAAATAACGGTATGGAAATGTTGACGTTGGTTTATGAAATTCAATATGTTTTCAGACGTGGACGAGTGTAGCAGCAACCCGTGTCAAAATGGCGGCACTTGCGAAGACGGCATAAACCAACACAGCTGCGTCTGTGCTGCCGGTTACCAGGGTGTTAATTGCCAAACAGGTCAGCGTTGTACACGTTTTGTTTATAAGAACAGTAATTCTCAATGCCTTCGTGTAATTGTTTACGTAATACTGGAACTATTAGGAAGCAAATCTATAAATGACAACGAATGCGAATCATTGACATTAGAGATAAGTAGCGTCAGCACCATGAGCAGTTTCATGGAACGAGGATCACTTCCGCCTAGGGTCTGTCGTGTGGTTCTTCTAGATGTCGAGTTTGTACAGGCGGTAGTAATCAATTCCAATTAGAGCGATATGGGTTGACCGCTTTCCGTCGACTTTTACCGTTAATGTGTACTAGGCCCATTAGAGGCCACGGTTCCGGTATTCTGTTTGTTCTGAGACATTCCTTTTTCTAGCTTTCTTGATTATTGTTTCTAAAATATGTTGTAGATCTATTTCATTTGTTTTCAGCGGTCATTACTGTGTTGTCTGCATACTTTAGATGATTCATGCTGTATCTTTCTACATTTATATTTGTTAACATGTATACTGCATTACCTTTGCTTGTACCCCCGTCCACACTTTTCCTCAGCAATTTCCGGGTTAATGATGTTTCTCATCCTGTCCATTATATTCGAAAATATATGGTTCTTTATTTTGTTTAAGAATTATGTTCATATATAAATACCAAATACGCTGCAACACTCAATAATTTCAATTGTAATATCAACAGGTCCAGCAAATTTCCTTTTTTCAAAGATTTTATGTTTTTTTTAACTATCCTTCAAAATTTTATAAAAAGTGGTGAACCAGATATTACATATAGCTAATTAATCCTCATCGTCATAAGGCACAAACATGGCAGCTCCACGTATTTCGGTCCAAATCTTGTGTATTGTTCTTCCTCCCGCCACTTTCTGAACGCTTTTTATTGGCCCACCACTTGTTCTGTTCCCTTCAGGTGCCCATTTCATTGCTACATTTGTTATGTTGTCATCGTCCTTTCTCCGATCTCATACATTTGACTTCTTTTGTTGGCAGAATATTCTCATGTGATATTTCGAAAGTATCTTACTTCGATGACAGAAAGGTATATGAGATCTAAATTTGTCATACGCCGGTATTCCAAGGCATATACCAATGTGGAGAGAATAGAACCTTAGTACAAATCCAAGTTGTTATTCTAGAATATATAGTGGATCGCCATATCAATTTTAGTCCGAAGAAAGTACATCTGGCCTTGTTCGTGTTCGTGCGATTTTTGATGTCTACAGCGACCCATCCATCTTTGCATGCTTCCCATGTAGACAAAGTTTCTGATTTGCAAATATGCATAATCGAGATACCGGATGTATAATTATGTTTTAGCCCCATCAAATCGGATTTCATTCTTGTGTTTCGTCCTAATTTGATGCTGCTGTCCACGAGTGTGTGTCTTTGTCTACATGTCATGTGGCGTGTAATACAAGGTGGTTAACAATCAGCGAAGTATACGTCCCCAAACAAAGAAAATGTTATGGTTTTTCCGCTTGTTGTTCCTTCTGTTGTTTGCTTCATAATCCATTTTATGACAAGGTTTAACAAGATTGCTATATCCACAATATGTGACGGAACTCCGGGTGTATCCTCCAGAGGCTGTACATATGGGTGTCAACATAGGTTGTTTTAAGTCTACTAAGTTTGCACACAGTTTTCTGTGCTAATATATGCACTGGACGTTGATATTCATGAGATTGAACATGTGGCAGGTGCACTGTATTCTTTTTTGGGAACCACCTTTGACTGTTCTTATCAGTAGTAGTAGTTGGCCAAACAGTTCTAATACAAATAACGGTACGGAAATGTTGACGTCGGTTTATGAGATTCAATATGTTTTCAGACGTGGACGAGTGTAGCAGCAACCCGTGTCAAAATGGCGGCACTTGCGAAGACGGCATCAACCAATACAGCTGCGTCTGTGCTGCTGGTTACCAGGGTGATAATTGCGAAACAGGTAAGAGTTGTACACGTTTTATTTATGAGCACAGTAATTCTCAATGCCTTCGTGTAATTATTTAGGTTATACTGGAACTATTAGGAAGCAAATCTATAAATGACAACGAATACGAGTCATTGACCGTAGAGATAAGTAGCGTCAGCACCATGAGCAGTTTCATGGGACGAGGATCACTTCCGCCCAGGGTCTGTCGTGTGGTTCTTCTAGATGACGAGTGTACAGGTGGTGGTAATCAATACCAATTAGAGCGATTTGTGTTTACCGCTTTCTGTCGACGTTTACAGTTAAAGTGTATTAGGCCCATTAGAGGCCACGGTTCCGGTATTCTGTTTGTTCTGATACATTCCTTGTTCCAGCTTTCCTTGATTATTGTATCTAAAATCTGTTGTAGATCTATTTAATTTGTTTTCAGCGATCAGTACTGTGTTGTGTGCATACCTTTGATGATTCATGCTGCATTCGTCTACTTTTATATTTGTTAACATGTATATTGCGTTACTTATGCTTGTGCCCCCGTCAACACTGTTCCTCAGCAATTTCCGGGTTAAGTTTGTTTCTCATCCCGTCCATTATAATCTAATATAGATGGTTCTTGATTTTGTTTAAGAATTATGTTTCTATGTAAACACCAAATACGCTACATCACTCAATAATTTCAATTGTAATATCATCAGGTCCAGCAAATTTCTTTTTTGAAAGATCTTATGTTTTTTTTAACTCATCCTTCAAAATTGGATAAATAGTGTTGAACCAGATATTACACATAGCTAATTAATACTCTTCATCATAAAGCACAAATATGGCAGCTCCACGTCTTTCGGTCAGAATCTTGTTTATTGTTCTTCCTCCACGCAACTTTCTGAACGCTTTTTATTGTCCCACCACAAACAGGTCAGCGTTGTACACGTTTTGTTTATAAGAACAGTAATTCTCAATGCCTTCGTGTAATTGTTTACGTAATACTGGAACTGTTAGGAAGCAAATCTATAAATGACAACGAATGCGAATCATTGACATTAGAGATAAGTAGCGTCAGCACCATGAGCAGTTTCATGGAACGAGGATCACTTCCGCCTAGGGTCTGTCGTGTGGTTCTTCTAGATGTCGAGTTTGTACAGGCGGTAGTAATCAATTCCAATTAGAGCGATATGGGTTGACCGCTTTCCGTCGACTTTTACCGTTAATGTGTACTAGGCCCATTAGAGGCCACGGTTCCGGTATTCTGTTTGTTCTGAGACATTCCTTTTTCTAGCTTTCTTGATTATTGTTTCTAAAATATGTTGTAGATCTATTTCATTTGTTTTCAGCGGTCATTACTGTGTTGTCTGCATACTTTAGATGATTCATGCTGTATCTTTCTACATTTATATTTGTTAACATGTATACTGCATTAACTTTGCTTGTACCCCCGTCCACACTTTTCCTCAGCAATTTCCGGGTTAATGATGTTTCTCATCCTGTCCATTATATTCGAAAATATATGATTCTTTATTTTGTTTAAGAATTATGTTCATATATAAATACCAAATACGCTGCAACACTCAATAATTTCAATTGTAATATCAACAGGTCCAGCAAATTTCCTTTTTTCAAAGATTTTATGTTTTTTTAACTATCCTTCAAAATTTTATAAAAAGTGGTGAACCAGATATTACATATAGCTAATTAATCCTCATCGTCATAAGGCACAAACATGGCAGCTCCACGTATTTCGGTCCAAATCTTGTGTATTGTTCTTCCTCCCGCCACTTTCTGAACGCTTTTTATTGGCCCACCACTTGTTCTGTTCCCTTCAGGTGCCCATTTCATTGCTACATTTGTTATGTTGTCATCGTCCTTTCTCCGATCTCATACATTTGACTTCTTTTGTTGGCAGAATATTCTCATGTGATATTTCGAAAGTATCTTACTTCGATGACAGAAAGGTATATGAGATCTAAATTTGTCATACGCCGGTATTCCAAGGCATATACCAATGTGGAGAGAATAGAACCTTAGTACAAATCCAAGTTGTTATTCTAGAATATATAGTGGATCGCCATATCAATTTTAGTCCGAAGAAAGTACATCTGGCCTTGTTCGTGTTCGTGCGATTTTTGATGTCTACAGCGACCCATCCATCTTTGCATGCTTCCCATGTAGACAAAGTTTCTGATTTGCAAATATGCATAATCGAGATACCGGATGTATAATTATGTTTTAGCCCCATCAAATCGGATTTCATTTTTGTGTTTCGTCCTAATTTGATGCTTCTGTCCACGAGTGTGTGTCTTTGTCTACATGTCATGTGGCGTGTAATACAAGATGGTTAACAATCAGCGAAGTATACGTCCCCAAACAAAGAAAATGTTATGGTTTTTCCGCTTGTTGTTCCTTCTGTTGTTTGCTTCATAATCCATTTTATGACAAGGTTTAACAAGATTACTATATCCACAATATGTGACAGAACTCCGGGTGTATCCTCCAGAGGCTGTACATACGGGCGTTATCATAGGTTTTGCTCACAGTTTTCTGTGCTAATATATGCACTGGACGTTGATATTCATCAGATTGAACATGTGGTAGGTGCACTGTATTCTTTTTTGGGAACCACCTTTGACTGTTCTTATCAGTAGTAGTAGTTGACCAAACAATTATAATACAAATAACGGTATGGAAATGTTGACGTTGTTTTATGAAATTCAATATGTTTTCAGACGTGGACGAGTGTAGCAGCAACCCGTGTCAAAATGGCGGCACTTGCGAAGACGGCATAAACCAATACAGCTGCGTCTGTGCTGCCGGTTACCAGGGTGTTAATTGCCAAACAGGTCAGCGTTGTACACGTTTTGTTTATAAGAACAGTAATTCTCAATGCCTTCGTGTAATTGTTTACGTAATACTGGAACTATTAGGAAGCAAATCTATAAATGACAACGAATGCGAATCATTGACATTAGAGATAAGTAGCGTCAGCACCATGAGCAGTTTCATGGAACGAGGATCACTTCCGCCTAGGGTCTGTCGTGTGGTTCTTCTAGATGTCGAGTTTGTACAGGCGGTAGTAATCAATTCCAATTAGAGCGATATGGGTTGACCGCTTTCCGTCGACTTTTACCGTTAATGTGTACTAGGCCCATTAGAGGCCACGGTTCCGGTATTCTGTTTGTTCTGAGACATTCCTTTTTCTAGCTTTCTTGATTATTGTTTCTAAAATATGTTGTAGATCTATTTCATTTGTTTTCAGCGGTCATTACTGTGTTGTCTGCATACTTTAGATGATTCATGCTGTATCTTTCTACATTTATATTTGTTAACATGTATACTGCATTACCTTTGCTTGTACCCCCGTCCACACTTTTCCTCAGCAATTTCCGGGTTAATGATGTTTCTCATCCTGTCCATTATATTCGAAAATATATGGTTCTTTATTTTGTTTAAGAATTATGTTCATATATAAATACCAAATACGCTGCAACACTCAATAATTTCAATTGTAATATCAACAGGTCCAGCAAATTTCCTTTTTTCAAAGATTTTATGTTTTTTTAACTATCCTTCAAAATTTTATAAAAAGTGGTGAACCAGATATTACATATAGCTAATTAATCCTCATCGTCATAAGGCACAAACATGGCAGCTCCACGTATTTCGGTCCAAATCTTGTGTATTGTTCTTCCTCCCGCCACTTTCTGAACGCTTTTTATTGGCCCACCACTTGTTCTGTTCCCTTCAGGTGCCCATTTCATTGCTACATTTGTTATGTTGTCATCGTCCTTTCTCCGATCTCATACATTTGACTTCTTTTGTTGGCAGAATATTCTCATGTGATATTTCGAAAGTATCTTACTTCGATGACAGAAAGGTATATGAGATCTAAATTTGTCATACGCCGGTATTCCAAGGCATATACCAATGTGGAGAGAATAGAACCTTAGTACAAATCCAAGTTGTTATTCTAGAATATATAGTGGATCGCCATATCAATTTTAGTCCGAAGAAAGTACATCTGGCCTTGTTCGTGTTCGTGCGATTTTTGATGTCTACAGCGACCCATCCATCTTTGCATGCTTCCCATGTAGACAAAGTTTCTGATTTGCAAATATGCATAATCGAGATACCGGATGTATAATTATGTTTTAGCCCCATCAAATCGGATTTCATTCTTGTGTTTCGTCCTAATTTGATGCTGCTGTCCACGAGTGTGTGTCTTTGTCTACATGTCATGTGGCGTGTAATACAAGGTGGTTAACAATCAGCGAAGTATACGTCCCCAAACAAAGAAAATGTTATGGTTTTTCCGCTTGTTGTTCCTTCTGTTGTTTGCTTCATAATCCATTTTATGACAAGGTTTAACAAGATTACTATATCCACAATATGTGACAGAACTCCGGGTGTATCCTCCAGAGGCTGTACATACGGGCGTTATCATAGGTTTTGCTCACAGTTTTCTGTGCTAATATATGCACTGGACGTTGATATTCATCAGATTGAACATGTGGTAGGTGCACTGTATTCTTTTTTGGGAACCACCTTTGACTGTTCTTATCAGTAGTAGTAGTTGACCAAACAATTATAATACAAATAACGGTATGGAAATGTTGACGTTGGTTTATGAAATTCAATATGTTTTCAGACGTGGACGAGTGTAGCAGCAACCCGTGTCAAAATGGCGGCACTTGCGAAGACGGCATAAACCAATACAGCTGCGTCTGTGCTGCCGGTTACCAGGGTGTTAATTGCCAAACAGGTCAGCGTTGTACACGTTTTGTTTATAAGAACAGTAATTCTCAATGCCTTCGTGTAATTGTTTACGTAATACTGGAACTATTAGGAAGCAAATCTATAAATGACAACGAATGCGAATCATTGACATTAGAGATAAGTAGCGTCAGCACCATGAGCAGTTTCATGGAACGAGGATCACTTCCGCCTAGGGTCTGTCGTGTGGTTCTTCTAGATGTCGAGTTTGTACAGGCGGTAGTAATCAATTCCAATTAGAGCGATATGGGTTGACCGCTTTCCGTCGACTTTTACCGTTAATGTGTACTAGGCCCATTAGAGGCCACGGTTCCGGTATTCTGTTTGTTCTGAGACATTCCTTTTTCTAGCTTTCTTGATTATTGTTTCTAAAATATGTTGTAGATCTATTTCATTTGTTTTCAGCGGTCATTACTGTGTTGTCTGCATACTTTAGATGATTCATGCTGTATCTTTCTACATTTATATTTGTTAACATGTATACTGCATTACCTTTGCTTGTACCCCCGTCCACACTTTTCCTCAGCAATTTCCGGGTTAATGATGTTTCTCATCCTGTCCATTATATTCGAAAATATATGGTTCTTTATTTTGTTTAAGAATTATGTTCATATATAAATACCAAATACGCTGCAACACTCAATAATTTCAATTGTAATATCAACAGGTCCAGCAAATTTCCTTTTTTCAAAGATTTTATGTTTTTTAACTCATTCTTCAAAATTTTATAAAAAGTGGTGAACCAGATATTACATATAGCTAATTAATCCTCATCGTCATAAGGCACAAACATGGCAGCTCCACGTATTTCGGTCCAAATCTTGTGTATTATTCTTCCTCCACGCCACTTTCTGAACGCTTTTTATTGGCCCACCACTTGTTCTGTTCCCTTCAGGTGCCCATTTCATTGCTACATTTGTTATGTTGTCATCGTCCTTTCTCCGATCTCATACATTTGACTTCTTTTGTTGGCAGAATATTCTCATGTGATATTTCGAAAGTATCTTACTTCGATGACAGAAAGGTATATGAGATCTAAATTTGTCATACGCCGGTATTCCAAGGCATATACCAATGTGGAGAGAATAGAACCTTAGTACAAATCCAAGTTGTTATTCTAGAATATATAGTGGATCGCCATATCAATTTTAGTCCGAAGAAAGTACATCTGGCCTTGTTCGTGTTCGTGCGATTTTTGATGTCTACAGCGACCCATCCATCTTTGCATGCTTCCCATGTAGACAAAGTTTCTGATTTGCAAATATGCATAATCGAGATACCGGATGTATAATTATGTTTTAGCCCCATCAAATCGGATTTCATTCTTGTGTTTCGTCCTAATTTGATGCTGCTGTCCACGAGTGTGTGTCTTTGTCTACATGTCATGTGGCGTGTAATACAAGGTGGTTAACAATCAGCGAAGTATACGTCCCCAAACAAAGAAAATGTTATGGTTTTTCCGCTTGTTGTTCCTTCTGTTGTTTGCTTCATAATCCATTTTATGACAAGGTTTAACAAGATTGCTATATCCACAATATGTGACGGAACTCCGGGTGTATCCTCCAGAGGCTGTACATATGGGTGTCAACATAGGTTGTTTTAAGTCTACTAAGTTTGCACACAGTTTTCTGTGCTAATATATGCACTGGACGTTGATATTCATGAGATTGAACATGTGGCAGGTGCACTGTATTCTTTTTTGGGAACCACCTTTGACTGTTCTTATCAGTAGTAGTAGTTGGCCAAACAGTTCTAATACAAATAACGGTACGGAAATGTTGACGTCGGTTTATGAGATTCAATATGTTTTCAGACGTGGACGAGTGTAGCAGCAACCCGTGTCAAAATGGCGGCACTTGCGAAGACGGCATCAACCAATACAGCTGCGTCTGTGCTGCGGGTTACCAGGGTGATAATTGCGAAACAGGTAAGAGTTGTACACGTTTTATTTATGAGCACAGTAATTCTCAATGCCTTCGTGTAATTATTTAGGTTATACTGGAACTATTAGGAAGCAAATCTATAAATGACAACGAATACGAGTCATTGACCGTAGAGATAAGTAGCGTCAGCACCATGAGCAGTTTCATGGGACGAGGATCACTTCCGCCCAGGGTCTGTCGTGTGGTTCTTCTAGATGACGAGTGTACAGGTGGTGGTAATCAATACCAATTAGAGCGATTTGTGTTTACCGCTTTCTGTCGACGTTTACAGTTAAAGTGTATTAGGCCCATTAGAGGCCACGGTTCCGGTATTCTGTTTGTTCTGATACATTCCTTGTTCCAGCTTTCCTTGATTATTGTATCTAAAATCTGTTGTAGATCTATTTAATTTGTTTTCAGCGATCAGTACTGTGTTGTGTGCATACCTTTGATGATTCATGCTGCATTCGTCTACTTTTATATTTGTTAACATGTATATTGCGTTACTTATGCTTGTGCCCCCGTCAACACTGTTCCTCAGCAATTTCCGGGTTAAGTTTGTTTCTCATCCCGTCCATTATAATCTAATATAGATGGTTCTTGATTTTGTTTAAGAATTATGTTTCTATGTAAACACCAAATACGCTACATCACTCAATAATTTCAATTGTAATATCATCAGGTCCAGCAAATTTCTTTTTTGAAAGATCTTATGTTTTTTTTAACTCATCCTTCAAAATTGGATAAATAGTGTTGAACCAGATATTACACATAGCTAATTAATCCTCTTCATCATAAAGCACAAATATGGCAGCTCCACGTCTTTCGGTCAGAATCTTGTTTATTGTTCTTCCTCCACGCCACTTTCTGAATGCTTTTTATTGTCCCACCACAAACAGGTCAGCGTTGTACACGTTTTGTTTATAAGAACAGTAATTCTCAATGCCTTCGTGTAATTGTTTACGTAATACTGGAACTGTTAGGAAGCAAATCTATAAATGACAACGAATGCGAATCATTGACATTAGAGATAAGTAGCGTCAGCACCATGAGCAGTTTCATGGAACGAGGATCACTTCCGCCTAGGGTCTGTCGTGTGGTTCTTCTAGATGTCGAGTTTGTACAGGCGGTAGTAATCAATTCCAATTAGAGCGATATGGGTTGACCGCTTTCCGTCGACTTTTACCGTTAATGTGTACTAGGCCCATTAGAGGCCACGGTTCCGGTATTCTGTTTGTTCTGAGACATTCCTTTTTCTAGCTTTCTTGATTATTGTTTCTAAAATATGTTGTAGATCTATTTCATTTGTTTTCAGCGGTCATTACTGTGTTGTCTGCATACTTTAGATGATTCATGCTGTATCTTTCTACATTTATATTTGTTAACATGTATACTGCATTAACTTTGCTTGTACCCCCGTCCACACTTTTCCTCAGCAATTTCCGGGTTAATGATGTTTCTCATCCTGTCCATTATATTCGAAAATATATGGTTCTTTATTTTGTTTAAGAATTATGTTCATATATAAATACCAAATACGCTGCAACACTCAATAATTTCAATTGTAATATCAACAGGTCCAGCAAATTTCCTTTTTTCAAAGATTTTATGTTTTTTTAACTATCCTTCAAAATTTTATAAAAAGTGGTGAACCAGATATTACATATAGCTAATTAATCCTCATCGTCATAAGGCACAAACATGGCAGCTCCACGTATTTCGGTCCAAATCTTGTGTATTGTTCTTCCTCCCGCCACTTTCTGAACGCTTTTTATTGGCCCACCACTTGTTCTGTTCCCTTCAGGTGCCCATTTCATTGCTACATTTGTTATGTTGTCATCGTCCTTTCTCCGATCTCATACATTTGACTTCTTTTGTTGGCAGAATATTCTCATGTGATATTTCGAAAGTATCTTACTTCGATGACAGAAAGGTATATGAGATCTAAATTTGTCATACGCCGGTATTCCAAGGCATATACCAATGTGGAGAGAATAGAACCTTAGTACAAATCCAAGTTGTTATTCTAGAATATATAGTGGATCGCCATATCAATTTTAGTCCGAAGAAAGTACATCTGGCCTTGTTCGTGTTCGTGCGATTTTTGATGTCTACAGCGACCCATCCATCTTTGCATGCTTCCCATGTAGACAAAGTTTCTGATTTGCAAATATGCATAATCGAGATACCGGATGTATAATTATGTTTTAGCCCCATCAAATCGGATTTCATTCTTGTGTTTCGTCCTAATTTGATGCTGCTGTCCACGAGTGTGTGTCTTTGTCTACATGTCATGTGGCGTGTAATACAAGGTGGTTAACAATCAGCGAAGTATACGTCCCCAAACAAAGAAAATGTTATGGTTTTTCCGCTTGTTGTTCCTTCTGTTGTTTGCTTCATAATCCATTTTATGACAAGGTTTAACAAGATTGCTATATCCACAATATGTGACGGAACTCCGGGTGTATCCTCCAGAGGCTGTACATATGGGTGTCAACATAGGTTGTTTTAAGTCTACTAAGTTTGCACACAGTTTTCTGTGCTAATATATGCACTGGACGTTGATATTCATGAGATTGAACATGTGGCAGGTGCACTGTATTCTTTTTTGGGAACCACCTTTGACTGTTCTTATCAGTAGTAGTAGTTGGCCAAACAGTTCTAATACAAATAACGGTACGGAAATGTTGACGTCGGTTTATGAGATTCAATATGTTTTCAGACGTGGACGAGTGTAGCAGCAACCCGTGTCAAAATGGCGGCACTTGCGAAGACGGCATCAACCAATACAGCTGCGTCTGTGCTGCGGGTTACCAGGGTGATAATTGCGAAACAGGTAAGAGTTGTACACGTTTTATTTATGAGCACAGTAATTCTCAATGCCTTCGTGTAATTATTTAGGTTATACTGGAACTATTAGGAAGCAAATCTATAAATGACAACGAATACGAGTCATTGACCGTAGAGATAAGTAGCGTCAGCACCATGAGCAGTTTCATGGGACGAGGATCACTTCCGCCCAGGGTCTGTCGTGTGGTTCTTCTAGATGACGAGTGTACAGGTGGTGGTAATCAATACCAATTAGAGCGATTTGTGTTTACCGCTTTCTGTCGACGTTTACAGTTAAAGTGTATTAGGCCCATTAGAGGCCACGGTTCCGGTATTCTGTTTGTTCTGATACATTCCTTGTTCCAGCTTTCCTTGATTATTGTATCTAAAATCTGTTGTAGATCTATTTAATTTGTTTTCAGCGATCAGTACTGTGTTGTGTGCATACCTTTGATGATTCATGCTGCATTCGTCTACTTTTATATTTGTTAACATGTATATTGCGTTACTTATGCTTGTGCCCCCGTCAACACTGTTCCTCAGCAATTTCCGGGTTAAGTTTGTTTCTCATCCCGTCCATTATAATCTAATATAGATGGTTCTTGATTTTGTTTAAGAATTATGTTTCTATGTAAACACCAAATACGCTACATCACTCAATAATTTCAATTGTAATATCATCAGGTCCAGCAAATTTCTTTTTTGAAAGATCTTATGTTTTTTTTAACTCATCCTTCAAAATTGGATAAATAGTGTTGAACCAGATATTACACATAGCTAATTAATCCTCTTCATCATAAAGCACAAATATGGCAGCTCCACGTCTTTCGGTCAGAATCTTGTTTATTGTTCTTCCTCCACGCCACTTTCTGAATGCTTTTTATTGTCCCACCACAAACAGGTCAGCGTTGTACACGTTTTGTTTATAAGAACAGTAATTCTCAATGCCTTCGTGTAATTGTTTACGTAATACTGGAACTGTTAGGAAGCAAATCTATAAATGACAACGAATGCGAATCATTGACATTAGAGATAAGTAGCGTCAGCACCATGAGCAGTTTCATGGAACGAGGATCACTTCCGCCTAGGGTCTGTCGTGTGGTTCTTCTAGATGTCGAGTTTGTACAGGCGGTAGTAATCAATTCCAATTAGAGCGATATGGGTTGACCGCTTTCCGTCGACTTTTACCGTTAATGTGTACTAGGCCCATTAGAGGCCACGGTTCCGGTATTCTGTTTGTTCTGAGACATTCCTTTTTCTAGCTTTCTTGATTATTGTTTCTAAAATATGTTGTAGATCTATTTCATTTGTTTTCAGCGGTCATTACTGTGTTGTCTGCATACTTTAGATGATTCATGCTGTATCTTTCTACATTTATATTTGTTAACATGTATACTGCATTAACTTTGCTTGTACCCCCGTCCACACTTTTCCTCAGCAATTTCCGGGTTAATGATGTTTCTCATCCTGTCCATTATATTCGAAAATATATGGTTCTTTATTTTGTTTAAGAATTATGTTCATATATAAATACCAAATACGCTGCAACACTCAATAATTTCAATTGTAATATCAACAGGTCCAGCAAATTTCCTTTTTTCAAAGATTTTATGTTTTTTTAACTATCCTTCAAAATTTTATAAAAAGTGGTGAACCAGATATTACATATAGCTAATTAATCCTCATCGTCATAAGGCACAAACATGGCAGCTCCACGTATTTCGGTCCAAATCTTGTGTATTGTTCTTCCTCCCGCCACTTTCTGAACGCTTTTTATTGGCCCACCACTTGTTCTGTTCCCTTCAGGTGCCCATTTCATTGCTACATTTGTTATGTTGTCATCGTCCTTTCTCCGATCTCATACATTTGACTTCTTTTGTTGGCAGAATATTCTCATGTGATATTTCGAAAGTATCTTACTTCGATGACAGAAAGGTATATGAGATCTAAATTTGTCATACGCCGGTATTCCAAGGCATATACCAATGTGGAGAGAATAGAACCTTAGTACAAATCCAAGTTGTTATTCTAGAATATATAGTGGATCGCCATATCAATTTTAGTCCGAAGAAAGTACATCTGGCCTTGTTCGTGTTCGTGCGATTTTTGATGTCTACAGCGACCCATCCATCTTTGCATGCTTCCCATGTAGACAAAGTTTCTGATTTGCAAATATGCATAATCGAGATACCGGATGTATAATTATGTTTTAGCCCCATCAAATCGGATTTCATTTTTGTGTTTCGTCCTAATTTGATGCTTCTGTCCACGAGTGTGTGTCTTTGTCTACATGTCATGTGGCGTGTAATACAAGATGGTTAACAATCAGCGAAGTATACGTCCCCAAACAAAGAAAATGTTATGGTTTTTCCGCTTGTTGTTCCTTCTGTTGTTTGCTTCATAATCCATTTTATGACAAGGTTTAACAAGATTACTATATCCACAATATGTGACAGAACTCCGGGTGTATCCTCCAGAGGCTGTACATACGGGCGTTATCATAGGTTTTGCTCACAGTTTTCTGTGCTAATATATGCACTGGACGTTGATATTCATCAGATTGAACATGTGGTAGGTGCACTGTATTCTTTTTTGGGAACCACCTTTGACTGTTCTTATCAGTAGTAGTAGTTGACCAAACAATTATAATACAAATAACGGTATGGAAATGTTGACGTTGGTTTATGAAATTCAATATGTTTTCAGACGTGGACGAGTGTAGCAGCAACCCGTGTCAAAATGGCGGCACTTGCGAAGACGGCATAAACCAATACAGCTGCGTCTGTGCTGCCGGTTACCAGGGTGTTAATTGCCAAACAGGTCAGCGTTGTACACGTTTTGTTTATAAGAACAGTAATTCTCAATGCCTTCGTGTAATTGTTTACGTAATACTGGAACTATTAGGAAGCAAATCTATAAATGACAACGAATGCGAATCATTGACATTAGAGATAAGTAGCGTCAGCACCATGAGCAGTTTCATGGAACGAGGATCACTTCCGCCTAGGGTCTGTCGTGTGGTTCTTCTAGATGTCGAGTTTGTACAGGCGGTAGTAATCAATTCCAATTAGAGCGATATGGGTTGACCGCTTTCCGTCGACTTTTACCGTTAATGTGTACTAGGCCCATTAGAGGCCACGGTTCCGGTATTCTGTTTGTTCTGAGACATTCCTTTTTCTAGCTTTCTTGATTATTGTTTCTAAAATATGTTGTAGATCTATTTCATTTGTTTTCAGCGGTCATTACTGTGTTGTCTGCATACTTTAGATGATTCATGCTGTATCTTTCTACATTTATATTTGTTAACATGTATACTGCATTACCTTTGCTTGTACCCCCGTCCACACTTTTCCTCAGCAATTTCCGGGTTAATGATGTTTCTCATCCTGTCCATTATATTCGAAAATATATGGTTCTTTATTTTGTTTAAGAATTATGTTCATATATAAATACCAAATACGCTGCAACACTCAATAATTTCAATTGTAATATCAACAGGTCCAGCAAATTTCCTTTTTTCAAAGATTTTATGTTTTTTAACTCATTCTTCAAAATTTTATAAAAAGTGGTGAACCAGATATTACATATAGCTAATTAATCCTCATCGTCATAAGGCACAAACATGGCAGCTCCACGTATTTCGGTCCAAATCTTGTGTATTATTCTTCCTCCACGCCACTTTCTGAACGCTTTTTATTGGCCCACCACTTGTTCTGTTCCCTTCAGGTGCCCATTTCATTGCTACATTTGTTATGTTGTCATCGTCCTTTCTCCGATCTCATACATTTGACTTCTTTTGTTGGCAGAATATTCTCATGTGATATTTCGAAAGTATCTTACTTCGATGACAGAAAGGTATATGAGATCTAAATTTGTCATACGCCGGTATTCCAAGGCATATACCAATGTGGAGAGAATAGAACCTTAGTACAAATCCAAGTTGTTATTCTAGAATATATAGTGGATCGCCATATCAATTTTAGTCCGAAGAAAGTACATCTGGCCTTGTTCGTGTTCGTGCGATTTTTGATGTCTACAGCGACCCATCCATCTTTGCATGCTTCCCATGTAGACAAAGTTTCTGATTTGCAAATATGCATAATCGAGATACCGGATGTATAATTATGTTTTAGCCCCATCAAATCGGATTTCATTCTTGTGTTTCGTCCTAATTTGATGCTGCTGTCCACGAGTGTGTGTCTTTGTCTACATGTCATGTGGCGTGTAATACAAGGTGGTTAACATTCAGCGAAGTATACGTCCCCAAACAAAGAAAATGTTATGGTTTTTCCGCTTGTTGTTCCTTCTGTTGGTTGCTTCATAATCCATTTTATGACAAGGTTTAACAAGATTGCTATATCCACAATATGTGACGGAACTCCGGGTGTATCCTCCAGAGGCTGTACATATGGGTGTCAACATAGGTTTTTTTAAGTCTACTAAGTTTGCACACAGTTTTCTGTGCTAATATATGCACTGGACGTTGATATTCATGAGATTGAACATGTGGCAGGTGCACTGTATTCTTTTTTGGGAACCACCTTTGACTGTTCTTATCAGTAGTAGTAGTTGGCCAAACAGTTCTAATACAAATAACGGTACGGAAAGGTTGACGTCGGTTTATGAGATTCAATATGTTTTCAGACGTGGACGAGTGTAGCAGCAACCCGTGTCAAAATGGCGGCACTTGCGAAGACGGCATCAACCAATACAGCTGCGTCTGTGCTGCGGGTTACCAGGGTGATAATTGCGAAACAGGTAAGAGTTGTACACGTTTTATTTATGAGCACAGTAATTCTCAATGCCTTCGTGTAATTATTTAGGTTATACTGGAACTATTAGGAAGCAAATCTATAAATGACAACGAATACGAGTCATTGACCGTAGAGATAAGTAGCGTCAGCACCATGAGCAGTTTCATGGGACGAGGATCACTTCCGCCCAGGGTCTGTCGTGTGGTTCTTCTAGATGACGAGTGTACAGGTGGTGATAATCAATACCAATTAGAGCGATTTGTGTTTACCGCTTTCTGTCGACGTTTACAGTTAAAGTGTATTAGGCCCATTAGAGGCCACGGTTCCGGTATTCTGTTTGTTCTGATACATTCCTTGTTCCAGCTTTCCTTGATTATTGTATCTAAAATCTGTTGTAGATCTATTTAATTTGTTTTCAGCGATCAGTACTGTGTTGTGTGCATACCTTTGATGATTCATGCTGCATTCGTCTACTTTTATATTTGTTAACATGTATATTGCGTTACTTATGCTTGTGCCCCCGTCAACACTGTTCCTCAGCAATTTCCGGGTTAAGTTTGTTTCTCATCCCGTCCATTATAATCTAATATAGATGGTTCTTGATTTTGTTTAAGAATTATGTTTCTATGTAAACACCAAATACGCTACATCACTCAATAATTTCAATTGTAATATCATCAGGTCCAGCAAATTTCTTTTTTGAAAGATCTTATGTTTTTTTTAACTCATCCTTCAAAATTGGATAAATAGTGTTGAACCAGATATTACACATAGCTAATTAATCCTCTTCATCATAAAGCACAAATATGGCAGCTCCACGTCTTTCGGTCAGAATCTTGTTTATTGTTCTTCCTCCACGCCACTTTCTGAACGCTTTTTATTGTCCCACCACAAACAGGTCAGCGTTGTACACGTTTTGTTTATAAGAACAGTAATTCTCAATGCCTTCGTGTAATTGTTTACGTAATACTGGAACTGTTAGGAAGCAAATCTATAAATGACAACGAATGCGAATCATTGACATTAGAGATAAGTAGCGTCAGCACCATGAGCAGTTTCATGGAACGAGGATCACTTCCGCCTAGGGTCTGTCGTGTGGTTCTTCTAGATGTCGAGTTTGTACAGGCGGTAGTAATCAATTCCAATTAGAGCGATATGGGTTGACCGCTTTCCGTCGACTTTTACCGTTAATGTGTACTAGGCCCATTAGAGGCCACGGTTCCGGTATTCTGTTTGTTCTGAGACATTCCTTTTTCTAGCTTTCTTGATTATTGTTTCTAAAATATGTTGTAGATCTATTTCATTTGTTTTCAGCGGTCATTACTGTGTTGTCTGCATACTTTAGATGATTCATGCTGTATCTTTCTACATTTATATTTGTTAACATGTATACTGCATTAACTTTGCTTGTACCCCCGTCCACACTTTTCCTCAGCAATTTCCGGGTTAATGATGTTTCTCATCCTGTCCATTATATTCGAAAATATATGGTTCTTTATTTTGTTTAAGAATTATGTTCATATATAAATACCAAATACGCTGCAACACTCAATAATTTCAATTGTAATATCAACAGGTCCAGCAAATTTCCTTTTTTCAAAGATTTTATGTTTTTTTAACTATCCTTCAAAATTTTATAAAAAGTGGTGAACCAGATATTACATATAGCTAATTAATCCTCATCGTCATAAGGCACAAACATGGCAGCTCCACGTATTTCGGTCCAAATCTTGTGTATTGTTCTTCCTCCCGCCACTTTCTGAACGCTTTTTATTGGCCCACCACTTGTTCTGTTCCCTTCAGGTGCCCATTTCATTGCTACATTTGTTATGTTGTCATCGTCCTTTCTCCGATCTCATACATTTGACTTCTTTTGTTGGCAGAATATTCTCATGTGATATTTCGAAAGTATCTTACTTCGATGACAGAAAGGTATATGAGATCTAAATTTGTCATACGCCGGTATTCCAAGGCATATACCAATGTGGAGAGAATAGAACCTTAGTACAAATCCAAGTTGTTATTCTAGAATATATAGTGGATCGCCATATCAATTTTAGTCCGAAGAAAGTACATCTGGCCTTGTTCGTGTTCGTGCGATTTTTGATGTCTACAGCGACCCATCCATCTTTGCATGCTTCCCATGTAGACAAAGTTTCTGATTTGCAAATATGCATAATCGAGATACCGGATGTATAATTATGTTTTAGCCCCATCAAATCGGATTTCATTTTTGTGTTTCGTCCTAATTTGATGCTTCTGTCCACGAGTGTGTGTCTTTGTCTACATGTCATGTGGCGTGTAATACAAGATGGTTAACAATCAGCGAAGTATACGTCCCCAAACAAAGAAAATGTTATGGTTTTTCCGCTTGTTGTTCCTTCTGTTGTTTGCTTCATAATCCATTTTATGACAAGGTTTAACAAGATTACTATATCCACAATATGTGACAGAACTCCGGGTGTATCCTCCAGAGGCTGTACATACGGGCGTTATCATAGGTTTTGCTCACAGTTTTCTGTGCTAATATATGCACTGGACGTTGATATTCATCAGATTGAACATGTGGTAGGTGCACTGTATTCTTTTTTGGGAACCACCTTTGACTGTTCTTATCAGTAGTAGTAGTTGACCAAACAATTATAATACAAATAACGGTATGGAAATGTTGACGTTGGTTTATGAAATTCAATATGTTTTCAGACGTGGACGAGTGTAGCAGCAACCCGTGTCAAAATGGCGGCACTTGCGAAGACGGCATAAACCAATACAGCTGCGTCTGTGCTGCCGGTTACCAGGGTGTTAATTGCCAAACAGGTCAGCGTTGTACACGTTTTGTTTATAAGAACAGTAATTCTCAATGCCTTCGTGTAATTGTTTACGTAATACTGGAACTATTAGGAAGCAAATCTATAAATGACAACGAATGCGAATCATTGACATTAGAGATAAGTAGCGTCAGCACCATGAGCAGTTTCATGGAACGAGGATCACTTCCGCCTAGGGTCTGTCGTGTGGTTCTTCTAGATGTCGAGTTTGTACAGGCGGTAGTAATCAATTCCAATTAGAGCGATATGGGTTGACCGCTTTCCGTCGACTTTTACCGTTAATGTGTACTAGGCCCATTAGAGGCCACGGTTCCGGTATTCTGTTTGTTCTGAGACATTTCTTGTTCTAGCTTTCTTGATTATTGTTTCTAAAATCTGTTGTAGATCTATTTCATTTGTTTTCAGCGATCATTACTGTGATGTCTGCATACTTTAGATGATTCATGCTGTATCTTTCTACATTTATATTTGTTAACATGTATACTGCATTACCTTTGCTTGTACCCCCGTCCACACTTTCCCTCAGCAATTTCCGGGTTAATGATGTTTCTCATCCTGTCCATTATAATCGGAAATATATGGTTCTTTATTTTGTTTAAGAATTATGTTCATATATAAATACCAAATACGCTGCAACACTCAATAATTTCAATTGTAATATCAACAGGTCCAGCAAATTTCCTTTTTTCAAAGATTTTATGTTTTTTTAACTCATCCTTCAAAATTTTATAAAAAGTGGTGAACCAGATATTACATATAGCTAATTAATCCTCATCGTCATAAGGCACAAACATGGCAGCTCCACGTATTTCGGTCCAAATCTTGTGTATTGTTCTTCCTCCACGCCATTTTCTGAACGCTTTTTATTGGCCCACCACTTGTTCTGTTCCCTTCAGGTGCCCATTTCATTTCTACATTTGTTATGTTGTCATCATCCTTTCTCCGATCTCATACATTTGACTTCATTTGTTGGCAGAATATTCTCATGTTATATTTTGAAAGTATCTTACTTCGATGACAGAAAGGTATATGAGATCTACATTTGTCATACGCCGGTATTCCAAGGCATATACCAATGTGGAGAGAACAGAACCTTAGTACAAATCGATGTTGTTATTCTAGTATATATAGTGGATCGCCATATCAGTTTCATTCTGAAGAAAGTACATCTGGCCTTCTTCGTGCGATCTTTGATGTCTACAGCGGCCCATTCATCTTTGCATGAATCCTTAGTAGACAAAGTTACTGATTTGCATATATGCATAATCGAGATACCGGATGTATATATTTTAGCCCCATCAAATCGGATTTCATTCTTGTCTTTCGTCTTAATTTTGTACTGCTGTCCACGAGTGTGTGTCTTTGTCTGAATTCCATGTTGCGTGTAATACAACATGGTTAACAATCAGCGAAGTAGACGTCCCCAAGCAAAGAAAATATTATGGTTACTCCGCTTGTTGTTCCTTCTGCTGTTTGCTTCATAATCCATTTTATTACAAGGTTTAATAAGATTGCTATATTCACAATATGTGACGGAACTCCGGGTGTATCCTCCAGAGGCTGTACATATGGGTGTCATCATAGGTTGTTTTAAGTCTACTAAGTTTGCACACAGTTTTCTGTGCTAATATATGCACTGGACGTTGATATTCATGAGATTGAACATGTGGCAGGTGCACTGTATTCTTTTTTGGGAACCACCTTCGACTGTTCTTATCAGTAGTAGTAGTTGGCCAAACAGTTCTAATACAAATAACGGTACGGAAATGTTGACGTCGGTTTATGAGATTCAATATGTTTTCAGACGTGGACGAGTGTAGCAGCAACCCGTGTCAAAATGGCGGCACTTGCGAAGACGGCATCAACCAATACATCTGCGTCTGTGCTGCGGGTTACCAGGGTGATAATTGCGAAACAGGTAAGAGTTGTACACGTTTTATTTATGAGCACAGTAATTCTCAATGCCTTCGTGTAATTATTTAGGTTATACTGGAACTATTAGGAAGCAAATCTATAAATGACAACGAATGCGAGTCATTGACCGTAGAGATAAGTAGCGTCAGCACCATGAGCAGTTTCATGGGACGAGGATCACGTAAAGTTCTTCTAGATGTCATGTCTGTATAGGCGGTGGTAATCAATTCCAATTAGAGTGATTTTTGTTGACTGCTTTCCGTTAATGTGTATTAGGCCCTTTAGAGGCCACGGTTCCGGTATTCTTTTTGTTGTGAGACATTCCTAGTTCCCGCTTTCATTGATTATTGTATCTAAAATCTGTTGTAGATCTATTTCATTTTCAGCAATCATTACTGTGTTGTCTGCATATCTTAGATGATTCATGTTGCATCCTTCTACTTTTATATGTGTTAACATGTATATTGCATTACCTTTGCTTGTGCCCCCGTCCACACTGTTCCTCTGCAATGTTCGGGTTAATTTTATTTCTCATCCTATCGATTATAATCTTAAACAGCATCTTGATGAAGCGACTCATTATACTTATTGTAATATGTAGGTCACATTCAGTCGCATCTGTTTTATTTGGTAATGCAATATAGATGGTTCTTGCTTTTATTTAAGAATTATGTTTCTATGTAAATAACTAATACGCTAAAACAGTCAATAATTCCAATTGTACTATCATCAGGTCCAGCAAAGTTCCCTTTATCAAAGATCTTATGGTGTTTTTTAGACTTATTCTTCAATATTGGAGTGCCATCAAAGTTGTTCCTGGTTGATTGTTTTGGCCCCCTTAAATAACATTACGAACTTTTGTTATTGATCCAACCGCGGATGTTACTTCGGCTGTTTACACAAGACATACTTGGATAGTAAAGAACTGGGTTCGCGATGTGCTAAATCAGTTGAGAAAACAACGTCTGCTGTTGGTAAATGTTTTGTTACAGAAAAAGCAGTATTATCTAAACTGATTATTGCATGTTGCAGAAGGGTACGACTGTGGAGCACACTCACCCTGTACGGCCGCCAACAGAGCCTTGAGGAAGTACTTATTCGTTCACCGTGACCCCACGAAGTACGTGCGATGTAGCCACTACGGTCGGTGCTGGGTACGACCATGCGCCCAAGGCACCGTCTTTAACATATTGGCCGGTGTGTGCGCGTGGACTCGTGCCTGAGCACGCCAAGCGTGTGAGAAGACACGGGCCCACGCGGCAGGCGTCTCGTTTCCTTGTCTCTATAAAGAACCGTCGTCGTTATTCTCTTCAGTTAAGCAATTCTTCTGTAGTCGATTTGAGTTTGTGTACTTTCGAAGTTTCGCTGTATAATCAAGAAAATTAGACAAGACAAATAAAAACGAGTTTGTTGTAAACAAAGTAAGTGTTTTTTACTCTGAGACGCCGTGCTTCGTGGGAAGTAGCCGACTTTATCTCAGTACACTTGCTGCAGTGAACATTAACAATACCTAGGGTCACTAAGAATATTGTGGTCTATAATCAACTATGAAACACGCGTTGTCGGTATTTATTCCAAGGCGATAGTCAATTGCAAATACCAAGTCCTGACGGCCGTGGCCCTTCAACGTGGGACATGATTTGTTTGTTTTTATACTAAGGTCAATCCTATATGCAAAATAACCGTCACATTTGGACACAATGTGACAATGTATTGCATGTCAAATCACTGGCTTGCTTGCTACATTTCATTTGAGAAAATCAACATAAAGGGCACTAGCGTAATGAGTGTTGTCGGCGCCCGGAGGCAAAACATAATTTGACCTTCCCCGCTCCGAAACATAGTTGACATGTTTTCTCTCCGAGCAAACTGAACTGGTCATACAATCGTGCAAACTGAAAATTTTATACGCTATGAATTGTAAACTGTTCGTGGTAAAACAAGTAACGAATCACGAATAATAAACAATGAGGACATTTACAGACACAACTAAGTATGCGCACCAAACCGGCACTTTACACCAAGACTGCTTTTCGTGTTTTCATTCTTGTAAACTTGTCAGTCACTTGCTCGAAGTTTAATTTAATTAGGTATACAACCACTGTTTGCGGAAGCGCACAATTTCGAAAAATTCAACATTTGACGGTGACCTTGTTTGACCTTGGAGTCACGTTTACTGCGCCATTTGGCAGATCTACGACAGGCCTATTTGTGGCGTGGACATAGTTTAATGACAATGACTAATCTCTATATTAATGCGTTTTTACAACAACAAAAACAATCCAGCGATTCCTGCGGATCACAGAGTGTATGTTGTTACGGAGAACGCACTGCAGAACTGTTGCGAACTAACCAGTCCCGTGCTACAAACGACGAGGTGGAAGTCGCTGTCTCAATACCAGAAGCACCCAATGCGACCCGTCGCCGGAGTTAAGAGAGTGTGTGTGTGTGTGTGTGTGTGTGTGTGTGTGTGTGTGTGTGTGTGTGTGTATGTGTGTGTGTGTGAACGACTCGTTATATAACGACTGGCTACACAATGAATGGTTACATAATGACTGATTACACAACGACTGAGACTGTTTACACAACGACTGGTTACACAAAGACTGATTACACAACGATTAATTACACAACGACTGATTATACAATGAATGGTTACATAATGACTAATTACACAACGACTAAGACTGACTACACAACGATTAATTACACAACGACTGATTACACAATGAATTGTCACACAACGACTGATTACACAACGAATGGTTATACAACGACTGATTACACAGCAAATTGTTACACAACGAATGTTTACACGACTGACTACACAACGATTGATCACACAACGACTGATTGTAAAACGAATGGTTACATAACGACTGATTACACAACGAATGATGATACAACCAATGGTTATATAATGACTGATTACAAACGACTGGTTACACATCGACTGATTACACAACGAATGGTTAAACAGTGACCGGTTACACCACGTTGCGAACTTATAATTGTGGCATATGGTAAAACATATTTGCTGAATCTTACAAATCTTCGCAAGAGTCAGTTTGAATTAAAGCCAGACATTCCGAGATAAACAACCCATTGATTTGATTAATGTTAGTCTATTCGGTGCTTGAAATATAATTATACGACGTTTGTATGATATGACAGTTTATAATTACAATAAACAGCCTATCACAGTTCTTTAACGTGATGACAATAACATAAGTAGAATATGAAAGAAATATATATATATATATATTGTCATTTCTACATAATTTTGTTATTTGTGCCACCAAAATACGCAACATCATTATTATAAGCAATATTCTATCTGACGTGCTTGGTTCACATGCTCACGCTGTTTGTATCATACATTGCTCACAAACTAAGGTACGTTAATTTTTGTACGATGCATTAATGAATGTTGTATGATTTATGTACAATACAAGAAGGTTTCAAGAGCATAAACGTCTATTCCAACGAACGTTGCAACATTTAAAAGACAGAATGGCGAATTTTAATGATAACTGAATTTTGTTGGATATTTATAAATCGCTAATGTGCTGGAAAAAATCACGTAAATACGTAGTACACAATAGCACCATATATGGAATGCTCAGTATATCCTACTACAACACACGCACATACAAACACACACACACACACATACAAACACGTACAGGCCCACGTACAGGCACACAAACACTCGCCCACACAAATTAACACTCGCACACACACCCGCGCACGCGCTCGTCCACACACTCTATAATATGTCATGACACAAAATAAATTTTTACTAATAAAGGAATATAATTATTTCGTGTAGCTCCACTGGCACCATAGTGTTGTATAAGAAAACACATAGGCACGTTCTACGACGCTTACGTATAACATTTTTAATTGCTGTTTCAGACTTTCCTGTAAGCGTTTCATGCTATCATGTAATCGGGTCTAAACAGTATATCATGTAATCAGTACAGTTACCTGATTTCTTTTACACTTTGGTCAACGCAATAGTCGCAATTTAACACATCTGATGTGACTAACGTCCGCAATATACAATGGCAAAGCAAACCTAATACAAACTGTCATCCATTAAGTACTTACGAACAATAATTATAAAAATGCATCGCCAGATAAGGACACTACCAAGACGCTATCAAAACCAGATAGCTAAGAAATGGTGCCACGCAGGTCAACAATGACTTCGATTCCGGTGACGATGAGATGTTGAAATATCTTAGATCCGCATCCGACGGAATGACTGAAATAAACGTTACAGCCCTTTAACATGGACATAACTAATTAAGCCGTCAAACAAATCAACTCTCAGTGTCTCCAGTTACTATATGCTTATTGCGACTGTATTGTACTAGCTGAGTTACTCGGTGTTGCGCAGAGAAAAGGTTTTCATATACATCCTCAAATCAGTTGCACTGAAATCTAAACAAGTATTGTTGACATCATTATGAACACTGAAAATATACCAAACTTCAAATGCCCAACACTTGAGTTCCAGATTTCCCAAACCCATCCCAAATGTTTCCCGTCTACCCGCATACACAAATCGTAACTGGTCAATGGCCTAGTTGTTAGGACAACCTTTAGCCAGAAACACGCGCTCACCCGTGTAACTGACGAAACCAGCAACAGTCAGCTGTGTTACGGTCCGGGATTTTGTAACATTAATAACACAACAACTTATACATTTGTCTGCATGCACCCAGTGACACATTTGTACATGGAATAATTATATGTACAATGATATGTAAAAACATTAAAGTGGCTGGAACTGCATGGAATTGTTGCAGTGTGTTGTATGCCAGAAGTAGCACGCGCTCACGGGGCTGATGCGGCGAAATGCTAAAAGTGACCAGCGACAGGTAGTCCTGGTGCACGTTAAGCGCTGAGGATTTCCAAACGTTAATAGCCTAAAAACTATTGAACATTTCTGCTTACATCCAGCGACATATTTGAAGATGGCATAATTATCTTTACGATGATATAGAACAACGTTAAATCCGCGCTGGAACTCTACGTACAGACTCTTGAAATATTGAGCCCCCAATTTCTCTACCCCCGGACGAATTTCGAAAATATATAAATTCCCGAACCATCTCAATGGGCCCGATAGAGCACATGCAAAATTTCAGCCCGATACATACAAAACTGACGGAGATGTGGGTGCACATACAAGCAGAGAACGAACTGCTTAATAATATATAGATTGTGGAAATATTGTTGACGTCATCGCTATTGGTCTTCAATATTTTAAGCGACATGTAAATTAATTTTCAGTTAAAAGTTCTATTTGAAATGGGATGCTGATGACAATTGTACCAAATTAATACTAAAATAATGTGCTGATTCGTTTGGATCATAGCCTCGTGTTTAAACATATGTTGCGAAGGCAAGGACAAGCGCAAAAGTCTAGCTAGCAGCTACATCAGCTCGTAGTTTCTGTCAGATGTCGACCGGTGAGATGTATTCCAGTATATACACGCATATTGCAGACTTACCGTCGACTTGGCGGAAAGAAAGCCAGAAACCTCGATCTGACTCTGACTCTGACACCAGTTGCCCGGATGTAGTTCGGTAGATCAATGCTGACTGGTGACTTTCAACGTAGAAGATATGAGTTTGACGCTTGACAACTTGAGCGCTGCATAAGGTAGCCACCAGTATCGTCCCGTTGTAAATACGAACTTCGTCATCACACTGTCCGCTAGAGGGGGACACATGCAGATACCGGTTGAAGCAACTATATTGGCTTATTAGGGAAAGGGGTGCTGTTAATGCAATCGCGAAATTTAATATTTTTACATCACCGCAAAGATAATAATCTTACCTACAAAAATGTCGCTGGATGCACTCAAGAATTTTGTTTACTTGTTGAGTTATTGCCGTTTGAATATTGCGAATTCTTAAACTTGCAATGGGATTTAATATTTGTGGATATCACAGTACAGATAATAATCCCATATACAAGTTTGTCACTGGATGAACCCAGGATTTGTTTTTAGTTCATGAGTCATTGCCGTTTGAACATCTCGAATGCATAGTTCTGCAATAAATACGCGGCAGCGGATATAATGCAACGTTGAGCATTCGCGATGTTCAAACGGTAATAACTCAAAAAGTTAACACAATTATTGTGTACATCCAGCAACAAACTTGTAGATAAGAATATTATCTTTACGTTGATATCAGAAAATATTAAGTTCCGCGATTGCAATTTCATGTACAGTCTGAAACAACAGGCCGCACCGCCACTCAACATGCTAAAGGATAGGGCGCACTCGGCGGCCCTGCCTGTGGTGACGTCAACAACATCTGACGGGCTATGACACACAAATGACCACGTTTGAGCGGGCTTAGTGACATGAGTTCGCAATGAAGAACCTTCATATTGGGCACATTTCGTGACGAGAGTATTAAGTGTATGTGTGCGAAGTTTCAATAATGCCACGTAAAATTTCATTTCACTTAGTCTTTAAATGTAGGTTTTTTCGCAAGCATCTACGAACTGTATAACACCGTATTTCATCGTAGCACTTTGCGGAGATAAACCCGCAATCAGAATACGCCCCTCTCTCCTTCTCTCTCTCTCTTCCTATCTCTCTATCTCCCCCTCTCTTTCTCCCACCCTATACCCCTTCTCTCTCCCCCCCCCTTCTCCCCCCCCCCCTCTCTCTCTCTCTTAACATCGGAATAAAGAGCACGTCTTAAATCGTCGCAGGGCCTTTGTGGTATACACACAATGAAATGCTGTGTTGATTATCTAAAAAATCCGGTTCTTCACTATCGTGTTGATTTTGTTTACCCGTCAGTATAAATAGTAAATAGTTTATATGTACGTGTAATATTTACTGGCACTTGTATCTATGTTTAGATAAATAACATATGTTTAACTTAGGCGAATTCATTTCTTGTTGAAACGATTCAAAACACTGAACATTCAACTTATGTAGGGTTGGGACGTACCGCAAACCATAAATATTTACGATGAATTCCAGATAGCGTCCGGAAGTGACACCGAATACGTATCTGCATTCGGTCCCAGCCGGCAGCCAATGGTCTGGCGAAGATATAGAACCACTCGAGCCTCGGAATTTCCAGTCGCATATACTTCCTGGTTGTCGTTGTCCATTTGGATTCCACTCTGTGAAACATAATGACAGTACTATGCCATATACATGTGGGCTCTTGTTCTTGTACCATTCATATGACAATATTGCATTTTGGTCCAATATCTTGCTGTTATGTGCACTGTGACGATCTGTAGATACAACGGCTGATATAAAGAAGCGTATAGCCGTCCACCCAACCAATATAAACGTAAGTTGGTCAATTGTAAAATAGGTCCCCATAATTATACCCAGTCTGTACTCAGTCATACATAGTATTGCAGTCATTTCTTTCAACGGATATCTAATCGGTATTGTCCAGACTACTATAAATGTCACAACCATCTTGATATGGTCTCAAATGTTGCTTTATTTGGAATAATAATATGACGTGAAGTTATTATGACGTTATTACGAGTTATATGAACAACGACTTCCATGTCGTAACATGAATATGACATGACCCTTTCCATGCGAAATATATGTGAACAATCTTACATATAAAACACATCCCTGCAACAACACGGATCGCCAACCAGCTGTGGCGAACCTAGATACATATCGACCTATTTAATTGGTTTATACAATTGTCTTACCTCGGAGTTGTCAGGTGACAACGCGTTACAAGAGAACGACCCACTAAGTTGTGTAAGCACTTGGAAGACCGATACGAGTTGACACGGTGACGTAGATAATGACTCCTGACTTCAGAAATGATGAAACGGAATATATTTTCGACACGTCGTGACTGGCATTGCGTCCTTTTGTTGGCGAGTTTGGGTTCTCGAAACAATCGTGGTTAAATTAGCCTTGTTTACTAGTAGTACGCTGGTAATTACTCATTAAGTCAGGAGGAGTATTGAGCATATGGCTCGTAGGGTAGAAATGGAGTATAAACTTTTTTCTGTCTATTGATATGAGTTTACACATGGTACAACACATTTCGTTACTGCGACCACCGATGCATGGAAATTCATGCGTTGATGTATTGGTATTCCTCATCCGCTCACGAATGTTTTGGAAGCAGGATACCATGGTATTCAAGTTCCCAGCCATACTTTGTTTTGTTCATATTTGGAGGTGACAACATAAGTGCTGCTTTCTATATCGCGACTTGCAGGTGGCATGTGTGAACATTGTCGATGAATGCTTCACTGTTGGGTGAAAGGGAGCAGGGTTTCACTGATGATGCACCACTCTTCCCTGTTTTGAGCACCACATTTTGACCCTGTATTCCGTCATGGATGAAGACGACTCTGCTATATTGCCATATGCAGCACAACTTCAACAGATTTCATATCAGCCTTCACACCATCAACTTTAGACAGTGGGAATCCTCCCTTCTTGGAACTTTTGAGAAGGGTTGTCTTGCCTATGCCATGCAATGAAGCTAAAGTACTTGCATCAGAGAATCCACGAACTGCCAGAAGAGCATCTGCTATGTCACTATTTGCTTCTGCTATGACGCGAATATCTACCACTGCACATTGCTTCACTGGTGAGGACATGATCATTGGGGCAGCGTTGCTACCTCTGCATTTACTATTGTAGAAGTGAACAAGAAGCACAAACACGTCTGCGTCGTCGCACACAACACGAACAGAATTGCTTGAAAATGATGACGAGATGGCATGTTGTGTGATGAGGATTTCAGCTTCCTCATGTATGGAGCAGAGATCATGCCGTTCAATCCTCATACCACCGACTATCTCCACTGGCATATCGGCAATGGTGAGCGTGTGCTTCTTTGTTGCATTGATGTATTAGCCTGAGTCAAGAATAGTCAGTATATACTAAAAAACACCTCAGTTGTTCACATCTTTCTACAAGAACCATTTTTGGACCAGCATTAGATATGGCCATGAGATTTCATTTTTTCGGGGTAGCCAAGCTGAGCTCCCGCTGTGGCGGCCATATTGGACAAATTAAATAAGGCCGCCGTCCAGAGATAGGCTGTGTAATAACTTGAGAACCGAAAGTAGCAGAACCATAAATGAGACCACTTTTGGGGTTTTCGAATATGGGGAACCCATTTCCGGTGTTATTTGGCCGATTCCAGGTCGAGGTCACATAATAAAATCAAAATCAAGGCTTTTTTGGCTCAAAATAAACATTTTGTGAGCATAGGATCATTGTACACAGCGTTATATCGCAAGCATGTTATCCAAAAATAGTATAACGATATCAATAATCACGTGTTGCAATAATAAATGTAATATATGTTTTGACAATTGATGCTCCTAATGGAAAATGTACCCTAGTTATAGTCGGCTTAGGCATACGAGCTTGCAGTATGCTTATTCTGCGTCCATTGATATACTCATTGGTCTTGGCAGATGTCTCTAAGTTCTGTTATAATAATTTTTCTCATCCATGTTACTATAACGAGTAAACTGTTCGTATGTCCCGGGTACCAAATAAAAATGTACTTAAGTCCTAATCTGGTCAATCATCTTGCAACATAAGGTCACGTGATACCAAAATGGCTGATGCAGATAATGTTGAGGTGGGATACAGTCGCAGCTAAACATGATTGACATAAGAGACAAAACGGCCAAGAAGCACTGAAATTGTCTACAAAGACAATGACGTTTTGTAAAGGCGCAGGAATAGGGTTGGCGCCGTGCTAGGACACATCTATAATTCCTCGCAGATCGACCAAAATGAAGCTCTCTTGTTGATCTGGGGCGCTATGGCGGTAAGAAAGCAAATCTTCGAGAAACAAGAGCAATTCAATGGTTCCTTCTCGCCCCATTGTTTCAGTTCGCCCGTAAAAGAAACATAGTTGAGTTTCTGCAATGTTGTCAGCTGGAGAAGGCCTTCTGCGAGCATAGCATTCAGTTGGATTTTGTTCTTCGTGTTGGTGAGAATGACATGCTTGGGTGGGGCATGCATCTCTGGTATCAGGTTGTGTACGCGACTTGATCTGGCTGTCTGCATCCTCGTGAAGTTCTTATGCTGCTGGGGAAATATCTGTAAAACACAAGGATGACATTTGTGTTTTGTAGAGCTTGATAGATTAACACCTTAAAGCCGTCCACGTACACGCGGAGTTTGTCAGACAGCCAGGCGATGACCAAGAGAAGCACAGAAACATCGTAGATCAGGGTGTTTGGGATGGGGCAGTAACGTTCTTATATAGCCACTTGTAGTTTTTTGTTTCAGGAACAATTTTGACTAAGCAATTTTCATTTCGCCGTCTGGGTTAAAGATCGATGGGGGGTGGTGGATATGCAGCTAACTCGCATGTCAACACATCGCCTATGTTGATCTCACGTGAATTTGCAAGTAGACCGATGACACGTGCAAAGATTAGTTCCTGGTCATAGACACGTTCCTTGCCGACTAACACATGTTTGTTTTCTCAAATCCATTGTGACAACCACCTTGCCGAGAGGATCATAGAAAGATTCCGACCAACCACCCTTAAAGTTTATCATTGCCCGCTGTCCAAGGTTTATGGCATCATCCGCATTGACATCAGGGTGAGCAATTTGTCCTGTGACGATGTTACTCGGTGCACCACCTGGGCAAGAAACGTCATTCAAAAGGTCAATGGAGGCATCGAGTGGGTTGCGAAGGCTCAGGCGATCAGCCTGGTCTGCCTTGATTCGGCTCTCGGGGCTTCTTCCTTATGTGGTGAGTGTGGAGAGTATTTCGTTCAGAGTTGCTCATAGCTCGAACATTTGGCGATACCTCCCCTCTTAGGGCAACGCTCAAGGCCCACATCACCATCTGATGGTAGTCTGTGGCCACCTCTACAGCTCCAGCTGGTCCGTGCCCCAACCGCATATACGTTGTCCCTATCAAAATGTCGGTCCAAATTGAGTTATAGATGCCTGGGATGTGGTGCACGAATGCATCATGGTGTAGTTTCTCCGTCCCCTTCTGATCGAGGTCTTTTATGTGATGAACATGGAAGGCAGCATCCCGCGCGTAGTTGGGGCAGAAAGCAGAGCGGAAATAAGGTAACATGGCTTCTGCAGCAAAGAGGTGGAGATTCCAGTCGCCCTCAGGTCCTCCACGAGAGAAGTTTTTCATTATGATGACTGGCTTGACAAGAGTGTCAGTCCATATCTTTGTAGGTCTGCTGCGACTTGCTCGAGCGTAAAACACTTCGATGAGGTGAGCGAATGAGGCTATTCCTTGCACCTGTACCACATCACGGAGCAGCTCCTCCATTAGCATCCTGAGGGCGCGAACGTTTTGAGGGTATTTCTTCCCACTTAACATTGTATGAACGCTCCCAAATGTGCCATCTAGAACTCTCTTTCATGACACTGCCACCGGTTTAGATTTTTGTGATTGCGCGAGGTGTTTCGACGGCCATATTGGATTTGTATGCTAATATAAAGGCGACATCACATCCATAGCCGTTCCAATATTTTCCTCGTGCTTAAAAACATGTGTGTAGAACCAAAATGTTTGTTTCTAGCACAAATATTTAAGGAGTTATGGCCATTTTAGTGATTTCGGGCGATGTTTTCGGTGGCCACATTGAATTTGTATGCTAATGTATTAACCAAACCACATCCATAGCCCTTCCAATAGATTCATCATGATTAAAAACCTGGGTGTAGAACCAACATTTATGTTTCTGGCACAAATACGTCAGAAGTTTTGGCCATTTTATGATTTGGGGGGGGGGAGTGGCGGCCATATTGGATTTTGTTTAATGCCAATGGACACAATTTTGCACACCCTCTGAAAAATATTGTCTTATGCCTTTATAAACTCATAGCAATAAACAGAAAAAGTATGTACTCCATTCCACCATTCCACCGGGTGATTTCCTGCTGACTAAATCGTGTTTGTAGCGCGACATTGCCCGACAACTTTTCTATTGACACATTGAACAACAGACTGCACAATGTACTTGAAGAACAAGGGCCGAAGGACGTTATCATTCTGATGGGCGACGTCAACACAAATAAAGGAAATAACAACACACGTTATGAGCATGTCATGGGAAAGCATGTATTAGGACAGATGAATTAAAATGGATAACGATTCGCAGACCTATGTACCATGAACCGCCTGGTCATAGGATGAAATGTCATCCCACATAAAAACATTCACAAGGCAACCTGGAGTTCACCTAATCATATTACTGAAATTCAAGTAGATCAAGTGTGTGTGCGTGTGTGTGTGTGTGTGCGTGTGTGTTGGACAGACGTTCAGACGGTCGCTGTAGGATGTGAGAGTGAAAAGAGGGGCTGATGCTGCTTCTGATCACCACCTGGTGGTGGCAACACTCAAGCTTCCTCTTAAGAGGCACACAGCACAGGGAAACAGCACAAGAACACGTTACCACACATACACACACACACACACACACACACACACACACACACACACACACACACACACACACACACACACACACACACACACACACACACACACACACACACACACACACACACACACACACACACACACACACACACACACACACATATATATATATATATATATATATATATATATATATATATTGAAGGACAGGGGGACGACAGAAAAGTCCCGGATCAGCTTCTCAAACAGATACCAGGTGCTGCAAAAACTATACGATAGCAAGACTGAAATACAACCGAAGTGGCAACAAGCCAAGCAGATATGGACAGGTGTTTGGGAAGAGACAGTAGGCAGAAATTAAACACAGCACAAAGACTGGATGACAGCTGACACATTACCCAAGCTACAAGTGCGAAAGGAAAAGAAGACGATACTGAACAGCAGAAAAACTAGAGCAACAAAAGCAGAAGCTCACGCACAGTACAACACAAGCTCAGAAGGAGGTAAAGAAGAGCATCAGAAGAGACAAGAGAAACTTGGTGGACAACCTGGCAACACAGGCAGAGGGGAAGCACCAGAAAGAAACATGAACTATATAACATAACAAAGAAGCTGGCAGGCAAGTATCAACCAAGGGACAGACCAATTAAAGACAAGCAAGGTAAAGCCCTCACCGCAGTAGACGACCAACTAAAGAGATGGGTGGAGCACTTCACAGAACTATTAAACTGACACACTCCGGAAGATCTTGTAGTCACCCTCCCTCCCAGCAGAGACAGTTCTACCCATAAACTGTGATAAACCAAGCAGAACTGAATTCAAGAACGCTAATGTACATTCCAGTAGTTTGCCATTGCTTTCTGGACGGTTCTGGCCGCTTATCATTCAAAAACCCTGATGCGCCCTTGGCCCGACACTAGGCCTTTTCATCTCCCGCCTTTGTAGCTGTTGACCTCTGGGTATTCATCCGCCTACTCCGCCAACAGATGTGTGTACTAACATGGGGGACAACCCTTCGGAAAGGCATTCACATAGTTTGGCCGGCCAGCCAAAGCCGTTGCCCGGGGTATGGCGCTGCAGTACACATGCAGACACTAGGAGCCATATGTTAGCTCGACAAGGAGGGGGAACCAAATAGGATCCTGACCGTCCTGTGTAGCTATCATTCACCGTGAGGTACTATCCCCTACCCTCCTTACCCTATACCCCATACATCTACCATCAATGTAACATCAGAAAGGAATAGTAAAACGCAGTACATGAGAAATTTCCACAAAGGAAGATATAAGGACATGAGGAAATATTTAGCAAAGATAGACTGGAATAACACACTGAAGAATGAATCAGGCAGCAACATAATACTGGAATATCTTAAAAATGAGATTGAGTGAATCGTCGATACATTTGTTCCCTTCAAACAAAACATATATACATATACATATTATGGGGTCATTGTGTTCACTTTGTATTTATTGTTATCAAATTATAGGCATACAACACTATTTCGCCTAATTAGACATATGTTCAATCAGTTTAATTATAGGCCAGCGTGACGCCAATGAAAAAAATGTTACACTACTGATACAAATGTGATGCTTATGATATGACGCTAATGACTTGTTGGATGAGGCAAGAGATGTAGATATTCAATAATAATGCTTAAAACGACGTGTTTTAAAATTCGATCATCAGACACCACGACGGCGAGGAATTCTTCCGAAAAACCATTCGCTTTGTTCTACACATCAACATTTTCCGCTACGAATTAACCTATCACTTGCGTGACCAGTTGCCTAGCAAAGTCTCCGTCAAGTCATCAGAAAACACGTGTTTGGTTCTGACATTCCGTCGTATATTTTGTTGGAATTCTGGTCACAAAAGTGTTTCTTTATGATAAGAACATAAGACAACGTTCGTGAAGTAACAAATGCATGCGGGAATATTTGATTTATGAGATGTCATGCAGCAATGGTAATGCATTTCACGTATATATCCGTTATCAACATTGTTGGCGCAAAAATTCGATTGTGACGGGGGCTAACCGTGACGTGGGTACGTCATTTCGCTATAAAGTCTTGGAAAATATGTTTTATCGTTTCGAATTACGTAATCTACGTCATACCCCGCCGTATGTAGATTGCAAATCGCGAAGCCACCACACTCGCGGAAAGATATAAGTTCAAATCAATTCTACCGTACCTCCTTACAAAACTTCTAAAAAGTTGCATAAAGATATTTGTATTAATATCAATAGGCCCTACACTAATTTTGGAACACCGTGGTCCATCTCCTCGTCCTGTGTTCTTTCGCTTCCTTCGACCATTGGCTTCTGAACTACTAACTGATGATGCATTAAAACACAAAGGTAGTTATTTCGAGTTATGTTTATTCCCTTCTTGTTTTTAAAACTCCTGGGGCCGGTTTCATGAAGCGTACTTAAAATTACGCAATTACTAAGCGTCACGTGTTTGCATAAACTACTCTGTTCCCTTATATTTAAAAAATCACGTAATTTACTAAGACAATCATCTCAGCGTTAAGCACGTTCTTCGCCGCTTCATGAAACCGGCCCCTGGTCGCGACCTATAATCCTGTCCCGTTATTGAACTCACGTATTTGCTTTGCCACCTATCGGAGAAATAACTGTACATTGGCTAATGACTCTCCAGACGGCGCCACTGAAAACGGGTTTATATCGAAATGCCTACTGCCACAGTAATGGTGATAGTTGATGTACATCGTTTGTTGCGGCACGGGTAGACGTAAGCCAGTACATAATACCGCAAGTAAAGAAAACAATAGGGGAAGAATGAGTATAATGCTGTGTAAGGTAGGGTTGATGCAATCCCATAGTAAAACCAGTTGGAGAATGATATATACTTGCTTACTGTCTGTAGTGCTCATTCGTCACTTCATATCCACCTTGCAAAACATAAATACCAAACGAGTCAACATATCGATGCATCAGTTGTCCAGAGACAACTAATCAACATTATCGCCAAACTCCCACACCCAGCTTCCGTCATCTCACTTACACGAGACACATGGAAAGCGTTTTCCTGACTTTGTTCTCGAAACAGTTCTCCAGATTTCGTTCCGATAGCATTCGTAATGTATGTCAACAATTAAGACGCACCCCCGCTGTCAATATGCCAGTTGACGCTAATGTGCACCGCCGACATGTCAGTTGACGCCACATGAACACCGAGGTTGAAGTTAGGTCCATGTTGTAGTCAGTGTTTGACAATCAAATGAATATGATCCCGTTCCGAAAAGGTTTCACAGACGTTGTGTGCACGAGATCGTCCCTGAACTCACGGCAATTACTAAACTGTCTTTAGAACTGGTGTAATACCTTCTAGCATATAAGGAGTGCACGGCCGGTTAGTATTCAAGACACCAACCCTGCGCAAAGTCGTCATGAATAACTACAGACGCGTGTCTAATCTACCAAACGTATCCAAGTAAATAAAACGTGACGTTACCGCTAGACATGTTAGAACACAATCTCTGCGAGCTCTACCTGTCCGCGTACAAGTTGCAGCGTGTTCCATAAGCCCCGGCGGCTGGCGGGATCGCCGATAACAGCTAATCAGACCGCCGGCTACTGAATCAACCCCATATAATTATTTTCTCACCTTTTTGAGGCGAAAAAATTGCTAAATTTTACACAATCCGCAAAAAACTAAACCGATCCGGATATTGACGATCCGAGCGCGCCCGACTACTGCCGGAAATGGTCGAAAGTACACTTCCGTCAACTACATGTTACGAACGGTTTGCGTTGATTTCCACAGGCACCACCGCATGGAGTCTGCGACAATAACTTTTTATAATTTCCGCGGGTTCTTCAATGAACAAGTATGCCTCCAAAAAAAAACTTGGTGAGGATGGACAGCAGAAGACACTCTTCAGCTTTCAATTTAACAGCAAGGGAAAACATCTTGGTCACTATGTGTCAATTTTGAGAATGTAAATGTGATTGACAGCTTGTGCAGTCCTGCCAGCTGTTACGGTTGCGCCATATTTGTTACGCTTGGGCAGCTGTTAATACGGCGTTATGGCTGGGCTGTAAATAATACGGTAGTGACAAAAAACTGACAAAATAATCGGACAAGCTTATTCATTATAATGGATCCCGTATCCTGCAAAATACATAACCTTCCCAAGCGCGGTGCCAAAAAACAACCTTGGTCGGCAGTCCTGTTGCCAGTGTCAACATCCGTTAGTTTTCAATATTAACCATCCGGCGGCGCCACTGTTGCATTGTCAACGGACAGTCAGTTCCTGTTCATCTTGATGTATGGAAGGCTTGGGATGTTATGACAACGTTCCACTTATGTTGGTTTATTGAAGATAACATTGGTAATACAACAATGCATTTTACAAACACATATATGCTAAATACAATGAATACTTTATACACATGCATTAACATTTAAATGGAATGATAATGTCATACTATATAAACAATGAAATGAAAATGCAAAATGAGAAAAAACATTTAAAAAAACAATTTTTTTCTACTGAAGCAACACTAGAAAATGAAATTAAATGATTAGAATGCGCCAGAAGCCACCAAATAGCATCATTAAAAAATAATTGCGGACCCTCCTAGTATTGGTGCTTTGCCGCCGCATTCGTCCACACTGCCCAGATTCAGTAGCTGGCTACTCAATTGTTAACACCTGCTACCTGCCGCTTCTAGACCCAAGACGACTGGGGCCGCGATTATGGTGGACAGGAGGCCGACGCTCCCTATACTCATCTCCACACTGATAGTGAGTAGAACGGTGTCTACGTAATCTACAGCATTCATCCAACGATGGTATTTTTGTAAAGGACTGCACGTTTATCTCGTCCCCCCTCAAATTGTTGCTTAAAGAGGCTTATCTGCTGTAGCCGGTATGACTTGCTGGGCGGGGGTTCATGGTTCCGCGTACACTGTGCTAATGGAGGGCCTAGCCTTCAACTTGGGATACGGCAGTAAGGACTTTATGCCGCGACAGCGGGAACCGCAGGATCACCCCGATATTTGTTATTACTTATAGCTAGGGTGCCGGTATTAGCTGACGCCATGGAGGATAAGGCCTCGGCTACCTTCGCGTCTACATATGCCTTAGTAGCTACATCTTGGGATGCAGTAGGATCTGCTATACCGGTGACTTTTGTGTCGCTCATAGCCAGATCGCCGGTCATAGTGTCCCCGGCCTTGCTCACATGAGCGGTCACGGCTACAGTCACAAATTCTACTGCCTGACCCCAGGCGACCGCATCCGTGTTACCGATGAAAGGTTTAATATTGTTCATATTTAGGTCGCCGGTTATGGCGTTACCGGTCTTGGCTATCCGCCGATCGACTTGCGTATCCGCGTATGCCTTGGTAGCTGCATCTTGGGCCGCAGTGGGATCAGCTGTGTCGTTGACATTTTTCCGCTCATAGCTAGATCGCCGGTCATGGTGTCACCTCCTTTAGCAACCTAAGCAGGCCCCACATCATCCACGTACACTATGTTGGCGGCATCCATTAAGTTGTAGGGATAGTATCCTAAGACCAGGTTGCGACATCCCACAGTCCATACGCGGTTGCCGTGTATTTACTGGCATTGTACATGGTTAGTCCAGTCGACGACCAGCCCAATTGGGCATAACTTTTGTTCCCAGGTCGCCGGATCCGAATACCATATTCCATATTACCTGTCGAGATGAACTGGCCCTAAAGGATATCACTTTCGGAAACACCCGCCGCGGTCCCGATGCCCAGGGTTCCTACACCTGATAGGTCAATACCCAGGCGGTTTACACGGGTTGTAGCCGCGGCAGTCTTGAACGACAAAGTACCCGTCAAGGTGTCGACAGTTTTTGCCACTCTCAGAGTGTCTTGCGTTTCCACGTAATGCTTGGTGGCGACGCCCTGTGGGTTCGAGGGGTCTAGGGTGTTTTGAACATAATGTGAATCCATGTCCAGATGGCCAGTCATCGCTTGGGTACCTGATCGGAGAACCGTATCGCCGCTTACCTGGAGATCGCCAGCAGCAATTGCCGATGCTGCAATACCGCTGCCTGCAATCTCTCCGAGGGTGTCGCGCGCTGCTATCAAATTACCAGGTGTGCAGTTGGCCTGTCGGGTCACTTTTGTTGCCAGTAGCTCTTGCAGGCGGTCTTCGTCTTCCGTTTGTTGGCTAGCTGGAATGTAATGAAGATGTGGCGCGGCCGCTCGGTTCCTCCCTTGATAGCTAGCTTTCACCGAATGGTTGTGACGTTAGCTAGTTGGTCAGATAACTGGTCCACTTGGGTCCGCTGATAGTAAGCAGTCAGGGCTGCCCGCGAGGTCATCCAGCTCTCCAATGTTTCGCGCCACTTTAGGGATGGGGTCATGGTGGGCGTCCACAAGCTTAACTTGTTCGGTGTCATCTTACGCGCATCAACACCATTGGCGCGGTAGATCGCTTCGTCATCAGTGCCTCGGCGCTGCAGATAGAGGGCTTGCTTGATGCGGTACATGACCTTGCGCACGTCTCTGCAGACGCTGAAGATGTAACTGAGAGGTATTGTTACATCGAAGGAGCCATCTCCAGCACCACCAAACAGCAGGTCGTGCCGCGCAGCGGACCCCATTGTAGTTCGGGTTGTTCCCCGTAACCGCACCATTGGCATTACCGGTGTACGGGTTGAGATTGGCAGCTGTTGAGCTCTAGAATAGATTAATGCCACAGCAGCGCGCATAGTCGTCGCTGTAGGTCACCAGACCAAGGATCGTACTCGCGACGTCGACGTTATTGTAGATGGCCTCCACCTCCTGTCCGTTCATGGTGTAGGCAAGAGCGCCAAGACCCCGTTATTAACGAGGGCAACAGTGTCATTCGGGACATTCACCGTGTTATCGGCTTTCAAGAGGCGGCCACAGACCTGGAGATATGCCTCGCACGGGAGCATGTACTGGTCGCTGTTGTTAACAAAAATCTCCACGTTCTGCCTGGCGTTCGGGTCCTGGGGCTGGTATTCAAACCACTCAACACCCTCCACACTCGAGTCCCCCAGCGGCGATTCCTCGAGGTTGAGGATGGGATCATGTATATCAATAAATGTTGCCATTGTGAACATTCTAATTCATCGCCGCTTGTCTAATACGGGTATAGACGTAGGCCATTGCACCACACACTGTTGTCGGGGTTGTGGCGACCGACACGACGCGGTGCGGCGTGCGGCTAGCTTAGACAGGACTGTGGGGGCCGCGCGAACAATGTCCATGAGCCCCGCACCGTTCCATGTTTTGTGGACAGGCCGCCGAGACCCAGCAACCGGAACTCTGTATTGCATTCTGCGGTGCATCGTGCGCATGCCGCTGTGGAAAATTAGGGACCATGCTGTAATAGGTGAGGCAGCCTCGGAGCTGGAGGCTGACAGTCACCAACTCACCCCGCAAATCATTGGGCCGGTTGTCCTGATACGTAAGGATAGAAGATTATGAGGACGTACCCTTGGCTTGCCTGGGCCATCCCTATATTAGGTGCCTCGTGGCGGCCACGGGTGAGAACAGGGGCGGTCTCAGGCCAGTCTAGCACTGTGCGAAGCGTACTTAATCCCATGTCTATCTGAACATCCGGCTCGGTGATCTCTACCACAGCCTAAAGGGTAGCCAGGTTGGCTGTGATGTTGATAGTTCCATTTCCAGCAATTTGGCGGTAGATTTCTGCATCAATGCTCTCCAGCTCGTAGGCGCCTTCAGGCAGGTGCAGCGTTGTCCAGGTGATTCCACTGTCAGTGCTCACCTCGAAGGAGTTGTTCTCAGCATCAATGTTGGGCCAGCTGTACAAGATGCGGAGACCGATGAGAACCATCTCCAGCCTCCTGCCGGTTCCCACTTCGACTGGTTGGGAGAAGAACGTTTCGAAGGAGTGTGTCTGGGGCCCTGGGGGCAAGGAGATAGTGATGGCGAACTCGCGACGCGGCCTTGTGTTTGCTGCGATGGTTGTTAACAAGCTGACATGGTCTTCCGTGATTATTCAAAGCAGGACCTCAAATAGCTAAGGGTCGACGTGTCCGCCGTCGATGAACTTGTCCAAGATTGCGCTGGCTTCGTTTCGGAGCTCTGGGGAAATATACACCTCGTCTACATTCTTCCCGGTATAACCGGCCCGTTCCAGCCACGACGAAACTTCCTCCTTGAAACGTTCAAATTTCTTGTCGACCCCTATATGCGAGACGTACGGCAGCCACACTTCATCCACATTCTTCCCGGTATAACCGGGTTGGCTCACCCATCCCAGCTACGCTGTGGGTCTTTTTTTGGCGATCTCGCGGCGCGGTCTTGTTGCGTGCGGTAGACGTACCGCAGCCACGCCTTGTTCGCTTCTATTTTATCCCGAACAATCTCACCCCCCCCAATTCACGCAGCAAGTCATAGGCTCCCTGGTCTGCGGTCGGGGTCACAATGTGGAACTTCTCCCACCGAACCCAACCGGGCTGCAGGTGCAGGTTAACAAGCAGGTTGGTCTTGCCACAGCCACTCAGGCCAACTAGTAGTGCTCGAATATGGTGGGGCAGTAATCAGTGGTGTCGCTCGAGCTTGCCGTTGCTCTTCTTACTGAATGCAATAACATCCATCTGGTCTTGACCTGTATTATAGCCAGAGCTGCCCTTTTAATAGGGGCGCGAGCGCAAGGTGTACTGTGTGAAGTGCCACAAAAGGACTCCCACAGCGGGCGTCTACCAAAAACGAATCCAAAATGGACACTTAATGGGGCTTCACCTTATGCGGGCGCACTAAACTATGTTTGTTGCCGGGACGACCACGCGTTCAGGGGGCGACATCCAGCAGGCGCTGTCTAATCTGCCTGGCCTGCCCTGGGCAACGTTCTCCGGGGAAAACCACCTCCCAGGCTAAAGTTAATGCGGGCCGGGGACTCGTCTTGACAAGCGACTAGGGCCTGACGGGAGGCCCCTACCTGGCCTTGGTCCTATTAATTGTGTGGAAGCCGCATGTTTGAAGAATGATCTGGCTTATTCGCGTACTGATGACATCCGGGCGCCTCAGCCTCGACCTGAATGCCATCCAGAGCCCTACGGTGGGCGAACGCCTGTGGCGCACCCTAACTAAGACAGGAATGAAAGCAGAGATTGCCTTTGGCGGGGCGGTGGGGCAGCGGTGCCGCGACCGGGCCGTATTCCCAACAGCCGCTGGAACAGCACAGCAACCAAGTATTCGAACTGACTTTTATGGACCCACAAGGGCTCCTCTCCGTACGGCAGGCAAGACCGAAGTAGTGAGGTGCGGTAGTATGCACTGTATAGTGGCAGCGGGAACCGCACGCAAGACGATGTGCCTGGCAACACAAAACCCCGGGGCCATTTAGCCCATACTGTGATTGATGTTGCCCATAGTAATCTTGGGTTGTGGCACCGCGATCCCGCAGCTGTTTCGCAATTTGCTGCTATGTGCCTAGCAGGACCGACTAAACATTAAGTCGACACGGCGATGTTAGACCCAGTTACATGCAGTTCATGTTGGAGACTCATTGGTTTGCTCGAACATATACGCGTGGACTCCGCCGAATGCAAAGATGGACACTATGCTCTTGCGCATATACTACAGCCCCAGGGCTACTGGGAAGGGCTTGCTGCTATCAATAAGCTCGCTGCTGCTGCTGCTGCTGCTGCTGTTGCTAAGGTCCCAGAAGATGCATCGCAGAATGCGATCCGGACTTAGTTAACAAAGCAGGCCGCATGGCAGATCTACTTACCAGCCTCTCGCCACGTACAGCGACCCATGTTCGATGTCTCTGTACCAAACGAAGTCCACCAGGCCGATCTTCTGTACCTGCCGCATGATAAGATGAGGATGCGCACATATAATTACGCGCTGACCGTGATGGACGTGGCCAGCCGCAGCAAAGAGGCTGAGCCACTTGCCTCAAAAGAGGCCGCTGAGGTGGCTTTTGCGCTGACCCGCATCTACAGTCTTAGCCCCCTTAAGTGGTCAAAGCTACTGCAGGTAGATCCTGGGCGCGAGTTCATGGGAGCAGTTTCCCAGGTGCTACCAAAGCGTGGCGTTGCAGTTCGGCGTGGCATAAAAAAAACTTGCACTGGGCGCAGGGCATCATGGAGCGTTTCAACCGCACGCTGGCAGAGCGGCTGTTTGGAAACCAATACGCATTAGAAATGGTCGCACATAGCCGGCGTTCGGTGGAGTGGGTCGTTCGGCTGCCAACCGTGATTGCGGCCTTGAACAACGAAGTGACGCGCCTGACTGACAAAAAGCCCTCTGACGAGGTGATCTCAATGCCCGCCGCACCTGCCGGCGCGCCGTCTTCCCGAACTTAGGGAGCCTGTCCTGTACTACTTGCTGGACGGGCTGGCCCGTGGGTATGTGCGGGAAGAGCTGAATGTGATCCCCACATCACAGTGCTGCCGCCTACATCTCAGCAAGCAGCTCGTCGATGAGGTCGTCGAACTGACCAGGGATGTCCTTGTGGCCGTAGGCTAGCGTCTCAACGTCGTCCTCAGCGATCTACCTTTTGTGTCCAGTAGCGAGAGACTCATTGTTGTAGATCTGGTGGCCCTGGCTGCGTAGCATGTCCATACCGTGCCGAAAGGTCTTCCTCTCGAAGAGAGCTTCCTTGTATTGCTCGTGCTGTAGTTGCGTATTTACCACCACCTTCTTCACGCCTTTTGCTTTCAATCAATCAATCAATCACAATACTTTATTGTCCCTTGTGAGGGAAATTCATGTGGAGTGTAGCAGCATAAATGCAAACACTCCAGGTCGCCACAACAGCGCTTTGCTTTGCGGATCTCTGTGGTGTCTGCTTTGAGGATGCTGTATATCTTCGGACGAAGACCAACATACTCAGCAGTCAGGACAATAGCACACTCGTACTTCATCTTTCCCAAGGCCTTCTTGTTCTGTGAGCTGTAGAGCGGGTGGTCCCCGTAGTAGTTGTTGGTCTAATAAAGCTCTGCGTGGGCGGCAATGTCTGGGTAGATGTCCTCTGTTTGAATTCCAAACAGCAATGAATCTGTGTATGAGTAGAGGAGGTTGCACCGCTCACCGTAATGTGTCTTCAGCCGGTTATAGTAGACGTCGTACATCCTGTGCTTGGACAGGTCCAGGATGCTCATCCCTACGTAGACTGGACGATCCAGCACAAGCCTACTCTTGTGCATGTGCAGAGCGGCCAGGTCATTAATACATATCTGCTGCCGAACAAAGGCTGGACTCGCAATGAGGCGAGCTTCTTCTCTTCATGCGAGCGCACCAGTATGACATTAACCCGTTTGCGCAGGTTTTCCATGGTCTTACCAAACACAGAGTTGTTCATCAGCTTGTATAGGTCTTTTTCAAAGCCACTGGTGGCCTACTTGCGAAGCTCAGTGTTCATCCTGATGTAAGGTTCCATCCAGAGGCTCTGGTCGAATCTCAGAGCCCGGTGAATCTTCTTCAGCCTCATCCAAAGAGACAAGTACAGTTGCAAGTGGCGGTAATGCACCACGTAGCGCTCCTTGTTGCGGAGGTCGGGCACCAGCTTTTCAACGGTTGTAAGCGTGCACCCTGCGCTTTTCAACACTTCATGATGGTAGTCCGCATTCACTCAGTCAGAATATCTATTGTGTGTATCGTGCAACTCCTCCGGATACTCGAGGTCGACCTCGAAGATGTAGCCGTTTTTGACATATTGTGGGTGAGATTCGATCTCCCCGCCGCTGTCCTCTACCCACTCGAAGCCATCAGTTGGCAGCGGTTGGCTAATGTCCCAGCAGTACAGGTTGTTGGCGTCACGGTAGAGGATGTGACTGTTGGGCTTGGCGGGGTCATACCTCGCCATCCTCGGATTGTTAGCCTTAGCATATCTCTTTGAGACCATGCTAATACCGCCCCGAAGCCCCTTCTCCACGAAGAGATGCAGTTGGTCAGTAGTTCCAGCTCTACACCTGTCTTCGTGAACAGTGCGTCCCAACTGATACCCGGACTGGTGTAGTAGTGTGCGGGGTCCAGTCCGTATCGGCTCATATACGTAGTTCGAAAGGTCTCGAAGACATCTGCCAGCAGGAGCACGTCGGTGCGGAGGTACAACCCCCATATTGTGGCAGTTGAATGCAGACCAGACTTTTCGTGCGGGTTCACAGTCACCCTGGGTGATGTCCTCGAGTGAAATATTGTTGTAGAAGGCTTCGATGTGTGGCAGTGGCTCATTAAAGCGCTCCCAGCTGTAGACGCCCTTGCGTAGCAGCAGCTCACGCTTTTCTGCGTTGGGCTTGTACTGGCCAGTGATTTAAAATACTTCTGGCTAGTTCGCGGCCACTAGCTTTCAAGCGAAGCCAGGAGGGACTCAGCGCTGTCAATAAAGTGCAGCTGGCCGAGCGAGAAGGATATGCACGTCTCCGTATTGTAGGAGATGCAATTAATTCGGCCCTCAACGTTGGAGTGACATGCATAATCAGATACCCGTCATAGCCGCACAGGTTGTGAAAGATCACCGGGATGGTAGTCGTCTTGGGGTTCAACCGCAGCTTTAAGTTGCAAGCTATGTGTGCAGCGCCCCGGTACTTCCCTGTGATGTGGCAGTGGTCGCTAATCGACTCCCTATCGACTGGCTTCTCACACACATGAAAGTGTGTCGCTGTGTGGTGGGTCTGCCAGTCCTCTGGTGCCATGTGCATGGCGTTATATGTACTTGGCCAAGACTACTTTGGTTTTCTTCTCTTCTTCCTGCAGGGCCTCCAAGAAGCGCTCAGCAGCAGCTGGCCCCTGTAAACAACTGGTGCCACAGTATGCCCATCACACCGAACAACGATGTAGCCGTTGCCACAGGCCTCTTGCATCTGTGTTTTTTGCGTGTTGCCCTTGGTGGGGTCTAGCTCAACCCCCACCACCTTGGTAGTCAGCGCCACAATGTCCGCATAGATAGTGTAGGGAACACTGAGTTGCTTGTGCCAGTTTTGGAAGGTCAGCTTGTTCTTAACCTCTTCAGGCATTTCGACCCGCACCGCCGCTTTTCCGATGCCCTTGCACTTGGGCTTATGACAGTCTAGGAGGTCTTCCCGAGAGAAACCGTGGAGGCAGAAGTATTTTCTCATGCATTGGGCACTCTGGTCCTAGAGCAAGCGGTTCAGGTTCTTGACCCAGGTGTAGTGATACTTTCCGGCCTTCTCTATCAGGAGGATGTTAATCCTGGGGCGCACCCCCGACTGCTGAGCCTGTGACTAATGACTCCTTTGTCCCTGTCGAACATGTTAATGGCCAGGCTGTTCTGCTGCTCCACCTTATGGATCTGAGAGATAGGTGAAGTTGAGACCATCAACTGTTGAATACTTCGTGGGCCTTTGGGGGTCCTTGGCAGTTGGAAAGAGTGCAGGCATTCGTCGTCCTTGTTCTTCACGTTAACGACAGCTTTCTTGCTCTGTAGAGCCGCAGGTAGCGCAATATAGGATCCCCCAAAGAGATTGGTAGCGGGCGATGTCTAACCATAGCAGTTCCACTCTGTCGACCACTCATCCAGTGCCTCTTTGCGCCCACTTCTCCAGAGTCTCGAGGAGGTGGTGAAAGGACTTGTCCAGTGCTTCATTCACCTCATGAGGAGCACTTCTTGCTTGTGACTGGCTGGAACGTAACCCCCCCTTCAGCTTAATGATCTCCTCAACCAACTTTTTGTGGATGACATGGCGAACGCCTTCCAAAAAAGACCTTGCACCTGTACCTAGGGTGTGCTCCTCATGTACATTCATTTGCCATCCTCGTAAATAGTTACCGACTACCCACGGGGTTTGCTTGAATAGCAACTTATTTGTAGGCCGCGTAGCCGGAGTGGGCCACGCCTGCCGGTCTGGCTGGTCCGACCTCGCACGTGGAGCTGTAGTGGGCCTCGCTTGCCGTTATGGCTGGCCCGGCCTCGCACGTGGAGCAGGAGTGGGCCTCGCTTGCCGTTCTAGCTGGCCCGGCCTCGCACGTGGGGCCGGAATGAGCCGCTAGGGCTCACTACTGAATGCCTGCAGGGCAGCACTGAGACACCGTGATGATGCAGCTGCAGGAGATATGACACATTGCTGTGCATGTTGTTGGATCAGTATTGTGCTTAACAGATTTCTCTCTAATTGACAGGCTGAATCCCCTTGAGTTGTGCAAGCACTGCAGCAAAGCCCCTCCGAGCTCGCTTTCCTGTATCAATATGCCTCTGAGCTATTCTACGGTCCCCACAACCCTGACATAGCAGTCTTTGATTTAATCCCAACCCCACATCGAGCCCTTTCTAAGCAGGGCACGATGATGTTTGCAATGCTCATACAAGCAGCTCTTGTCGCAGGGACTTGAACTACCAATCATCAGCCGCATACACTGGTTCGTACCTTTCCTATTTGATGGGTCTATGCCATATCATATTGTTTATTTAAATCAACATTTATAATACAACGCAGCGCCTCATGTGTCAATAAACACTTCACCGCCCACTCGGCCGCTCTGCACTTAAAACTCGTCACGCTGACTGCGTTCTGTCACGCTGAATACGTTCAGTCACATTAGTCTGAGCGGAACAGCTCAGTGAGACGCAGCTCTGCTACGGTGTAGCGCCGCGGTTCCCGCAGTCAGGCCGGCGAGAGTCACAACTAATTAACCAGTGGTTGGTGCACCCGCCGGGGGCAGGGCGGGCCCGCATATATAATTGTCTGGCACCATATGGTGGTCCTACAATGTCCTATTCTCCAAAGGACAAACATTCACGCACCGGCTGGGGCGGGTTTGAGAACATATGGGGTTTGCTGCGCTAGAACCAGTGGCTGGGGTCCCCTGTTGCCTAGCGCAGGATTTGCTGCGCCAGAACCACCCTTTTATATACAACTCGTGCACGCAACCACCCATGAATAGAAACCATTTCTAAGTCAATAATCACAGAAAATCTGGTGCACTGGTCAGTAATCCTAGCACATGGGCCATGGCTAATAGCAAGTTATGTTTATTGGTATCTCACTGCTCACTGACCAGTCACTGGTAGTGTTTGCACAGATCCTTCTGAAGGATTAAATCCTTTGGTTTTATGCACAGTTTGTCAGAAGAATCTTCATATCCCTGTTTCAGATCTGGCCTGGTCATACTTGAACCACGACTAATTGCAATTTTCTTTTATTTGTTTTCTCACTGCTAGTGTTTGCACACAATCATAAAAATCCTTCTCAAGGATTACATATTTTGGTTGTATTCCGTCATGCCTGCAGCCTACCCTTTGAAATACAATTGTGAAGTGCCTACAGTTGGTCGACTGCACAGATTCTCAAAAGAGTTGATATGCCTGGCCAAAAAATGTAATCGTAATCGTAATAGGAAAACTGTAATCGTAATCGTAATCGATTTTTTTCCAAGTGTGTAATCGTAATCATAATCACGAGTGTGTAATCGAGCCAGCACTCTAATCTAGCTGCCCTTAATACAAATAGGCAGCACATTCCACAGTCGAGGCCAATCACTAGGAAAGACCGGTCGCCGAAACTGACCAGCTTTGTTCGTGACACTTCAAGTAGATATTGTTGAGACGAACAGGTGCGTCCTGTAAGACACTATGTCTTCAACAGGATGGCCAGATACAGCGGCGCCGTCCCGTTCAGACATCGGAATACATGAAGAAATGTTTTAACTCGATTCACCATTTGACTGGCAGCCAGTGCAATTCTTTTAGAATGGGAGTTATGTTGTCACGGCGAGGTGTGAACGTGATGATTCTGGCTGCCATGGTTTGGACTCGCTGGACTTTGTAAATGTGGTCCAGCCACTAGCGCATTTTGTTTTCCGTTTCATTTGAACAATTTGCATATATATGTGTGTTTTTAACGGGGGAGTGTTTCGCATATCCTACACCGCCTGTTTCGTACCTGGCTGCCACCCACCTACTCGTCTGATTGTTCCTGTCTTTCACATACCGTATACAACCAACACAGATATGCACAGCAATATATATCAAGTTTACAGTCACAGAGACCAATTAATGGTTATGTTGTAGGCGGGTGCACAGGATAATGGTTGCGGTGGCTGTCTTTGCTTTATGTAAGACGTTTATCAAAAAGGGTTCTTCGAGTCGCGTTGAAGCGTATAGAGGACCCCTTTTTGTAAACGTCTTACATAAACCAAAGGCGGCCACCGCAACCATTATCCTGTGTATCCGCCTACACCATAGTCACTGAATCATCTCGGTGATACCTTTTTGCTAAACGTCTTACATAAATCAAAGGCGGTCACCGCAACCATTACCATGTGCATCGGCACAGCGCGTCTCAAAGGAGTCTTGAGCGAATCTCGACGATCTAACATGTCTGATATTTTGTGAACATCACGACACGTCCTGACCTCGTCTCCACCGCGTGTTGTGTCAATACTTGGTGTGCGGGGATTTAACGTAGAGACGCGGTCGAGACAAGACGCAGCAATTCCATTTGCCAAGAGTAGCTGGTCTGGAGGTCGTAGATCCTACACAGATGCTAATCAAGAAGGAGGCCAGGGAGACTGGAACCTCACAAACAGATTTTCATTTACAATTAAAATAGAATAATTGGCTGAAAATCGTAAGTTAACTTGCACAAGAAAGCACCTTTTGCAGTATTTGTCAAAAAAACTTGGGTGGAAGAGGGGACACACCTTCCACCCCAACTTGGCTAATTACACAGATTTTAAAAAATTACATATATCCTTGAATTTGGTATAAGAATAGCGACTGTGAAGGGGACACCCACACTCAACAGTATTTTCTATTTTGCCCAGCAAATGGTGAATTTATAAACAAATATTTATTACTTGGCTGAAAAACATGCTTTTGGTGTAACTTAATAACACAACCGTCTGGGTAGCAGGAGCTGACAGTTGTTTGTTTGTTACTTAGATATCGATGATAAGTTGCACGTCTTGTAATACGCGTCCGTGGCAAAAAAATCGTACAAACCTCTACCGCAGTGTTTTAACGTTGGAGGGGGGATGTTTTGCATATCCTACACTGCCTGCTTCTACTACAGAGCCAAACATTTGACGAATTGTGCATTTTTGATAAAACTGGCACAAATGTACTTTATGATGCATGGACACATTTAATGGTACCTAGGTGTTACGTTCCTTGAATTACTGCGTTCACTAGTGCAGAGCTAAGAAACAGCCAGGATGAGCCTAATCAACCCTCACCCTACGCCACGAATACCTTATACTGAGAAATACCCTGAAACCGACCGAAAACTGTTAATTGGACTGCATGATCAAGTTTAGCAGGAACATTAAATGAATACCCCGACAGTTTGCTCTTTGCAGAAGAAAAATCGGTGTTCGCTACCAAAATGTTATTTATAACACCTGTATTGCACTCTGAATGGCTATGGGCTTGTCAGAATCCTGTCAATGGCACGCCTATCCAGGTTGTAACCTCGAAAGAGTCTAGCATGTTTAGCTGAAGAGCCAGTTAAATTTATTTTCTTGCACACTATTTGACACCCGCTATGTCGATACCTTACACCGACCTAATACTTATTAATCACCGTCAAGCTCTTTTGATTCATAAAAAATACTTACCAATACAGTTGTGAAACGTTTGTAGACGCATAAAAAGATATATATATTTACAGAGAACAAATGTTAGGACCCACCCTTCCTCTGTAGGTGTCTCGGATCGTACGATCTGTTAGCTGCAAGCGGGTATTTTTTATCCAGTGCCGACCATTCACCACAGACACACTGTAGAAAACTACTTGTCTTCGTCCACCATGACATGCAAAGGCGGAGGACACGTGACCGCATAATGATGTGTTGCTAAACACGTGCCGCACTAGAACTAATATTTACAAATATATATTCAGCTGTTTAGTTAGTACGATAATGAATATCAGTGTTAAAGATTGCATCAATGGTTTTTATTTAACATAATATTTACCTGTTTTCTAACTGTTTCTTATGAAATATATAATTATTCTATTCATCATCAAACCCCAGGTGATGCTGCTATCGAGAGGTGTGGCTTGGTGGAACACACGATGCTGTGGCTAACGTGAATTCGAGGTGTAGCCATTTGTGTTGTTCATTCTTACTCAATGATACATTTCGCCATGCACTGACAATTATATTTTATTGTTGAGAATATAGCTCAACAAGAACTGACAACAAGAACTCGCATATTGGTGAATATATTATAGGTATTCATATATGAACCACATATGGATTCCTCAACCTCAAGAGGCACTAAAATCGTGTTCGTAAAACAAACGCATATGCAATATGACGACATTGTACATGGCGGAGATGGATTCCTTGACCCTGATAATGTTGGTTTAGACACGAAGAAGATTTCCTAGGCGGCCAACTTGAATTTCAATATGGCCGTCATCGTTGAATACTGCACACAACATAAATGGATTTCTTGACAGTTGATATTTTGGGTTGACACCAAGAACATGTTTTTTATTGCTTAGAAGCTGAGGTATGTGGATAATTGATTTCCGGGCGATTATTTTAGATGGCGGCTAGGTACCATGTCCATAGCGATGGGCACCTAGCTTTAAATTAATCCGTATATCATAAACTACACAGGTGCCAATTTTCATGCTTTTGTCACAAAGTCATATGCCTTAGCCTGCTATTCGTACCTGGCTGTCACGCAAATACTCGACTGATTGTTCCAGTTTTTCATATACCGTGTATAACCTATAATGACAGAAACAAGATTGGAAGCACAGTTTGCACTCACAAACACCAGTAAACAATTATGCTTAAGGCTGGTGCACAGGGTAAGGTGACTGTGGCCGTTTTGTCTTTCTGTGCGCCTTTACAACAACAACAACAAACTATGTTTATTGCACAAAAACAAACTATGTTTATGTTGTAGTGCCTGTTTTGGGTCATACAGTACGGTATGTGAAAGTGTGTTCCGTAAGACTATATTTTTTAAGGAAACAAGACCTTTGTTTGGACTGCTTACTCCTCCCTCAACGCTGCATAGCTTGGACATTTGTAAAATAGAATGCGATATATATATATATATCCAGCAGATATTATTTAAGATTCCTAAGTGAGTGGCGTGGAGTGGCTCCTGGCTCCTGTGGGCCTGCCAAGGCAGTGAACCGTGTTTGGACAATTATGGTTGTGTGACGTCGCTAAGATTGTACGACTTATGGTGACGATGCACGTGATCATCAGGGTCGACGTGAACATAAAGAATAAGTGTTCTGTGTGAATTTGGCGGAACTAACGTCTGACGTATATAAGGCGCGCGCACTGCGAGGGGAGACGTTAGAACGAATACACCATGGTTGTATTTCACCCGTCTCTTCTGGTGCTATGCGCACTGCTTCTCGCGACGTCATGGGGACAAGACATCCACGCTCCGGCCCATTTCTACCCATACGGACCGTTGGCTGGTGACACAGAGATTCCACCAAACGACGACGGCAATTCTCCTTCGATTGCACTACCCACTCAATTCGTGCTTTACGGGACCTGTATGAATACGCTATGGGTAGGTTTAATTTTTGTACGATGTTGCATGCTCGAAAACAATTGTGATTTGTTCCAGTAATGTGTTGCATCTAGCATAGCAAATAACAACAGTGTAAGAATTAATCGTATTAAATCCGTCTAGGTAAGTGGATTTAAGATTCCTTCGTGAGTGGCGTGCTGTGTTTCGGCGTGACGATCTATGCTGGGAACATTTGTCTAGTGGCCGTTTATGTATATACGCGACGAATATTACTGGCAATGTTTGTTTATAATTGTGTTGTGTTTCTTCGTGATGATTGGTACATGAAACCTTTGCGGTTCGCACAGTTCGGTAGTTCGAGAGAGAATCACTACAACTGTAAAAAGGTATAATGATGTTTTAATAGCAGAGTCTACGTACAAACCTGTGGCTTTACCAGCCAGTGCCAGGACTCTGCCCAGTACATGTACAATACAATATATACAAGAAACAACTGCTACAACTGTATCAATGCCTTGTATCAAACTCAGAACATATTAAGTAAAACACTTGTAGACATAGTGTTATTGACATATCTGATAGGTGACAATTAGTTATTGTCAATGACTATATAACACTAACATAAGTTACAATTAAACGCAACATGTATTTCAAAATAACATATAAGTAGACTGTGCACTTTTAGTTTACAATAACAGAAAGGTAAATAATGTAACATACCTGTAAAAAGGTGTAATGCTGTTTTAACAGCAGAGTCTACGTACAAACATGTGGCTTTACCAGCCAGTGGCAGGACTCTGCCTAGGTTGACACCTCAATCCCTTGATGGCTAATGTGTCAAATATACCCTTTTACTAAATACCTGCCACAGTGTGGCAGCTCTATGACAACTATAGTGTGTAACTATAGTACCTGCTACACTGGGAACATTTGTCTAGTGGCCGTTTATGTTTATACGCGACGACTATTACTGGCAATGTTTGTTTATAATTGTGTTGTGTTTCTTCGTGATGATCGGTGCATGAAACCTTTGCACCTAGTCTACTAAATACATATTCAGTTATAGGTATATTGGCCCGAAAATTACATAAAGACAACAATTGCATTGTTATTATGATTTTCCAATGTGTGATTCTTGGCAACTACGTTTCATAGTACAGTGTATTAGACAAAAAGATGTACAAGCGTACGCATGTTACGCTCGCTGTCAACCAAAATGTATATTTATAATGTGCTGCTAGACTGATACTGTATAACGTTCCAGTATTGTTGTTACTAAACTCTATAAAAACATGTATTGATACAATGATTCCTTGATCTCGGGTCACTTGAGTAAGTCAGGGCTTGTAATATTCGCATACTTTCTCAATTGTTCGTGCGTACTATGATTTTCTTATCTCAACATGATGGATTAAACTTTGATGAATTCCAGCAGATATTATTTACGCGACTTCAACAAATCATTAGTTACAATTTAGTGTCATTACAACTTCATCTAGCAAACTAGTCCGCATTCTTACAGAAGTAGTTCCATTGCGAGACACTGAGTAAAGGCTCGCCTCAGACAATTGACAAATGTTGGATTCGATGTATTTTTGAATCTGCATGACTCCTGTCGTGTACAAGATGTACCCAGCTATTAAGAGCACTCACACTGGCAATCGGAGCGTCGTAGAAGTCAGCGATCGTTGTAGAAGTCGTAGAATCAAAAGTCTGAGCGGGGCATAATACATTATTCTTATCTCACTGTGTTTTGTACGCTTGTCGGCTGCCACATGTAATGCCGTCTCATACAATTGACAGTATTACAAGTTTCAAGCAGTACCGTTCTTCGGTTTTACCTCTCGCCTTATCGTGAATGTTTCGGGATTGCTACGACGTCATAATTACGAACTGGACATTTGTGCTTCGCTGAATTTTACCTATTTTACTTATTTTATGAGAGAATGCTAATGTTATCTTAAGTGGGCAGTGGCAGTCACCATGGTGATCGTGTACACACGTCTTCAATTGCATCAACTATATTAGCAAACCACGAAAGCCTTCACGTTTTTTACAGAGGCAGTATATAACGATCTGAAACAATTAGGCATTTCTTGCGCAATACCGACCAACAGAGGGACCACTAGCGGTCGAAGACAATGCCAAGTGACTAAGTTAATTCCTGTGAAAGTGACTGCATCTAAAACCGATGTGTCCACCCGGTCAATATGCAATTGTACCAATTGTCAACGGGAGCAACCTGATACATGATAAACTACACCAAAGGTGCACGACTAATTCGCTTAGAGCTGCTGTTCGGAACACCCAGTCAGCGTGAGAGCTTGATAAGTGTCAACATATCCGGGGTCTGATGACTGAAAACAATCCAGACATATACTCGCTTACGGAAACCTGGTTCAGGCCATCGCATATTGCAGTAATTGCAGTGGTGCCACCTGGATTCGCTATGAAACATATACCGCGAACCAACGCTAGAGGCGGAGGCTTCGCCATTATCTTCCGTAAAACCATCTCAGTAACTGTACTTCAGCAGAACAACTATACTTCCATGGAGTCTGAACTACTTAGTAAAAGTCGGCCTCGAACTTTTCCGATTTGTAACAGTGTATAGATCTCCACCAAAACCAAAATCACCAAATGTTTTGGTATTTCTTAGAGAGTTTGCCGATCTCATCGATGACCTCACACTTACATCCGGTCAGGTGCTACTCGCTGGGGACCTCGATTTCCACTTTAACAATCCCACCAATGCACATACGAAACCAATTGTAGACCTTCTCTTCGCAATAAACCACCAACAGCACGTACAGGCAACTCACGAGAAAGGCCACATCCTCGATGTTATCATAACGAGATGTGGTGAGCTGCCTGTTAAAGATATTACCTGAGATGATTCATTCAATTCTGACCACTCCGCCGTTACCTTTACGGTCCCTATTACGACTGCAATCCCACCAAAGGGAACAATGACTGTCCGTAAGTTGAAAACTATCAACCATCAGGGAATCAGCCATGACATGACTTGCTCTGACCTAACTGTTCTGCAAGCCAGCGAATCGGCAGCAGCGGCATTTTCTTGTTACAACAATATCTTGTCAATACTCGACCAACATGCTCCTGCTAGAGAGTGCACCATCACCGTGAAAAACAATGTGCCGTGGTACAATCCGGACATCAAAATTGCAAAAGCTAAAAGTAAGCGGCTTGAACATCAATACAGGAGGACACAATTAACAGTTCACCGATACATGTTTGTACAGCAAAGAAATAAAGTCAACAACATGTGCGCTGAAGCGAAAAAGATTCATTATGAGGACATTTATTTCGGACGTTCGGAACCAAGCGCAATTCTATAACATCGCAAACATGCTACTGCATCGGGGCAACACAGCAACACTACCAACCTACGAATGTGTGGAATCGCTCACCAACGACTTTGCACACTACTTTGACGAAATCCACCACACTACAAGCGCCACATGCCCATGCTGTGAGTACCGACTTTCTGAGCAGAGACCACTCTGTCACAGGCTGTCATCTATCTCTGTCGTGCCTGCCATACAAGAAGAAACCGCGCAAATACTAATCAAGGCATCATCGAAAACTCGCAAACTTGACCCGATGCCTTCACCCTTGGTAAATGGGTGCTCTGATGTCATTACAACGCCTATTATGAACATCACCTACAAGATTTTGCTGGACAGAATGCTTGAAGAAATGAAAGTTGCTAACATCACGTCCGTATTAAAAAAGGCAAGTCTTGATAATGAAATCCTGGAAAGCTATCAGTCTATTTCAAACATATGTTTTTATCAAAGTTACTCACGCGGATTGTGGCAAACCTGTTGATTGCACACATGCGTGAAAACAACCTGTACATGCCGTTGTAAACAGCCTACCGACAGGACTGTAGTACTGATACTGCGTTTCTGCAAGTGCATATCAATGTAGTTCGGTGCATGGACGAACGCAAAGGTGTGGTTCTGCTGCTAATTGATCTGAGCGCAGCATTTGATACAATTGACCATGCCATTCTTTTAAACACTCTGGGTAACAGCATCGGCGTCGACGATCACTGTTTGTCATGGTTCGCTACCTACGTACAACACAGACAATCCACGGTGTTGAGCTCTAAACCTCACAAACTGACTTGCGGTCTCCCACAGGGTTCAGTTCTTGGACCATTACAGTTCAATATATGTATTACTTCTCTTGCCTCACTACTCAGCCAACATGACATGGCTTACCAGTTATATGCCGATGACATCCAGCGTTTCCAAGAATTTAGCCTGAGCGATAATATTTCACCCGATATTGCCAGTAGTTAGGAGGATACACACGCCCCAAACCACGCCCCCTTTTGTATCTAACTACGTGCATAAAAAACGTCGATTTCAAAATCGGGATCCTACTTATAAAAAAAAGATCAAAGGCTTTTTGGTAACCTGAGTGGAATCGGGATCCTAGTTATAAAAAACGTGATTGATGGCCTGTCACTTTTTGTGAATGACAGGCGCCCTCTAGCGATTAATAACAGCGTCCCTAGTTACGTGATAACGCCATCTAGCGATTAACCCAAGTCACACCTAGCGATCAACGTCCTAAGCGATCAACGACTAGCGATCGAAGTGTAACCACTCATAGAAGCCGGCGTCTGTCCTGGGAGCGTGACTATATAGGCGGTAGCGCTTTTTATCGGTAGTAGTCATGTTGTCGTCGTCGGAACGTATAAAGTTTGGCGGTTCGCGCTCCTTCTTGTCGAATATGTACAGGTGCCGATTGACGGCGTACGGTCGGGTCTTCCGATCCGTCGAGCACGCCTATCAGTATAGGAAAGCGCTATTCAACGAAGACCTCGCTTGCGCCGCGTGTATCAAAAGAACGCGATCGCCCTACGCAGCGAAACGACTCAGTTACGGTATTCGAAAAAAGAGAACGGGAACCGACTGGAACGTCGTTAGGGTCGCCTGTATGAAGGGGCTGTTGATAAGTAAGTTCGGCGGGGAGTTGAAGGCCGAACTGTTGGCCACCGGGGACGCCGACTTGGTGGAGTGGGTGCCGAGTAGGGAGGGTTTCTGGGGTACCCGGCTTGGTGACGTCGAGGGCGAGAACAAGCTCGGTAAACTGTTGATGGAGGTGCGCTCCTTTTATAAAGACGCGTAAAAAACATCAGCCAGTATCAGTCGTGAAAATGAGCGGACCGTTGTTGAAGCATCCGTTTACGTGTATAGTATCAGGGCCTACGGGATGCGGTAAGACGACGTTCGTCGACCGTCTGATACGAAGCGCTATGATCGATCCGGCGCCCGAAAAAGTCCTGTGGTGTTACGGGCAGTGGCAGCCCGCCTACGCGTCTATGGCTCCGGAAATAGAGTTCGTAGACGGCCTGCCGACTACGACGTATTTAGACGGTAAAAAGAGGACGCTTTTAGTACTCGACGACCTCATGGAGGAAGCCGATAGTGGGGTGACGGCGCTATTTACTAAAAAAAGTCATCATTGTAATACGTCGGTCGTACAACTCCGACAGAACATGTTTCCGAAAGGGGGAGAAAACCGCACAATCAGCCTGAACGCCCAATACTTAGCACTATTTAAGAACCCCCGAGACGTTGGTCAAGTAGGTCACCTAGCGAAACAGATGTATCCGGGAGAGGTCAAGTACATGATAGAGTCTTTCAAAAACGCGACGTCGCCGGCGTACGGCTATCTCTTCGTCGACCTGAAACAGGAAACGGAAGAGTACATGCGCCTGCGTACGTGTATATTTCCGGACGACCCCCTTCAGTACGTCTACGTACGGAAGGGTGGTGGTGGTGGTCAACTATAAGTAGAGAGGGACGTCGCCGCGTACGCATTAGTCGGTATGCCGGGAAGACGCGCGGTGGTAGCGGCGAAGCGACGACCGAAGGTGGCGACTAACGACGTTTCGGAGCGACGTCTGAAGAGACACATTTTCGCCCTGCAGTTGATGGATAGACATAAGCGGAACGTAGATCTGCGAAAAGCCGTGCTCGCCCACTCGGAGGTCGGTCTCATATGTAGTCTATGCGATTGCGCGTACAATATTCTGAGAGGGAACGTGAAGGTGTCGCCGAAGCAGAAACGCGTGTTGACAAAATACAGAGATCACCTGCGTGACTTGGTCAACAAACGAATTCCGGTGAAGCGGAAACGAGCCATCTTGCAAACGGGGGCGGGTGGTTTTCTGACGGCCCTGCTAGCGCCGTTAGCGAGCACCGTTTTCCTGCCACTACTCAAACAGTTCATCGGGGGTTAAGCGATGCAGTACGCGAAGAAGATGGCGTTGGTCGACCCGCGATTGGTGGAAAGTCTCCTTCAACCGCAGCAGCAGTCGAGCAGCACCCCTCGATTACGTGTACTGAGTAGCCTGGACAGCGATATGAAAGATATTCTAGAGCGATCGGATTTATCCGAGCGCGATAAGGTGGTGTCGTACAATCAGCTGCTGAGTCGCTACAACACTATAGAGGCGGCTCGAACGGCGCAACCGGTACGCGTGTCGATGGTCAACGCCGACGGCGGCGAGCTACCACAGACCACGGCGGCGGCGCCACCATCGTCGGAGGCCGTAGAGCGCGAAATCGTAGCCAGCATGCCGAAAACGCTGAAAGGGAAGGCGAGTCTACTTATCGCGAAAATGAAAGCCGATCCCTTGTGTCGATGGAACGAACGCGGCGAATTCGTGTACGACGGTAAAAACGATCGCGGGGAGTAACATGGTCGATCTAGTGAACGATCTCATGCGAACGAGAACGAAGACGACGCAGCCCCTAGGATGGCGCGCTTTCGGGTTGAGTATGAAGGGTATGAACATTCCTATGGAGTTCGTCGGCAACCCGCGCTATCGGGAGTACATGGAGCAGCGACGGCGGCGGCTGTCAAGAGAAGGAGAGGAGGCGACGGGATCGGTCAGTTCAGCGGGAAAGGCGGTGCGAAGACGACGTTCTAGAAAGAGAGCGTTGGACGATTGGGAATCGATGTGACGATGCCGTTAATACAACGAACGGTCGCCGTCGTTGGTCTCATCGTCATCGCGGTTATCGCTCTCTATATAATAGTCGTCGTTCGTCGATCGTCGTCGTCATCGTCATGGTGTCCGGGTGGAGTCGTCGTCCAAAACGAAACCTTCGAAAACGAAACGACGATGACGACGCTGAACTGAATGAACTCTACTTCGATCCGAAACGAGCGGGGAGTTACGGAGGTGTCGACGCGTTGCACCGCGCGTCAAAGGGGGGTCGACGACGCCCGGATGTCGAGAGGTGGCTAGCGGCGCAGGACGCTTATACTCTACACAAACCGGTTAAAAGACGTTTCAAACGACGTTGCGTTATCGTGGGCGGGCAAAACCAGCAGTGGCAAGCTGATCTGGTCGATCTGACTAGGTTAAAAAAACACAACGACGGTATAACATTTCTATTAACGGTAATCGACGTGTTTTCGAAGCGGGCGTGGTGCGTTCCGTTGAAGAATAAGTCCGGCGCATCGCTCGTCGCGGCCTTCGAGCGTCTGCTGAACGACGCGCCGCCGCCGAACGCGCTGCAGACCGATAAGGGGACCGAGTTTCTGAATCGACCCCTGCAAACGTTCCTAAAGAGTCGCGGCGTTCATCATTTCGTGACGCATAACGAGGAGACTAAAGCGAGCGTCGTGGAACGTTTCAATAGGACTTTGAAAACGCGCATGTGGCGTTATTTTACGAAACACGAGACGCTGCGCTACGTAGAGGCGTTACCGGATTTCGTGCATTCGTACAACAACGCCTATCATCGAAGCATCGGTAGGACGCCGGCGAGCGTCGACGCGACGAATCAGGAGGAGGTATGGCAACGCCTGTACGGCGGCGGCAGTGGTAGGGGAAAAAGAACGAAACTTCGCGAAGGCGATCGCGTGCGTATCAGTAAGACGAGGGGTCAATTCAAAAAAGGATACATGCCTAATTGGAGCGAGGAGCTCTTCACCGTCGTAGAGGTGCATCCGTCCGAACCCCCCGTTTATCGCCTGAAGGACGACGCGGGGACACCGGTAGAGGGCGCCTTCTACGAACAGGAAGTACAACGCGTAGTCGTTCCGAAGGACAAACTGTATCGAGTGGAGGCGGTTCTGCAGCGGCGGCGTCGTCGCGGCGGCGGTTCGGAGGCGCTCGTGAAATGGAGCGGTTACCCGGCCTCCTTCAACAGTTGGATCGACGCCGCGGCGCTCGTGGACCTATAGCATGCGTTGGACGCGTCACGAGGAATGCTGGCGACTGCACGAGTCGTGCTTATGCGGGGGAACGGCGCTCCTCCCGTATAAGGGGCCCTGCTGTACCCGCAGACCTCAGTGGCGCTATGGAGGCGAGGGACGAGCAGCCGACGAAGAAGACTACCAAAGAGGACTCCGTCGACGCCGCTACTGGTTTAGAGAGGCCGACGACGACTACCAACGAGGACTCCATCGACGCCGTCGAGAACGCCGACGACTCCACCGTCCACGAACCCGATCCATGGCGGCTCTGCGGTAACGAATGCCCAAAGGCCGAAATCGTATTCCTCTGTCAGGTCATCGTCCTGTACTTCGTCATCGCCGTTAGTATATACAATTTAACGCGGGGTCAAGGCGACTCCAATCTGTGGACGGCGCTGTTGAGCAGCTGTCTCGGTTATCTTCTCCCGAGCCCGTCTATGAGCGGCGGCGGTCGACGACGACGACGAGACGATGGCGGTATCGTCTGACTTTTACCTGACGCTACCGAGCAACGCGTCTACGAAGCGGCACCCCGAAAATACGTTGACGCACTACATCACGACGCTGCCGCGACGGTTCGACCTGACCGGCGGAGAATGGGAATGCGGACTGGTGACGCTACAGTATCCGCACACGTGGTACAACGTGAGAGAGGCGGACGCTACCTTCTACCTGTCGGCGCGGCACGGTGAGGTGGGTCTTTTCACTACCATGGACGGTATCGGGATATACCGACAGGGTACGATTACTCACGGTTTCTACAACAACGTTTTCTTGCTACTGCGCGAGCTCAACGAGGCGATAAGGAAATTGTGCACCGATAAGGTGAGGGTGCAGCTAAAGTACAGCGGCGTCTCTAACCGAATAACGCTGCGTATGACGGCGGGTGTCGCCTTTACCCTACCCGATACGGGTCGTCTGAAGAACGTGCTAGGTTTCCACAAGAACGTCATCGTAAGTCCGCCGATGCTGGGGCCCGAACCGGAAGTCGTCATTATCGAGACGTCCCCCGCCTCGTACACGTACGCGTACGAAGGTCGAAATACGGTGGATATGAAGGCGGGCGTCGACACCCTGTACGTGTACACGGATCTCGTGGAATCGCGCGTCGTCGGCGACGTGTACGCACCGCTTCTTCGAAATATCGCCGTCTTCGGTACGAACGGTAGCGTTATTTCGGAAACGTTCGATCGCGTCCAATACGTGAAGCTGCTGCGGCATCAATTCGATACGATCGAGGTCGATATAAGAGACGATTGCGGTCAACCGATACCATTCGAGCGGGGGAAGCTAGTGGCGACGCTTCACATCAGACGCTGTAAATCGAGATTGTTTTAACCATGCCGAACCCGTACGAGGACTACTACGTTCGACAGGTAGGCGGTCAACTACCGGTATTCATCGGCAGTCGAGGTCAGCGCGGACACGGTCTGGGTAATATCTTCGGGAGCCTGTTTCGAAGCGTCATGCCGCTTTTTAAGAGAGGCGCCCTGGCGTTGGGAAAACGAGCGCTCAAAACCGGCGTGAACGTGGCGCGGGACGTCGTCGGCGGCGGCAATCTGAAAGCGTCGGTAAAACGACGCGCGAAGGAGGCCGGCGTCGATCTTCTCGACGGCCTATTGAAAGGGCCGGCGCCGAAGAAGAGACGGGTGAAAAAAAGACCGCCTATAAAGAAGCAGCGACCGTCAGTAGACGGAAGCGGGGACGTCGACCGGTCGATATATTCGACGCGTAACGATGGCGTTCGTAAAGACAGCGTGCGAGGGCGTGAAGGCCGAACTGGACCTGTTCGCCGGACCGGTGACGCAGAAGAGCATCGAGAGCAGTTATCGGACCGCCTACCAACCGCTGACGGCTCTCGACGCCGGCGGTCCTATCGAGTTCCTCATTCCAGGGTCGGGTAACGACTATACGGACCTGGCGAGCCTTCAAATGTACGTCCGCTTCAAAGTGGTTCAGGGGGACGGTACCGATCTGGCGGCCGGCACCAATGTGGCGCCGGTCAACAATTTCCTTCATTCGCTGTTCAGTCAAATCGACGTGTCGCTGAACGGTACGCTCGTGACGCCGTCGACCAATACGTACGCGTACCGGGCCTACATCGAGACCCTGCTGAGTTACGGTAGCGACGCGAAACGATCGCATCTCACGGGGTCGTTGTGGTACAAAGATAGCGCCGGACACATGAACGCGCGCGGGGACGATAACACCGGGTTCGTAGCGCGACGCGATCTGACGGCGGCCAGTACCGAGGTGGATATGATGGGACGCCTGCACGTCGACGCGTTTATGCTAAACCTCCTCCTACCGAGCGGCGTCGACACGAAAATACGCATGATCCAGTCGAAGGACGCCTTCGCGCTCATGGGCGCGGCTGCCGCGCCGGGGTGGCATATCGTGATACGTTCGATTTACCTGGAAGTCCGAAAAGTGAAGTTGAACCCGGAAGTCCAGCTGGGTCATATCAAAGCGTGGCTTTTGGGAACGGCTAAGTTTCCGATGCGCCGCGTCGACTGCAAGTCGTTCTCGATAACCGCGGGTACGCTATCGCACACGCACGAGAACCTGTACATGGGCACGATTCCGAAACGCATAATCCTGATGATGATCGACAACGCCGCCTACAACGGAGACTACACTAGAAATCCGTTCAACGCGCATCACAACGACATAAACTTCCTCGCGCTCAACGTCGACGGACGTCAGGTGCCGAGCAAGCCGCTGCAACCGGACTTTCCGCACCACCGGTACATACGAAGCTACATGAATCTCTTCGAGGCCACCGGAAAGGCGGGCGAGGACGAGGGGAACGACATATCGCGATCGGACTTCGAAGCCGGCTACACCGTCTTCGCTTTCGACCTAACCCCCGACTGCTGCGACGGGGACCATTTCAACGTCGCGCGTCAGGGGAGCGTGGGCGCTAACATGCAGTTCTCGATACCGCTACCCCGACCGGTGAACGTCATCGTGTACGCGGAATTCGAGACGGTGATGGAAATCGATCGGACCCGGAACGTCCTGTACGACTGTACCTCGTAATGGATACGTTCCAACTGCTGCGTCGCCTCGAACTCGATGCGTACGCTAAACACATCGTCCTCGGCGTCGTACCTAAAGACGCGCTACTTACCACCACCACCACCACTTACCCGATGGCCTTCGTGTGCAATACCGACGACGGCGGCGAACCGGGGGAGCACTGGGTGGCCGTCTACGTCGACCGCCGAGGCGTCGGCGAGTACTTCGATTCGTACGGTCTTCCGCCGCTGCACGCCGACTTCCGCACCTTCCTGCACCGACACTGCGGCGACGCGTGGACGTACAACGACAAGAGACTGCAGAGCGTCGTCTCTAACGTGTGCGGACAATATTGCGTCGCCTACCTACTCCTGCGATGTCGCGGCATGCCGTTGACGACGTTCCAGAACATATTCGGCACCGATCGGGTGGCTAATGACTGTCTCGTATTCGATTGGCTAAAGCCATTGCATTAACGCTTCGCTTTTACGTGTATAGTAGTAGTAATAAAAAACAACGACGATGAAATGTACGCACTTGTGTTTGTTTTATTATTATCCTACCCTACCTACATACATACATACATACAGAACCCTACCCCTAGGCGGCCCCCCACCCCTAGGGTAGGTTTAGTTATACGAGTTAGACGAGTATCGGCGCCGTGGTGACGCCATCGTCGAGCACGCGGCGTTTAGCATAGAAATAGCTCAACGCCGCGCGCTCTTGAACGTACGTCAACACGGACGAGTTTTTCACTTGGAAACCGTAGTTCCAACCGACGCCGCTGCGTCGGTCGCGCAGTACGGCGAGGAAGTCGTGCTCGTCGATATCGTTCTGACGTTTACTCAATCCCTTCGTGCTGTACTTCGCGCCGCAGTCGCCGCCGAAGCAGTAGTACGTCTTACTGCACAGCGCCACGATTCCGTCGCCGCGCCACTCTTCTTTGAAGAGACCCGGCGTTCGACGATCGAATAGAAGACGGCGCGCGCAGCAGCCCCCACCCTCCCACGTCAGTCCGGCGACGCGGCACCGTACGTACGCGTCCACGTGCGCGTCGCAACATTCGGCCGGAAACCAGAGCGATCGCGTCCGGAAGTAGTGTTCGCGCGTCGCTTCCGGTACGAGCGCGTCGATGTCGTGACCCGCGAGGGCTATGTACGCCGAATCGGTGTCCATAGCGCAGTACTGAAAGAGCGGGCGTGGAATGTAGGCGTCGACGAAGTCGTAATAAAACTCCAGCATTCGTAATTTCGCGTATTGATACACGAAATAACCGATTTGAATCGGCAGATCGTAGACGACGGTGCGCTTATTCAGCGCCACCTCGTACAGCTCGTCGTCGACGACGACGTCGAGTTGCCGGAAGCGACGGTTGTTGACGAGTCGCGAGGCGCCTACCGACGTAGCGTACTTGATATCCCGGTGCCGATCGACGCGCGTAATCGTCTTCCCGTACGAACTATTGCCGAGTAGTTTGAAGGTGTCGGCGATGATCGCTTTATCGGGGTCGACGTCGCCCTCGCGTCGCGCCGTCGACACCGTATCGCCGAAACGACGAAAGCAGGCGATCGGCGTGTACTCGATCACCTGGTAGATGCGCGCGACGACGAGCCCGTGCTCCAGATACCAGCGTAGAAGGGGCGTGGCGAGTACGATCGCCGTGCCGAAGTAGCTACCAACGAGCGTCCGTTGAGGTCGGGTGAGTAGCTCGTGTGACTCGGCGTAGCGGCGCATGAACGGGCTGAGGTCGTCGCGTGCGATATCGACGTTCTTGAATACGGGCTGCATTTCGGCGAACTTAGCGCGCAGCGCTTCCGGCACGGCGATATCGCACTGCACGAGACCGAATAGAGAGCCGTCGCGTACACCCGCCAGTATCGTCGAGTGCGTTACGCGCCTCGCGTCGGGTCGCGTCACGGCGGGGGGTCTCACGGCTCGCCACTGGCACTCCCACATTTCGACGACGGCGTCGACGTGGCGGCGCAGGTAGGACGTCACGGCGATCGTCGCGGCGTACAGAGTCGTCATCGGTTGACCGTTGACGGCGTTCGTCGTCACGTGCGTCTGGCATATCGGGCAGCCGTGAAAGAAACAACCGTGAAATTGATACGCCGTTCGCGTGTCGGCGCACCAACCGTCGACTCGGTACTTACCGATGCGCTTCTCGCGGCCGTTCAACTGGTGTCGTATAGGGGCGTCTATTCGTTCCGCTTCGTACGTCAACCACTCTACGGCCATACGACCGTAGCGGTGCACGTGTTCCGCTCGAAAGTCGTTCTCCGCGCGTCGGCGCGTGTACCAACCCGTCGGCATTTCCCGCATCATCGCCGATAGATAGAGACAGTTCGCGTCATAGCCGACTATCGAACGACACGGGTTGTCACCGCCTCGAATCGACGTCACGCCGGCTTCTTGATGACGCGAGAAGATGATCGATGGACCGCCGACGATCTGCGACTGCAGTAGGCGGTGCAGGTCTTTGTTCGGTTCGTTGTACAACGAGAAATGGATTGACGACGGCAGGTCGTTGAATAGGTACAACAACGTCAACCCCGGTACGCTGATGGCGTCCTTAAACATGTCGATGCGCTGACGGCGATAGAAGGCGAACTGCCGCTCGAGGGCCTCGAGAAACGGCGCCACATCTCGGTTATTATACCAGATTAGAAAATCGCGCATCGTCGTCATGCACTCGTCGCGCCATGCCGTCGCACAAATTTCGTACGCCTCCGCGGAGATTCCCTCGCGTTTCAGGTGGCTGTAGAAAGTTTCGCGCGGCGGTAGGACGGTCTCGTCCAGGCGCGTCAACGCGTCGATATATTCGTACGGAAAGTACCCCTTGGTAGCCGCGCAGTCGTACGCTTTCAGATAGCGCTCGTAGCTGACACCGGGTGCGAGGTAATTAGTTATGTCCAGAAATTTCAACGTCGACGTCGTCAGGCACATGTAAGCGTTCTGTCGTTTAATCGTGAACGTCGACGCTGTGTGCTGCGCGTCGTCGGTTATGAGCAGGGGGGTCAAGTACTTTTTGACGACATTCAAATCGTACTTACCGCTGTTGAAACCCAGTACGGGCATTTGACGAAGGTGCGTCCACAGGCGGTCGGCGAGTGCGGCGTACGGTGACGCGTCCTTGGCGTCGTCGTCACTTCGTTGCCGCCAGTCTTTATCGAGCGCTTCGATCGCCTCAAAGACCGCGCCGTAGCGGGGGCGTAGAAGCGCGCAAGCCGCCGCGCTCACGGCTTCCAGGTCATCGATGAGGCGACGCGCTAGGTCGGCCGAATCACCGGTCGTGACGTAACAGCGCGCCGCTTCGTGTCCTGGCACGTTCGACGCGACGCTCACGCTGAGCAGTTCGTGTCGCGCTAGCCACCGACATTTATCGGTATCCGGCGGTAGCTCGTTGGTGGCGAAATAACATTCAAAGTCGAAGGTCGCGCGGTACGGATAGTAGCGCAGATCGTCGTCGCCGACGTCGATACCTTCGTCGTCGAGTCGTTGAAATACGGACGGCTTCGGTCGGTAGACGCCACCGGGAAACACGTGACGAACACCGCCCTCGCACGTCGCTTCGTGACGTCGTAATAGTGACGGGTACTGCCAGAGGGAGTTGCCGCATTTCGAGCACTTGTACGTTTTCGCGTACGCGCGCAGATCGGTTATGTACGAAAAGTGATTCTCGTACAGGTTGACATTCAGGGTTGTGGGGTGCGCTTCGAGCGATCGACGGACTAGTTCGGCGGCGCCAGTCGCCGTTAGTCGATAGACGACGATGTTGATACGAAAAAACGTCTCCACGCGTTCCAGTTCGTTCAGGCGCACGCCGATCGGCTTCGGGGCGTAGCGCGCGCTCAGTTGTTTAGCTACTCGCGTTAAACGGATTGTATTTAGGTGCTTCCCACTACCACCACCACCACCTTGCCGATGGAGGGCGATGCATCGGAAGAGGCATAGAGGATCGTCGTAGGGCTTGCCTCCCCGAGCGTTCGTCAACGCCACGATGTGCTTGTTGTTACGTACGTAGGCGGGGAGCGCGGTGCCAACGCACCCGATAGGATGGTTTAGGATGGCGTTCACGAAGTAGGTGGCGTTCGTTACGAGCTCGACCACCCACTCCGAATCGGGGCGCTGCGCGATGACGTACTGTAGTACGTCGGTCGTGCGCACGAGATCGAGGAATCGTTCGAAAGAACGGCTATCGGTTACGAGGGCGGGTGTTTCGAGAAGGCGACCGCAGCAGTTACAGGACGAATGAAAATAGCGGTAACGACCCGATACCTTGTGGCGTAACACGAAACCATAGCTTACGTTTATTTTAAACGCATTCTTTCGTTCGCTAAACATAACCCTCAGACGCGGTTCGAGCACCCGCGTACTCGTACAGGCGGTCATGCGATAGTTGTAACGGGACTGTACGACACCGATCGCTACCGACGTCTCTATGCTACGTCGATGCTCGTCCACGACGCGCTGAAGAGCATCGGTTGAGGGTGGTGGTGGTGGATTATCATCGGGGGGTAACGACACCGCCGGCTGACCGCACCGTTCCCTCAGGTGTCGTAGCATCCCGGCGCGCGTACTGTACGTTACGCCACATTTCGGACACTCTCGTCGCTTTACGCATAGCGCATCATCGCCGCATCGTTTCGAACTCTTCGCGTGTCGCTCTAACGCCGACTGTTTCAAGAAATAAGCACCGCATTTCGGACATTGCCACCTAGTAGGTGGCATATTTTTCTTTGTGCTGCTACTTTTTCGAATACCTCTATTTATAACGAGGTACGGACATGCGCAGTGAGTGATGTAACGTGGGGGTGGTGGTTTTGTTAGGTAACGGGGTGGTGGATTTGTTAAGTAACGGGGTGGTGGTTTTGTTAAGTAACGACTAATGATATCGAGGTACGGGACACACGTGGTGTGGTGGCTTTGTTAGCGACGCGTATGGGGTGGCGGTTTTGTTAAGTGGGGTGGTGGTTTTGTTAAGTAACGACTAATGATACACCACGTGGTTTTTTGTTAGGTGCTTATTGGGGTGGTGTTTTTGTCTTAAGTATATGGGGTGGTGGTTTTGTTAAGTAACTGTGTGTGTGTGTGTGTGTGTGTGTGTGTGTGTGTGTGTGTGGTGTGGTGTGTGTGTGTGTGTGTGTGTGTGTGTGTGTGTTAACTCGGAAACGAGGAACGTACATTTTCAACGTTTTATTAAGCGTGTCGTACAACGAAAAGCGATATTAAGCAAAATCAGCAGAATAGGCAGTAATGTTCATTTTTTAATTTAAAGGCCGCTTCTGCACTGTACGTAGACGTGCACTGCCGACTCTAGTCGAGCTCGATTGACGAATTCGCGCCAATTCGTACCGAGGAGCCAGTCGGATACGAACTGTACCAAATACAATTCCCCAGCTCGCCCCGGTTGCTGTCCGTACGCCTTCACGTGTAGTAACTCCACCAGACGTATGAAGGTTGGTATCAGTGAGTGCTGCAGACACGATTCCAACACTACGTTGAAGTGTTGCGTGACGAGTTCGGCTACGTTCTCGTAGCGCCGTGCGTACTCACGAGTAGGCCTACCCGCCCGATAGCCGATCATATGCACGTACGGACATCCCTCGTTAACTTCGCAAGCACCGCATCGATCGCGCGCCGTCTCCAATATCAACTCACCGAGGTGCTCAGCGAGGAGGGCCATCGCATGTCGCTCATAGCGACAGGCCACCTGACCACGCCCCGGTTCGACGACGCGTCGTTGCATCGCGTCCAACGGTACAATCTGGTGTAAACTTTCGTAAGGCGGTGGTGTACCAAGCGCCTCCTCAATGATAGCATCCAAGGCGCTATCGACATCGCCCGCGCATCCCTACAGCACAAAAGCAGGTGCCTACAAACACACATTTCCCACGGCGAGCGTGCGCACGTTCAGGCCGTCGCGCTCTCTACAAAACACATTATTATAATTAATCCACCTCTTTTGCTGCGTTAACACGAGCCATCAACGCGGCGTCTTTCCTCTCACTATCCGTCACCGAACGATCGAGTAGTGTTTGTACGAACAGGGCAACTTCGGCGTATCTCGCACGCATCCGTTCATTATTGGCTAACATTTCCAGCAGAACTCGCCGCACCTCCTGTAGACATACAACAAATAAATGTCATGTTTTATATAGGCTGAGCGCCTTTCTAGTAGGCTCTCTTTGCTTCGTAAGCCGAACACCAGGCCATTACGTAATTTTCCGCTATCTCGTCTAGTAAGCGCGCAGCTTCATCACTAGTCGGTTTACTAGTTAGCAATGCCGTCACCAGCGGGGCCTCCTATAACACAAGAAACCCATTACTATCAACGACTCTCCTCAGTGTGCGCACCGTATACGACGGCTCACCTCCCCAGGTAGTCTTACGAACACTGATCTCCACTTTAGTGCCGGCCAACTCAAGTACAGTATCGCGAAGTTCCTCCTCGTTTAACTCCACCAAGTAATCAGCCCGGTACTCAACCAGCTTTGCCATTTGCGTGTCAAACAAAGTCAGCCACATTTCATCTTCTTCGTCATCTCCATCTCGAATCATGACACGCAAAGCAAAGTAATTTTTTACCTTATCAGGTTCCCCGTGGGTTCGACATAACATCACGCCGTCTGTGTTTTCATACAGTTTGCGTCGACATTGGGAACATCCCCTGTACGTGCATTTATCACGATAACTCACAGCCTCGATATATGCTGAAGTCTTAAGCTTGTAGACACCGTTCTTAGAACCGGCCAGTTCCCTTACACTCACCAAGGTAGCCTGTGATGGCGTTGCAGTGCTGCATTCTCGCTCAAGCGAGGCCCGTCTAGTCAGCGGTGCCGCCAACCCCGCTTCTTCTGCCCCTCGTTTACGACCAAACGAGGACGCAACCAACAAGGGTCTCTTAGCAGCTGGTGTGGTCACTTCCGCAGGCGGCTGTTGTTGACTACCGCTCGCCTTACACGCTTGCTTGCGCATCGCCTTCATCTTTTTCAACGGTGCAGTCATCTCGTCGCGATCGGCCATTCTCGAGGTTGAAGAACTTCTACGGCTGTTGCTGCTGAAATCAGTCACACCACTTGCATTATACCTCATACAAAATTTTCCACCGCTTTATATAAGCAACATACGGCGCATGCGTACTTAACGCATACCCCCCTAATCGATGTTTCTATTACAACGCATAACCGCCTAGTATCCGATGACTTTTATTTCCGGAAAAAAATCAGACGGTCATGTAGTGCGTTCGTTGACAAACGTTTATTTACAGCCAATTTTTCTACAATAACCACACCACTTAATCCCCTACACGCCACTGATCCCACACAACGCTTAAATTCATACTTTTAACCCGTCGTTTACGGTTTGGAAAAAGCATTGTTCGCGCTTCACATTCCTTTCACGATAAGAGCCCCCCATTAGCGTCACAGCTGTTTTGCGTCACCATCCGATTTCTAGCCAGCGCCAAGAAAAAAATTACACGGTCACTTTAGTGCGTCCTGCGTTAAATGTTACTTTCACATCGAATTTCTCTATTATTAACACTCCACAATATGCCTGATCCCTAACTAAGCGGCTGCAACGGTTCATTTTGGCATTTAAACGGTCGCTTATTGATATTTTGATATCTTTCCTTTCACTGTTTTTACGTAACTTTTGCGCATGCGCTCTTAACACATACCTAACGTTACACAACAACGCACCGGTTCGCTCATTCTTTGTCATGGCCACCTCCCGAGCGCCAGCTACGCCAACAACTGCCATTACGAAAGAACAAAGGTACTTCTTATTTTCATCTTATTTCTTCATTTACCTATTAGTATTTTCTGTTCTGATTACCTCGATTTATAATTTTCTTTAATTATTTCTTAGAGCTGTCATTTTTAAATACGGTAACTTACTATTTTCATATTTTTATTTACTGATATTTTCATCTTATTTCTTCATTTACCTATTAGTATTTTCTGTTCTGATTACCTCGATTTATATTTTCACTCATTCCTTTATTGGTTACTTTAATTATTTTCTTCATTTACCTATTAAACTATAAGTTTATTTTAGTGGCGATTTTTTTCCGATTACCTCGATTTATAATTTCCTTTAATTATTTCTTAGAGCTGTCATTTTTAAATACGGTAACTTACTATTTTCATATTTTTATTTACTGATATTTTCCTATACATATTTCACTTATGTTACATGTTTTCATTCACAGAAACCACCTACGAGCCACCATCAGGCTACCAAGACGGGGATACGTAAATATGACCATCCCCCTCTGTCGCGTTACCGGGATCGTACGACCGCCAACGCCCGACGAGCTCGAGGATTCGTTGGACAACACCGGGACGGGATTAACCGATACCGACCGGCTCCGGCTCGATCCTAACATAGCCAACCCAGTCACAATAGACCAACCCGACGGCATCATGACTTCGTTTACTATACTAGGAGCGAACGGATCGTGGTACACGCCCCCACCGACCGATGAACTGTTTGAAAGACGGGGGTTTAATACACCGTTAATGCCGATAGATAGCTCTACCGAATTGCAACGGTATCGTGAGGCAGCTCGTATGCGCGCTGCTCGACTACCGCGTTTGGAACAAGTGGTGTGACTCTGAATAAAACACCGTTCACATTCACTCGTTTTCTATTATCTATAAGTACTTACCGTTGCTTACAGCCTTTTTTAAATTATATATTCCACTCGTTTCGTTTTGCTAGTATACAAACATACCGTCATTCCGCATCCATTTGTCCACCGCGTAAAAATTCCGCTACCTCAAAAACCAGGCCGTTGATTATTGCTTTTCAACGCATACACAACGCCAACCAGCTTATTTCAGCATCGTTACACAAACCGGCTAACATCGCCCCAGCCGTAGATCTATTTTCAGCCGCCCGTATCTAGGCCGACCGGTCGCGTCTCAACTTTCACCGCTACCGCGATATCCAGGGTACAGCGGTTAATCTCGCTCACATTGGGTTTAACGCATTCGTAACCACGGTGGTTTTAGCGTAACCACGGTGGTTTTACCTATAACATAACCACATTGGTTTCTGCTATACCCCCGTATCGTAACTAGGGACGCTGTTATTATATAATTCGCTAGATGGCGTTAACGTAACTAGGGACGCTGTTATTCTTCGCTAGATGGCGTTATCACGTAACTAGGGACGCCGTAACTAAGGACGCCGTAACTAGGACGTTGTTATTAACCACTAGAGGGCGCTTTTCATTCACAAAAAGTGACAGGCCATCAATCACGTTTTTTATAACTAGGATCCCGATTCCACTCAGGTTACCAAAAAGCCTTTGATCTTTTTTTTATAAGTAGGATCCCGATTTTGAAATCGACGTTTTTTATGCACGTAGTTAGATACAAAAGGGGGCGTGGTTTGGGGCGTGTGTATCCTCCTAACTACTATTGCCATCACGAAAATAGAACTCTGTGTTGCCAGTATCTGTCACTGGATGAAAACCAACATGCTGAAACGCAATGATGATAAAACGGAAATCATCACCATCCAACCGAAATCAGCAACCCAAAACGTTCTTCCTGACGGTGTAGCTATCTGCAACGTTCGCGTGTTACCAACACACACACACCAGAAACTGACGGTGACCTTTGATTCCAATATGTCCCTTGAGCGACACGTAACATACGTTTGCAGAAATGCGTATTACCACCTCCATAGCATTGGACGCATTCGTCGTTACTTAGACAAAGAACACACAAAAAAAATTGTGCATGCGCTAGTTATTTTGCGAATTGACTGCTGCTCCCACCTCCATATCTATCAGCACTTCTCTCTGCGTATCGCCCGAAACGCTTCAAGAGCATGGAATCAACTACCACTCGCAGTGCGCTAATGCACTTGTGTCAATCACTTTAAAGTGACACTGAAGATGCATATGTTTACGAAGACGCATCTGTTTATAAATTATTGTAAAATTCGATAATATAAATTATTAATACCTTTATTTTAATTAATGTAATATTATAATTTATTTATTTTATTGTCTTAGTAGCTTGCATACTTGTGTTTATTTATTTATTTTAAGAAAGTGTAGTTGAATTTACTTAGTAGTAATGATTGCATATGTTGTAGCACGTTAGTATTTTTAAATATATATTGTATTATATGTTATTAATTTATTTGCAATAACCATTGTTAAGCGCCCCAAAACAATTATTTGGATGGGGCGTGTGTACGTATGTACCGTGTCAGTCGCGTGCGATGGCGGTCACGGTCCTCCAAACTGATATTTGCATTTTGTTGCAATTCTCCTCGAATCATTATTCGATATTGCATCGTTTGTAGGTGAACACGAACGGCATTATTTCGTTCGATGGTGCAAATTCTTATTATCGTTTTAAACCATTCGACTCTGGGAAATACAATCATCCGGTGGTGGCGCCTCTATGGTGCGACGCCGATACTACTCTAAACAACGGTCGGACGTACTACAGGGCAACAACGAACAGCGCAACGCTACAGCAAGCGTCCATTGACGTGTCCAACGGGACAGGATTTGACGCTACCTTTGTGTTCGTGGCCACGTGGCACAACGTCACGTATGCTATCGGGGATAATGATATTGTAAGTAAAACATGCAGTCAGAGTTATGCACTCTCAGCACCAGATGCGCGTGTGCGTGTGCGTGTGCGTGTGCGTGTGCGTGTGCGTGTGCGTGTGCGTGTGCGTGTGATCATACGCCTACTATCTTTAATCATTTAGTTCTACGTATTATTACACAACATAGAATATACATGCACGTTCTTTCGTTCTTTCTATCCCTATCTTGTTTTCTCATCTGCAGCACGACCCTCGGTATAAATGACGACGTCATAACATATATAATACAATTGCCTAGCAGCTATTATGAGAGCGAATGGTGTGTCTTAAATAAAAGGAGTCACTAACCCCGTTTAAGGAAATAACATGATCTCATTTATTTTGCAGATGTTTGTTTATTGTTATTCATAATTTCTAAATATGGAGCTAAATAAACTTTCTTGCTATTATTCAAAATAAAGTCATCAGTAATTGCAGCTTATACAAATATTGTAATAATTACCTTATAACAGTTGTGATCGTTACTTGCAGGCGAACTTCGATTCGTTTCCGACGAACACATTCCAGACTGTACTGGTTACGGACGGTAGCACCTCGTTTGTAATCTTCAACTACGGCAACATCGAGTGGACACTTCCGCGGTACAGTCAAGCCGTTTACGCAGTGGTAAGTACCTTACTAAAATGTTAAGACCTACGTAATTTAACACATATAGCTATATACAACACGTATTCCACCATTTCCAGAATCAATTATTAGAAATGGTTCCATGAAGCATTGGTGTAATAATTGATGAATAGAGTTGACACGTGTTGGCTTAGACAGTCACGGAGGTCAGACACGATGGGCTGTACTGCAATGAAGCGAATGGTTGATATCGTTCCCGGAGTTTCAGAATAACCTACGACATGTGTGTGTGTGTGTGTGTGTGTGTGTGTGTGTGTGTGTGTGTGTGTGTGTGTGTGTGTGTGTGTGTGTGTGTATATGTGTGTGTGTGTATGTGTGTGTGTGTGCGTGCGTGTGTGTGTGTGTGTGTGTGTGTGTGTGTGTGTGAGTATGTGTGTGTGTGTGTGTGAGTATGTGTGTGTGTGCGTGCGTGCGTGGGTGCGTGGTGCGTGCGACCGTGTATGCGTGCGTTCGTGTGTAAATATAATAAATCGTGTGTATGTACGACTTTGGTCGTTGCTTTTGGTAACTCCCAAAAGACCATTTCTGGGCAGACATGGATTTCAGGCCACAAATTGTTGATTCACATCAATTGAGTAGGAGGAAGCTGTTTTTTTTTTCATAGAATTAATTTTAAACAACACTAGCAAAAACATTATAAATTAGGAGGTTCACGATTGCTACTGACAGCGGACATCCCACAAGACAACTGGACAAGGCAGTCTTAGACGTACTGAGAGCCCAACATTTTATAGTGTTGTTTACAAACTGACAACTATCTCAAACTCTTGAGTGGTATTGTTAGTGAATATTGTGATAATGGTTCATTTGCTACAGGCGGGATTGAACGCGCTTGACGGAACACACATGCTCTCAATTCCTGGTTCTGGTACATCTGCGATTGCTAACGTAACAACATCGACAAATGTTGGAACACCTGGACGCAGGCTCTACCGCGTTGACGGTGAGACTGTGCCAACATGCCAAGGTATATCGGTTCATCCAGGAACTGCTTCACTTAAATTATAATCCACGACATAAACTTCGTCCATTTATATTGAAATTTAATTGAAATTGAAAATCCTTTATTGTCCACAGAATGTTTCACACAGTAAGGTCACTTTTCTTTGGATTTATGCTATGAGACAAGAAAAACGTTGGAACATTAGTATGTTAAACAGATTTGTGCCAAGAACTGTGCTCAACTTTGGTGAGATTAATGGTTTCGCGTCACTCTGTTTATTTCTTTGGGAGTATTGTATTCATTGTTATTACAGGTGCGATTATTTCCAACAGTTCCCGTACACAACGATGGACTAGTGTTGTCTTGACAGCGAAGATGAAGGTATCGTGACATGATCATTTACTCTTGTAGACAAATTGGGACACGCAATCACAGCACCGACTCACTTCTACCCGTATGGTACCGGCGTTGGTGATACGACTGTAAAAAGGAGCGATGCAGGATCATCTGGGCTGATTCCCCTATTTACACAGTTCGTGCTGTACGGTACACCTTACAAAGAAGTATGGGTAGGCATATTTGTATGACAGTAAGATTGCAAATAAACAATGGTGATTTGTTTGTAATAACACGGAAATACGTTCAAATAACATTTGGCCAATGTGGAATAGTGTAGTTTTACAATCATTTGTATTAGTAAGAGTAAGTTAACGTGATCCACGCCGTACGCCATGTGTATTACTGTCGTGCACGGTTTGACAAAGAGCAATGTGTGAATCGTTAATTTTACTCTGCTTTTAGATAATCCAGTAAACATTCATCGCAAACATCCTCGAATATTGCTTGGATAATTGCTTTGTATCCAGGTTTCCTCGGACGGTATTGTTACGTTCGATGGCAAGTATGGCTACGGGATGAATCCGTTTGACGTGGTAAAATATGAGCATCCCGTGGTGACAGCATTCGTAGCCGATATCGACACTTCAAACAATGCCGGGCGGTTGTACTTCAGAGAAACGATGGACAGCGAGATTCTAGAGCGAGCGACGAATGACGTGGCAGATGGCAGCGGGTTCTTGGCTACCTGGGTGTTTATAGCCACATGGAAAAACGTCACTTACTACAGCGGAAACTCGACTTCACCGGTAAGGGCAGCTGCGAATGACAACACTTTGTCTTCGTAGAACAGCGGTTGCCAATCTTTTTTCTCCCCGCGAACCCCCGGTGCCTTAGACGATCGTCAGGGTACCCCATCATTTTAATAATGTATTAAAAACACTCTGGATGGATCTCAAAGAAATTTTTTCTTTCGCACGGGGAGTTAGTTTGGAATTCCGTTTCGCATTAACGAGAAGTACGTGCGCCTGCACAAGGTGCCTCGTGTTTCCTTTCACAATTTCTTCATCAACAAACGCTGCGTTGAGATGATCAGACATGTTGGAGTTTCCGTTGTTGACGTTGTCCTCCCACAACTCCAGCTTCACGTTCAATATTCGTACTTTAAGGTGGCTGCACCGGCTATTGTATGCTTCTTTTGAGTTAATCATTTTTATTATAAGTTTTGAAGATAAGCTAATAATTTTTTCTCAGAGTTAGTCTCAGATACTAAACAATACTCTACCAATACAATACAAAACAAAAAGAATTAATTTTTATGTTGTTTAGAGATATTTAAATGTGTTTAAAGACAATTAAAAAATATGTCAAAAATCACCTTAACATGGCATTTTATTTCATTTTGAGAAACTTATCAAAAGAAAAATGTGTATGGTTGTAAGAACAAACATACTATTGACATTCAGACGGGATTTATTTTTAAACAAATGCATATTAAGTTTGATACAGCTTCATAAACATTTTGCTACAATGTTGAAAGACAGCAAAAATCCGTACTGCATTTTTGGCACGACCCCTTCACCAAACATAAAACCATCCCGTGCAATTTTTGATAAACACAAGTTGAGTTCATATGCCAAGTTATGGCTTTGTAAGGATTGTAGTTCTTTTCATAAAAAAGTTACATTAAGTAATACTTCCTGGTTGTTACCAATAATACAAATGTCACCAGATGCTTGTTTTTTGCTTGGAAATGTGACTTTTTTTACTGGCATGAGGCTTATTTCAACACAATTTGACAGACACTTCTATTACTGAGATTTCCCCCAAGGTTTTCCCGCCAAGTTGTGTCATGATATTGTGTTACGAAGGGCCATGTGTTAAACCTGTTGTGGTAGACAAGATTGATTGACACCGGCTGGAGTCAGTCACGTGTCATTGTAAATGGTGGCTGAGGTCGGGCATTATGGAGAATAAACAAAGCTACAGCCAGTATTTGGTGATTTGACAGCGTGATGTATTTAGGTAATTATAATACAACAGCATAGTGGCATGATAATAACCAGACTATTATGATCTGCATTCATGGTGAATGAATTTATGTTTGAACTGTGCTAACGCACACGTGATCGTCACTATGGAAACATCGTCAGTTTCAAAGATTCTGAAGGGACTTTCCACAGACACACTAAAAATACTAGTTTTTAAAGGACTGATTGGTGACATATGGTGATAGTGCCTTGGCTTTTTTAATAGTACACATGTTCATACTGACACCTACTAATGTTCTATGAAGAAAAAATAAAGACATCAACTGACATGATAGCCGGTGCAGCTACCTCAAGTAATTAAGCTAGTTTCAAGACTTAACTGTTTATATAGTTATCGCCGAATTTTCGAAACTTTTCCTTATAGACGTGATTAAAACAATTCGGCGATACCATCGTTTAGCCATTCCTCTTTAATTCCATATTATCCATGAGAATCAGTAGAACGCGGTGTGGAAGAGCTGCATCTCTTTGTCCGCATGAAACTCTTGGCATAAGCAGAGTCGAGTATTGAGAGCACTTGATTTTGAGATATTTACCATCTTAACAACAAAATCAATATATATTCTTAATTATAGCGGGACTACCTCTGATGCGAGAGCGTATCGATGAATCATGCAATGGATATTAAGGAATGGTGAAACATACCACCTCCTTCATTAACTCGGGAAAAATGGCAAAACATGACCAGTGTGAGATTGCAAATGGTCTTCAGTAGTAATTGGAACTGTTTGTGTGTCTAGTGATTTAAAAGTGGTAGATGTGTTTGACTTATGTCAGTAAATAACGAATGTACTATTTTGAAAGACAAAATAAATTGTCAAAGTATTGTTAACAACCGCAAAAATACTGAAATGGTCATTGTTGGTTTATATCTTGGCTTTGTTTCGTTTTTTAAAGTTATGTTTTTACACGTATATCAATTGATCACTCCTAACACACTTAAGACAGTAAAAATACAGTTTACAGGTAGGGGTGTTTACAATATCACACAGGCGTTCAGTCCACGCACACGCGCGCATATTGTCCTCTAATAATCCCTCGGCCTGTGATCGGTCTGCGGTTGACATCATTGTTGTCTATGCATGCAAATGCCACTTTGTGGGCATGGTACGTTGTGTGCGTGTTTGTGTGTGTGTGTGTGTGTGTGTGTATGTGTATGTGTGTGTGTGTGTGTGTGTGTGTGTGTGTGTGTGTGTGTGTGCGTGCGTGCGTGCACGTGCAGGTATGTGTACTGTACCAATATCTTAGGAAGATGTGATCATTGCGTAATTATTACAATCTGGCATATTCGTTGTTTTATAGACGAACACGTTCCAAGCAGTGCTGGTATCAAACGGCAGCCAATCGTACGTATATGTCATTCCGGTCCGAGGAGCTTTCTGTTTTAGTTCATGACCATAATAAATGTGTTACTTCTTTCTCCGCATGCTTTGCTTGTATATATTGCCTTCCAGGACACCTGACAAATTTCTTTGAAGACTTTCCGGATATGTTGGAAAATCTGGCAAATATTCATTCAGAATTTTACATTCTTGGTGATTTTAATCTACATTTGGATATACCTTCTACGAATACGTTTGATGATATTCTGACATTATTTGATTAGAAACAACATGCTACCTTTTCGACACATATACATGGCAATTGGTTTGACCTCTTGATAACCCGTTCAACTTGTAATAATATCCCAGCACCTACTCTTTCAGATGGGTTATCAGACCACTATACTGCCATTGCTAATGTTAACGTTTCTATTACTACATAAGAGTCGAAATACAGTGTGTTTTACAGGATTGACATGACAGCTTTAATGGCTGATATCCTTATATCCGAGCTTATCACAGATCCAAATGAACATCTGTCTGACTTATATAAACAGTACTGTCAAGTACTCAATGCAATATTTAACAAACATGTACATATAAAAACCAAATGTGTGTCAGACAGGCCATCGGCTCCATGGATGACTTCCGAAATTATACTATCTAAAAGGCGTCGTTGTTATTTTGAGCGTGTATGGCGCAAAAATACAGGTCGCGTTATACTAAGCAATGTTACCTCTGTAACAGACAAATGGCCAAAGCAAAATCACATTACTATACAAATGTGGTCATAAATAAGTATGATAACCCGCGTCAGTTATGGAACTGCATCAATAACATTCTACACAGACGGTCTACTCCATCGCTACCTGATCATGTGTCAATTAAATCTCTATGTTATTCGTTCTCTAATCACTTTAAGAATACAATCAGTATTATTCGTTCTGCTTTCCCACGTCATAATTTAAGTAATGTCAGTGTGGACTTTCCACAAGTAAATTCACTACTTGTATCATTTGAACCTGCAACAGTTGATGAAGTTAAGAAAATAATTATGTCCTCCCCAAATAAATCTTGTGCACTTGATCCATTTCCAACAATACTGCTAAAAGCATATCTCGATACACTAATTGGACCTATAACAAATATTATAAATGCATCACTTTGCTCTGGCTGTTTTCCTGATGATTTTAAATACGCCCATGTCACATCACTTCTTAAGAAGTAATCTCTGCCTAAACAATACCTAAACAGTTATAGACCTATTTCTAACCTCCAAAATACTAGAAAAGGTTGTAGCAAGTCGTCTATGGTCTCACATTAGCACAAATATGTTAACAAATGTGTCACAATCAGTATATAAACACTTTCATTCAACAGAGACTGCCTTCTTAAAGGTTCATAATGGCATTAACTTGAACAATAATAATAGTAAAGTGACTGCACTTACCTTACCAGATCTCTCTGCTGCTTTTGACACGATTGACCACAGCATTCTCATTGAACGCTTATTAAGATGGTCCGGCATATATGGCACAGCTCTAAGCTTGGTTTCTTCATATCTAACTGATATATATCAAACGATAGAGATTGGGAACTGCTTTTCAGCTGCACTGCCGGTTGTACTTGGTGTTCCTTAGGTTTCTGTTCTTGGGCCTTTGCTTTTTACTCTTTACACCACGCCACTAAGCTCTGTTATACAAAGACATAATTTGGATCATCACCTTTATGCTGATGATACTCAAATGTACATTTCGTTGGCTACCCCGGATAGAAATTGCTCCCTTAACCAACTTAGTGATTGCTTTCAAGATATCTTCCACTGGATGACTGACAGCAAGTTGAAATTATATGCAAATGAAACTGAATATATCATTATTGGTACTACAATGCAGCGTAATAAACTGGATGGTTTTTCCGTACGGGTATTTTGAATCAGTATATCACGCCAGCAACCTCGATGCGGAATCTATGGGTGATCTTTGATAGTAACTTCAATTTCCGACAACATATATCTCAAACATGTCGCTGCTGTTTTTATACTATTTGTGATCTTCGCCGTATTCGCCGGTATCTGTATTTTCTGTTACTAAAACAGCGCTTGTTAGCAGCAGACTTGACTATTGCAATTCCATGCTTGATAATATCCCTAGCAAGGATGTCACACAACTTCAGCGTATCCAAACTTGTCTAGCAAGAGTAGTTACAAGATCTCCTCGTTTTTCTCGCTCTGTACCACTTTTGAAGTCTTTGCATTGTCTTCCTGTGCAATATCGTATAATATTTAAGATCTGTACCATTACATACCAGGCACTGTCCAGTAAGCAACCATCTTATATTACAACTTTGGCCTTGCTTATCCACCGTAGTGTAGGCGTAGCTCCCTTGCGCCTTGACCCATCTGTTGACAACTGGAATACTGCTTATGGATTTTGAGATTGACCAATCCTTTTGTTTTGTGCCTCTGAGCTTTGTTGCCAAGGATTTAGGCGCAATATAAGTTATCTTATTATTACTATTATTAGTATTATTAAGTCAGCCAATAGTACTAATACGTAGTCTAATTATGCGTCATGCACAAAGACCGTATATCAATATAAGACGGTGCAGCGCGCACTATTTACATTGTTCGAGAAAAGTACGTAAGCAGTTCGTCCGCCATTCTGGAGGTGCGCTACGCCAGACCACATGCTCGCAGAAAATACAGTTGTTTGCATTGATCATTGATCAACGTTTCAACGATAACCTCAATATTTTAATTATATAAAAAGTGGTATAACCTGACGATTATGTTGATGAAACACGACGAAGTTTATATGGCTCAATAAATAATTGCAACGTTTCTACGTGATTTGTTTGCAAAGTTCATTATTTTGAATTGTGATAGGTAAAACAATTTCAACGACTACATTAAGATCTTTCATTTTATATGACACATCACAGTTTGTTGATTATTCTGATGAAATGAGGTGACAGAATAAATACGTTAACATCGCGCTCTGCCGGTCCCGCAGGCGCACGCGCTTACCTCCCGGATGGCGTCAAAAACCTTCAATGCAGACTGCCGCAAAGCAATTATATACCAAGCATAGTCACTGTACGCAGTAACAATGGGGCGACCATTGATTATTACGTGCGTGGCGCCGTCAGGCGTCGTTGAGCTAACCGCGTTGTGGCGCCCATGTAAACAGACAAGAAAACGTTTAATGCGTTACGTATTTGAGGCAACAGTCACCACTCATATGCATGTTTCACTATCCCAGTGAATCAGCGAAGTGAAGTGATGTGCTAGTGTCAGACTAATGGAGTTTAATAGCAACATCGATCAATGGAATTATCATCAGCGCCGGGACACTGCCAATGAATCAAATCAGATGCTTCATTGCTTGTTGTTGTCATGTTGACACTGTCAGTCTATGTTGTTCTTCTGGTGAGCACATGGTAAGTACTCGTATTTAAGTAATGTTGTCAGTTCCATCGTGTAATAGCTTAAAGGTCACGAAACTGTTTATTTTATTAAGATATCTTTAATAGATAAAAAGTTATTGTAATTTTAAGACGGCAAAACAGCATAATTTTTGTGTATCTCTTACAATGGAAATATGGACTAATTTTTGTGTTTTATGTGGATAAATATTTGTTTTAAAATGTAAACTTTTTTATTTGTATATATATTTAAATACTGTTTTCAGGGTTTTCAAACACATCGATTGATTAAATTAATAGACTCAGTCCAGTAGATGGCGCCACCATCCAATTTTAAATGGCGTATCGCCAAGTGACTATGCTTGGTATATAATTGCTTTGACTGCCATTTTCTCGCTCAATGATGCCTCCTGTCCAACTAATGGCTCCTTGGTCAAGCAGCAATACGGCCGGAAAAGCGACGAAGTTATTTATTTGTCGTTTACGTCGTATTCGAGCAATAACTTGCACATTCAATTAATAACAATATTGATTACTCGACTGTGTAGGCCATTGATCGAATATGACGTAAACGGACGTTTAATAATTTTAATAATGCTTTCTCGCCAGCATGCCATTGATGCAAGACGCATAGTCAAGATACGCACTGGGAGAGTCCAAGGCCAAGCCGTATTATGGCAAATTCACCAAAAACGTACGATTACGATGCTTGCCTAATTGCAAACGTCATGACGTGTTGGCGCTGAAAAGCCATTGTTTTAGTGCACGACAAATAATCACAGGAATTTATATTGGGACTATTAGCGATTACGTAAAAATCTATTTTTTCAACTGTGCATCTTTGGCCTTGCACAATACTCTCAGGCTTTAGCAATGCATGGTGTTATCCATCAAAATACCGCTGCATTGTTTGAGTCCCACAGTAGCCAATGCACAGCATTCGATTGTGTATAACCAAGATGGCGGATCACCTTGACAAGCATACACCAAATAAAGGCAATGACGTACAACTAATCTTCCCAATTCGCGTCATTTCCAGTTCTAAATTTCGAAGGTCGACGAGAGGTTTAATTCATCGTCCATATAGTCAAGTTTGTTATGTATTTTCGTTCATTTTTTTTAAATTTGCAAACTTATACAATTTTGGAAACGTTATGATATAGTGAATCTAAAAACCAATGTTTAAATTTTTTACGGGTATACATGGCGGCCATCTTGGATTCTTAAAATGGTGGACACTTAAAACCTGTATTTCTCAAAATCTCAGCTGCTAAACCACCCAGCCTTTGATTTTGGTGGTTAAACCTACGTAATGAGAGGCAAGGAATCCAACAGGATCAACCACAACCACCTAAGCATAATGAAGTTACTAGTTTATGACAGTTATACATGTCATAACTGAATAATATACATGTAGCATAGCGTATAAACACATGTGTACATTGGAAACAAGTATGTGCCTGTATTTTCATTTATTAACATCTTATAACTATCATACCAGCATCACAGCACAGTTGTTTGTATCCCACATGTATGTCTGGTTTGCTATAATATTGTCGTGACCCCGTATTCTGCACATTAGTCACCACTATTGTCGTCGGCTACACGATTTTCAAAGTGTAAATCATCGTCATTCTCACACTGTGTGATATATACAAGCAGAAGTATGTGCACGGCAAGTCCTTGTCTTTGCAGGAACACATCCGTGATGGACAGTCTCCTTTGCATTGGCATCGTACCATCTCAATGATGGCCTTGGGTGCTGGAAGGATATCAGTTGTGGTTGGTGTCAGCTGTCCATCAGCAGTCTTGTCGTAGCCATTCTGCAGTGGGTCCAAAACACCTGCTGAGCAGTGCTAGCCTGGCCCCACACTCTAGCCTGCAAGTGTATTCTCAATATGTGCTGGTTGAGCGCCCCAATTGTAGTTGGTAGCTTGTCACTCTCGCCGTGTGTTTACAGAAGAGGTGCCATCAAAGTTCTGGAATGCGATTGAACTGGATACCCTTGGAACAATATGCAGCGCTTACGAATTTAGCCGAGGTAGACTGCTGATCTTTTGTATTCTGAACCATGTAGCCTTGCCTATTTTTGCAAACTTCCCTGTATTGTCGGCCCCAGAGAAGGCATCAGATGCCGGCAATGCTTTGGCCCTTTTCTGCACCGAAAGCTGTCCAGAATGGCTCAATCGGCAGCAAGCCGGATGCCATCCAGGTCTTCCTCGGCAGCAGATAATAATTAACTATGATCAGCACAAGGACATCAGTGTCTGACGAGAAGAACATCAACTCAACGTCTTCCCTTGGGCTCCTTTGTTTTGTGAAGACAGCCTGACATATCGTTAAGGTATCTGCTTCCTCATTGTTGTTGTCTTTAAAGTGAATGTCCCTGTTGCTCATTATTCGCCCAGATGCTGAAGTGATAACCAGCTTCGGGGAATCTCGGTTGTACTGTAGAGTTGTCTCAGACAGGTATTCTGTCAGATCACCTTTCGTCTGGTCATAGGATAGGAAACGCCTCATGGTGATGTGTTTTATGCTGGTACCGTCTCGGACTTGATACTGGATTGGGTCATTCCCTCCATGTCTCTTCTCCCTGGTTGAGTTCTTCAGTGAATCCACCTCGTACGTGTCAATGACTAGAATTATTTCATCATAATCTCTTGTGCGGTCCAGCACTTTGTCAATGAAACTATCACTGAGATCCTTCACTGTCGGCATGGTTGCTTTCTTCTTCGTCAGTTGGACAACCACCATACCACCTACGACCGCAATCTTCCTACCTAGGTGGAGACCATCGACTACAGCTGATGCCAGGTCCAAGGCTCCATCATCTGGTACATTAACACGCGTCTCGTTTGTAGCCGTCTGAGAGTTATCGGTGTGAGTTTCTGTTGTTGCCAACCGCTCAAGGATATGGATGAGCTTGGACTTGTCGTTGCATGGCAACACTGAGCCGCTTGGAGCAATCAGTGCCTTTGGCGTCAGGATGAACTCACTCTGGTCAACATCTCTGCTTGACCGGGCAAGACCCACCAGTCTGCCATAAGGGTCCTTGGTTTCCGGCAGATCTACTGATTTGTCACGGATCTTGACTGCAAGATTCATGTTGCCAGACATGTATACCTTGTTGTCTTGTTTCTTGAGAGGTGCCCACAGACTGACATTCCCATTTATCCTCTCTGCCACATAGTCTTCGTACAGCTTCTGTCCACTCTCGTCCATGATCTCTGGAACGTATTCACATGGAATATATGCATGAGTTATCAGGTTGAATAGCGTGCGACCTTCAACAGCGAATGGATTGCCATAACTCATTATGGCAGCCTTCATCTTGATGGTGGCATCATGCTCCTGCTTGACCACACTCGTGGATAGATCATGATGCTCACTACCCTTGTTGTTTTTGAAATTGAACTGACCCTTGAACTCGCTTACCATGCACGGCAGTTCAGGAGAAGCTAGGAAGAAGCGTTGTCTTACATTGGCGTCGTTGGAGATTCCGATGAGACCAGAATGAACCTTCATGAGTTTGTTCAGATGTTCACAGACATGGTCTGCCCCAATAGAGACAAATGGGATGGCAGTCTTTGTGACTGATATGGTGCTTAAGCCAAGTTCCTTCCACGTCTCTGGGTGGTCAGTCTTGAGTGCGTGCATGTCAGCTATGTAGCATGGCCAGTCTCTTGTACTTTTTGTCTATAGCAAAGAACAGCTTGCTCAATTATTCTCCTGCTTCAAGACGGAGGTTTAGGTCTGCGTTACGGGATACTGCTACAAAGAACAGGATCGTCTCCACTTAATGCAGTACATCTGCAGATCTGAACAAGGCATTCTCGGATCTCTGTGCCTCCCACTCTTGGAACTTCTTCACGACATCATCGTCGGCCAAGACTTGGAGTAGATTGGAGTTCGCACGTTTCACAGATTCAGCCTTGGTGTGTTTGGTCACCTCTGAGCAGGCATCTTCAATCTCGGTTGTTGCCTCCAGACACACGTCGTTCAAGTGTGGGTTGTCCTTGAAGAATTCCTCCAGGGCCATCTCATACAGTGCCACATATGAGTATATGTGGGCAGACAGAGAGCGCTTGTAGTGTGCACACTTCAGGATCTGTCTGGTTGTCGCAGAACCGTACACATCAGCTGCTATCCAGGCTTCGTCTGTTCCAGAGTTTTCAATGGAGGTCCCCAGGCCTCTTAGGGAAGCCATGACGACATGCAGCTTACGCAGTCTGGGAAAGCTGTCATAAACTAGTAATTTCATTATGCTTAGGTGACTGTAATTGATCCTATTGGATTCCTTGCCCCTCAATGTGTAGGCTTAACCACCAAAATCAAAAGGCTGGGTGGTTTAGCAGCTGAGATATTGAGAAATACAGGTTTTCGAATATGACCAATTAATAATATGTAATGTAGTCTAATTGCATATTAGTGTCACTGATACTGTTTCATCCAGCTTAACTCTTCCAGATAAATATGATATCCCCAGTGAATTGTGGTTACGTGTTTTGTTGACATTTTAAAACAAATTCTTCCATCAAGGGATAGACCTCTTCAATACTAGATATCTTATAATTAACATATCTTACTACTCCGCTTATCATTTAACTGTCATTTGTTTCTGGTCGATGTTTATATTACTTCCAAATGCTGCATGTTGGTGTTAATTCCTCGTGAACTATGAAATATGAAATGCAATGGAGACTAGCAAAGCTGATCAGTTGCTTTGTAATTGTACGTACACACGTAACTGTATCATATTTCTAATATTACTCTGTCTATGTTGTACACAGGCAGGGGCAAACTCAAACGACGGAAAAAACTACGTCCTCGTTCCTGGCTCAGGGACGAAGGCCATTGTTAACGTATCAACAACGACAAATGATGGGGTAACTGGACGCTGGCACTTCCGGGTTGATTGTGAGAATGCTACTCACTGCATAGGTTTGTTTCTTTCATTTGTACTTTTCTCGGGCATTGGTATTTACGAGCATATACATATCCGAATATTTGGCCTATGCTTACGCTGTTTTGATTTGCTAAACCACGACGTGCATATCCTGTGTCACTAGTTTCCGCATTTTGATTGGAGGTTGTTTGTTCCTGGTTTGTTATGGTAATTAATATAGTGTTCCTAAGAATAAATATTTCTTTAACCGCAACACTCTTTGAAGTTCAGCGCGATCGCAATATCCCCACATTCAAGACGCCCAAATCAGCGACCTGTCTGTCAGTCATTACCTCGCTCGCTCATTCATTTAAGAAGCTCAGTGGCAGGCGTTCGCACATTACTCAACAAACTCACCTTTAAGAAGGCCCAGACGGAATCAACAACCACATTCTAAGGAACATGGCCGAGGTCATAGCACCTATGCTCCCAAGAATATTCCAACTGTCCATGAATGAGGATGTGCTCCCACAAGACTGGAAGATTGCTACCATAATCCCAATCTTCAAGAAGAAGGGTTCCAGAGCAGAGCCACCAAACCCTACAACGAATCGAATGTTTTCTGGAGGGAAGACCTCAAAGAGTTGTGCTCAGTGGATTAATCTCGACAGCCTGTCCTGCTACATCTCCCGTCCCACAAGGTTCAGTCCTTGGGCCAATTTGTTTCCTCATCTTCATCAACAATCTTCCTGACATGATTTCCAAAGATACCCACATCCGACTGTACGCTGATGACACAATTATATACAGAACCATTGAAGACAGAAACGACGACACTCAATTAAACAAAGACATCAGAATCCTCTCTGACAGGAACTCCATATGGAGGATGGAGTTCAATGCCACTAAATGTGAAACTTTCACAATCACCAGAAAAAGGACCAACATCCACAATGACTACCACCTACACGGACGGACGCTACAACAAACTACAACTAAATACCTACGCCTGACGCTCTAACGGGACCTAAGATGGAACTAACATGTAAACAAGATCACCAGCAAAGCAATTAGCGTCCTTGGGTTCCCGCGGAGAAACCTGTGCATCGTCAACCGTGCAATCAAAGAGTTGGCCTACATCAGCTTGATCCATAGTTGAATATGCTCAGGCAATATGGGATCCTATCATCAAACATCTGATCCATCAACTAGAGGCTGTCCAGAGAAGAGCTTCCAGATACGTAACAAACTGCTACATCTGGCAAAAATGCGTAATGAAAATGATTGCAAATCTTCGTTGGCCATCACTCGAAGACAGACTCCAACTTCTAACCAACGGAATCAATGGGGAAACTGATTTGGACATCGACATCAACCAACCGACAAAGCAGTACTCACACAGCACCAGGGGAAACAAACACAAATTCACGCAGCCATTCTCCAGATCATGAGTACACTCAGACTTTTTTTGGCCCCGCACATGTAGTCAGTGGAACGAGAGTCACTCTAACTTAATGAAATGAAATGTTCTACCAAAACCATGAAATATTCAGGTTCACAATGTTAACATTTGTATTTCCGTTCATTTTGTTGAGATTTGCAAACATACATTTTTCGAAACGTTGTGATATAGTGAATCTGAAAACCAATATTTACATTTTGTTTAAATGTAGATATGGCGGCCATCTTGGATTATGATTATGTGATTGTAATTGATCCTGTTGGATTCATTGTCCCTCAATATGTAGGCTTAGCCATCAAAATCAAAAGGCCGGGTGGTCTAGCAGCTGAGATATTGAGAAATATAGGTTTTAAGTCTTCACCATTGCATGGTGGAGATAGCCGCCAAGTGTACCTTAAAAACGTAAACATAGGTTTTCAGATTCACTATATCATAACGTTTCCAAAATGTATAGGTTTTCAAATCTCGAAACAAATGAACGAAAATACAAATGTTATTATTTTGAAACTGACTAAACAGGACATGCCCAAAGCAAGACAAACACGACTGGCTGAAGCCATACTTTAGGACGTTGTGCCAGAAGCACACACACCATCGCAGTAACAGTGCAGGAGCTTAGGTCTAACATGTTTTCGGCTTTGGGGACATTGATAGTTTCACCTCAATTGGAACTCTCCTGGAATGTTCACTTATTGTTGTTTTACTTAGTAGTATGAAACTGGCGAAAACTTAACAGTTGTGCGAGCTATGTTACTATAGTTTTTCTTACCAACGTCAGACAAGAACCTATTTTGTTGTGGTGACATTACTCACTGTTAAATACTATTAAATCGTACAATAGTTTAGTGATCGTTACATATATTTTAATCTTGCAGACGAATGCACGAGCAACCCGTGTCAGAATGGCGGAACATGCGTAGATGGACTCCTTGAGTACACGTGTTCTTGTGCAGCAGGTTTTACGGGAGACAATTGTGAAACAAGTAAGCCTTCTTCAGTCGATGGCAACCATAATTCATAATACTAGATTTACATATTATGTTTGTGTTTATTTTTAATAATTGTGCATTCGGGAATTTAGTCGCTCAAGAAAAACGTTTCCCTTCAAATTTAACATCATATAAAATTAAAGGTTTTATTTTCAGTTATCGGTCGTTGACTCCATGAGTCATTATTTTAATGTACCATTATTACATACGTATACGTAGAACTGTCAGAAGCAATATCAGCATGAGTGCTGTAGCCGTAGCAGAATCAGAACCAAGGGCCAGAGTAGACCTTGTGACAGACACTGTAGTTAAAGTAATGGGTCCTGACATGGGAGGATCCATCCTAGTACAGGTACAAATAACAAAGAGGATGGCGACAGCCGGAGCAGTTCAGTAATTTAACAGTTAGTCAGGAAGGGAAACCAGACAAGGGTTTGGCCAATAATGATTTCAGATACATTGTCAGTATTGGGAAGGACGGGCAGATATAAATAAACTGCAAGCGGATGACGATCAACGCAAACGTTGAGCTGCCGTGTGTAGAGGAGTGTGTGACATTGGTAGAGGATTTTTTGGGGAAGGAGAATTATCTTATGTACATAACATATAGACTACACCTTAGAAAAAGAAAGGGCAGCACTTTTCGCAGAAGTACGGCTGCGAACGGTTGACAATGGATAATACAACCAACTGTTTAAAGTAAGTGAGCAGAAGGGGATTAGTAGAGTGGCTTGATATTTGAGGAAAAGAAGTCAGCAGCACAAATAAATCAGAAAAGATCAGTCTGAAAATTCCTTTTTTCAAAGATGTTATGTTTCTTTTAATTCATCCTTCAAAATTGGATAACAAGTGGTCAACCAGATATTACACATAGCTAATTAATCCTCTTCGTCATAAGGCATAAACATGGCAGCTCCACGTATTTCGATCAGCATATTGTTTATTGTTCTTCCTCCACGCCACTTTTTGAACGCTTTTTATTGGCCCATCAATTGTTCTGTTACCTTCAGGTGCCCATTTCATTGCTATCTTTGTTATGTTGTCATCGTCCTTTCTCCGATCTCATACATCTGACAATATTCTCATGTGATATTTCGAAAGTGTCTTACTTCGATGAGAGAAAGGTATATGAGGTCTAAATATGTCATACGCCGGTATCCTAAGGCATATACCAATGTGGAGAGAACAAAACCTTATTATAAATCCAAATTGTTATTCTAGAATATTTCGTGGATCGCCATATCAGTTTCAGTCAGAAGAAAGTACATCTGGCCTTCTTCGTGCGATCTTTGATGTCTATAGCGGCCCAACCATCTTTGCATGATTCCTGTGTAGACGAAGTTACTGATTTGCATATATGCATAATCGAGATACCGGATGTATATGTTTTAGCCCCATCAAATCGGATTTCATTCTTGTGTTTCGTCCTAATTTTGTACTGCTGTCCACGAGTGTGTGTCTTTGTCTGCATGTCATGTTGCGTGTAATACAACATGGTTAACAATCAGCGAAGTAGACGTCCCTAGGCAAAGAAAATATTATGGTTATTCCCCTTGTTGTTCCTTCTCCTGTTTGCTTCATAATCAATTTGATGACAAGGTTTAATAAGATTACTATATTCATAATATGTGACGGACCTCCGGGTGTATCCTCCAGAGGCTGTACATATGGGTGTCAACATAGGTTGTTTTAAGTCTACTAAGTTTGCACACAGTTGTCTGTGCTAATATATGCACTAGGCTATAATATTCCTGATATGTAACATATGACAGGTGCACTGTATTCTTTTTGGGGAACCACCTTTGACTGTTCTTATCAATAGCAGTAGTTGGCCAAACAGTTCTAATACAAATAACGGTACGGAAATGTTGACGTTGGTTTATGAGATTAAATATGTTTTCAGATGTGGACGAGTGTAGTAGCAACCCGTGTCAAAATGGCGGCACTTGCGAAGACGGCATCAACCAATACAACTGCGTCTGTGCTGCGGGTTACCAGGGTGATAATTGCGAAACAGGTCAGAGTTGTAATTCAGTAATTCACAATGCATTCTTGTAATTGTTTAGGTAATACTGGAACTATTAGTAAGCAAATATATGAGAGACAACGAATGCGAGTCATTGACCTTAAAGATAAAAAGCGTCAGCACCATGAGCAGTTTCACGGAACGAGGATCACTTCCGCACTGGGTCTGTCGTGTGTTTCTTCTAGATGTCGGGTCTCTACAGGCGGTGGTAGTCAATTCCAATTAGAGCGATTTTTGTTTAATGCTTTCCGTCGACGTTTACCGTTAATGTGTACTAGGCCCTTTAGTGGCCACGGTTCCGGTATTCTGTTTGTTCTGAGACATTCCTTGTTCCCGCTTTCCTTGATTATTGTATCTAAAATATTAAAACATATGGGTGTTATCATAGGTTTTCTTAAGTCTACTTAGTTTACACACAGTTGTCTTTGCTACTATATGCACTGGACGTTGATAATCATGAGATTGAACATGTGACAGGTGCACTGTATTCTTTTTGGGAACCACCTTTGAATGTTCTTATCAGTAGTAGTTGTTGGCCAAACAGTTCTAGTACAAATAACGGTACGGAAATGTTGACGTTGGTTTATGAGATTCAATATGTTTTCAGATGTGGACGAGTGTAGTAGCAACCCGTGTCAAAATGGCGGCACTTGCGAAGACGGCATCAACCAATACAACTGCGTCTGTGCTGCGGGTTACCAGGGTGATAATTGCGAAACAGGTCAGAGTTGTAATTCAGTAATTCACAATGCCTTCTTGTAATTGTTTAGGTAATACTGGAACTATTAGGAAGCAAATATATGAGAGACAACTGATGCGAGTCATTGACCTTAAAGATAAAATGCGTCAGCACCATGAGCAGTTTCACGGAACAAGGAACACTTCCGCCATGGGTCTGTCGTGTGTTTCTTCTAGATGTCGGGTCTCTACAGGCGGTGGTAGTAAATTCCAATTAGAGCGATTTTTGTTTAATGCTTTCCGTCGACGTTTACCGTTAATGTGTACTAGGCCCTTTAGTGGCCACGGTTCCGGTATTCTGTTTGTTCTGAGACATTCCTTGTTCCCGCTTTCCTTGATTATTTTATATAAAATATAAAAACATATGGGTGTTATCATAGGTTTTCTTAAGTCTACTTAGTTTACACACAGTTGTCTTTGCTACTATATGCACTGGACGTTGATAATCATGAGATTGAACATGTGACAGGTGCACTGGATTCTTTTTGGGAACCACCTTTGAATGTTCTTATCAGTAGTAGTTGTTGGCCAAACAGTTCTAGTACAAAAAACGATACGGAAATGTTGACGTTGGTTTATGAGATTCAATATGTTTTCAGATGTGGACGAGTGTAGTAGCAACCCGTGTCAAAATGGCGGCACTTGCGAAGACGGCATCAACCAATACAACTGCGTCTGTACTGCGGGTTACCAGGGTGATAATTGCGAAACAGGTCAGAGTTGTAATTCAGTAATTCACAATGCCTTCTTGTAATTGTTTAGGTAATACTGGAACTATTAGGAAGCAAATATATGAGAGACAACGGATGCGAGTCATTGACCTTAAAGATAAAAAGCGTCAGCACCATGAGCAGTTTCACGGAACAAGGATCACTTCCGCCCTGGGTCTGTCGTGTGTTTCTTCTAGATGTCGGGTCTCTACAGGCGGTGGTAGTCAATTCCAATTAGAGCGATTTTTTTTTAATGCTTTCCGTCGACGTTTACCGTTAATGTGTACTAGGCCCTTTAGTGGCCACGGTTCCGGTATTCTGTTTGTTCTGAGACATTCCTTGTTCCCGCTTTCCTTGATTATTGTATCTAAAATATTAAAACATATGGGTGTTATCATAGGTTTTCTTAAGTCTACTTAGTTTACACACAGTTGTCTTTGCTACTATATGCACTGGACGTTGATAATCATGAGATTGAACATGTGACAGGTGCACTGTATTCTTTTTGGGAACCACCTTTGAATGTTCTTATCAGTAGTAGTTGTTGGCCAAACAGTTCTAGTACAAATAACGGTACGGAAATGTTGACGTTGGTTTATGAGATTCAATATGTTTTCAGATGTGGACGAGTGTAGTAGCAACCCGTGTCAAAATGGCGGCACTTGCGAAGACAGCATCAACCAATACAACTGCGTCTGTGCTGCGGGTTACCAGGGTGATAATTGCGAAACAGGTCAGAGTTGTAATTCAGTAATTCACAATGCCTTCTTGTAATTGTTTAGGTAATACTGGAACTATTAGGAAGCAAATATATGAGAGACAACGGATGCGAGTCATTGAACTTAAAGATAAAAAGCGTCAGCACCATGAGCAGTTTCACGGAACAAGGATCACTTCCGCCCTGGGTCTGTCGTGTGTTTCTTCTAGATGTCGGGTCTCTACAGGCGGTGGTAGTCAATTCCAATTAGAGCGATTTTTTTTAATGCTTTCCGTCGACGTTTACCGTTAATGTGTACTAGGCCCTTTAGTGGCCACGGTTCCGGTATTCTGTTTGTTCTTAGACATTCCTTGTTCCCGCTTTCCTTGATTATTGTATCTAAAATATAAAAACATATGGGTGTTATCATAGGTTTTTTTAAGTCTACTTAGTTTACACACAGTTGTCTTTGCTACTATATGCACTGGACGGTGATAATCATGAGATTGAACATGTGACAGGTGCACTGTATTCTTTTTGGGAACCACCTTTGAATGTTCTTATCAGTAGTAGCTGTTGGCCAAACAGTTCTAGTACAAATAACGGTACGGAAATGTTCACGTTGGTTTATGAGATTCAATATGTTTTCAGATGTGGACGAGTGTAGTAGCAACCCGTGTCAAAATGGCGGCACTCTGCGAAGACGGCATCAACCAATACAACTGCGTCTGTGCTGCGGGTTACCAGGGTGATAATTGCGAAACAGGTCAGAGTTGTACACGTTTTATTGATGAGCAAAGTAATTATCAATGCCTTCGTGTAATTATTTAGGTAATACTGGAACTATTAGGAAGCAAATCTAAAAATGACAACGAATGCGAGTCATTGACCTTAGAGATAAGTAGCGTCAGCACCATAAGCAGTTCCATGGAACGAGGATCACTTCCGCCCAGGGTCTGTGGTGTGGTTCTTCCAGATGTCGAGTTTGTACAGGCGGTGGTAATCAATTCCAATTAGAGTGATTTGTGTTTACCGCTTTCCGTCGACGTTTACCATTAATGTGTACTAGGCCCATTACATGCCACGGTTCCGGTATTCTGTTTGTTCTGAGACATTCCTTGTTCCAGCTTTCATTGATTATTGTATATAAAATCTGTTGTAGATCTATTTCATTTTCAGCAATCACTACTGTGTTGTCTGCATACCTTAGATGATTCATGGTGTATCCTTCTACTTTTATATTTGTTAACATGTATATTGCATAACCTTTGCTTGTGCCCCCTCCACACTGTTTCTCAGCAATGTCCGGGTTAATTTTATTTCTCATCCTATCGATTATAATCTTAAGCAGCATCTTGATGAAGTGACTCATTATACTTATTGTAATATGTAGGTCACATTCAGTTGCATCTGTTTTATTTGGTAATGCAATATAGATGGTTCTTGATTTTATTTAAGAATTATGTTTATATGTAAATAACAAATACACTAAAACAGTCAATAATTCCAATTGTACTATCATCAGGTCCAGCAAAGTTCCCTTTTTCAAAGATCTTATGGGTTTTTTTAGACTTATTCTTAAATATTGGAGTGCCATCAAAGTTCTTCCTGGTTGATTATTTTGGCCCCCTTAAATAACATTACGAACTTTTGTTATTGATCCAACCGCGGATGTTACTTCGGCTGTTTACACAAGACATACTTGGATAGTAAAGAACTGGGTTCGCGATGTGCTAAACCAGTTGAGAAAACAACGTCTGCTGTTGGTAAATGTTTTGTTACAGAAAAAGCAGTATTATCTAAACTGAATATTGTATGTTGCAGAAGGGTACGACTGTGGAGCACATTCGCCCTGTACGGCCGCCAACAGAGCCTTGAGGAAGTACTTCTTCGTTCACCCTGACCCCACGAAGTACGTGCGATGTAGCCGCTATGGTCGGTGCTGGGTACGACCATGCGCCCAAGGCACCGTCTTTAACATATTGGCCGGTATGTGCGCGTGGACTTGTGGCTGAGCACGCCAAGCGTGTGAGAAGACACGGGCCCACGCGGCAGGCGTCTCGTTTCCTTGTTTCTATAAAGAACCGTCGTCGTTATTCTCTTCAGTTAAGCAATTCTTCTGTAGTCGATTTGAGTTTGTGTACTTTCGAAGTTTCGCTGTATAATCAAGTAAATTAGACAAAACAAATAAAAACGAGTTTGTTGTAAACAAAGTAAGTGTTTGTTACTCTGAGACGCCGTGCTTCGTGGGAAGTAGCCGACTTTATCTCAGGACTGGTGTGTTACACTTGCTGCAGTGAACATTAACAATACCTTGGGTCACTAAGAATATTGTGGTCTGTAATCAACTATGAAACACGCGTTATCGGTATTTATTCCAAGGCGATAGTCAATTGCAAATACTAAATCCTGACGGCCGTGGCCCTTCAACATGGGACATAATTTGTTTGTTTTTATACAAAGGTCAATCCTGTATGCAAAATAACCGTCACATTTGGACACAATGTGACAATGTATTGCATGTCAAATCACTGGCTTACTTGCTACATTTCATTTGAGAAAATCAACATAAAGGGCACTAGCGTAATGAGTGTTGTCGGCGCCCGGAGGCAAAACATAATTTGACCTTCCCCCATCCGACACATATTTGACATGTTTTCTCTCCGAGCAAACTGAACTGGTCATACAACCGTGCAAATTGAAAATTGTATACCCTATGAATTGTAAACTGTTCGTGGTAAAACAAGTAACGAATCACGAATAATAATCAATGAGGACATTTACAGACACAACTAAGTATGCGCACCAAACGGGCACTTTACACCAAGACTGCTTTTCGTGTTTTCATTCTTGTAAACTTGTCAGTCACTTGCTCGAAGTTTAATTTAATTGGGTATACAACCACAGCGCACAATTTCGAAAAATTCAACATTTGACGGTGACCTTGTTTGACCTTGGAGTCACGTTTACTGCGCCATTTGGCAGATCTACGACAGGCCTATTTGTGACGTGGACATAGTTTAATGACAATGACTAATCTCTAAATTAATGCGTTTTTACAACAAAAAACAATTAAGCGATTCCTGCGGATCACAGAGTGTATGTTGATACGGAGAACGCACTGCAGAACTGTTGCGAACTAACCAGTCCCGAGGTGGAAGTCGCTGTCTCAGAGTGAATGAATGGTTACATAACGACTGATTACACAACGACTGAGACTGTTTACACAACGACTGATTATACAATGAATGGTTACATAATGACTGATTACACAACGACTAAGACTGACTACACAACGTTTAATTACACAACGACTGATTACACAATGTATCGTCACACAACGACTGATTATACAACGACTGATTACACAACAAATGGTTATACAACGACTAATTACACAGCGAATTGTTACACAACGAATGTTTACACGACTGATTACACATCGACTGATTACACAGCGACTGATTACATAATAAATTTTTACACAACGACTGATTACACGAGTGGTTACACAACGACTGATTACACAACAATTGGTTACACAACGACTGATCACACAACGACTGATTATACAACGAATGGTTACACAACGACTGGTTACACAACGAATGGTTACACAACGATTGATCACACAACGACTGATTGCACAACGAATGGTTACATAACGACTGATTACACAACGAATGATGATACAACCAATGGTTATATAATGACTGATTACAAACGACTGGTTACACAACGACTGATTACACAACGAATGGTTAAACAGTGACCGGTTACACCACGTTTCGAACTCATAATTGTGGCATATGGTAAAACATATTTGCTGAATATAATAAATGAACATAATAAATGGTTACACAACGACTGATTACACGAGTGGTTACACAACGACTGATTACACAAAATTGGTTACACAACGACTGATCACACAACGACTGATTATACAACGAATGGTTACACAACGACTGGTTACACAACGATTGATCACACAACGACTGATTGCACAACGAATGGTTACATAACGACTGATTACACAACGAATGATGATACAACCAATGGTTATATAATGACTGATTACAAACGACTGGTTACACAACGACTGATTACACAACGAATGGTTAAACAGTGACCGGTTACACCACGTTGCGAACTCATAATTGTGGCATATTGTAAAACATATTTGCTGAATCTTACAAATCTTCGCAAGAGTCAGTTTGAATTAAAGCCAGACATTCCGAGACAAACAACCCATTGAGTTGATTAATATTAGTTTATTCAGTGCCTGAAATATCATTATACGACGTTTGTATGATATGACAGATTCTGATTACAATAAACAGCCTATCACAGTTCTTTAACGTGCTGACAATAACACAAGTGGAATATGAAAGAAATATATATATATATATTGTCATTTCTACATACTTTTTTTATTTGTGCCACCAAAATACGCAAAATCATTATTATAAGCAATATTCTATCTGACGTGCTTGGTTCACATGCTCACGCTGTTTGTATCATACATTGCTCACAGACTAAGATACGTTAATTTGTGTACGATGCATTCATGAATGTTGTATGATTTATGTACAATACAAAAAGGTTTCAAGAGCATAAACGTCTATTCCAACGAACGTTGCAACATTTAAAAGACAGAATGACGAATGTTAATGATAACTGAATTTTTTTGGATATTTATAAATCGCAAATTTGCTGTAAAAAATCACGTAAATACGTAGTACACAATAGCACCATATATGGAATGCTCAGTATATCCTACTACAAACACACACACACACACACACACACACACACACACACACACACACACACACACACACACACACACACACACACACACACACACACACACACACACACACACACACACACACACACACACACACACACACACACACACACACACAAGCACGTACAGGCCCACGTACAGGCACACAAACACCCGCACACACAAATTAACAGTCGCACACACACCCGGGCACGCGCTCGTCCACACACTCTATAATATGTCATGACAAAAAAGTCGTACGGGAAAATGTTTTATTACTTATAAAGGAATATAAGTATTTCGTGTAGCTCCACTGGCACCATAGAGTTGTATAAGAAAACACATAGGCACGTTCTACGATGCTTACGTATAACATTTTTAATTGCTGTTTCAGACTTTCCTGTAAGCGTTTCATGCTATCATGTAATCGGGTCTAAACAGTATATCATGTAATCAGTACAGTTACCTGATTTCTTTTACACTTTGGTCAACGCAATAGTCGCAATTTAACACATCTGATGTGACTAACGTCCGCAATATACAATGGCAAAGCAAACCTAATACAAACTGTCATCCATTAAGTACTTACGAACAATAATTATAAAAATGCACCGCCAGATAAGGACACTACCAAGACGCTATCAAAACCAGGTAGCTAAGAAATGGTGCCACGCAGGTCAACAATGACTTCGATTCCGGTGACGATGAGGTGTTGAAATATCTTAGATCCGCATCCGACGAAATGACTGAAATAAACGTTATAGCCCTTTAACATGGACAACTAATTAAGCCTTCAAACAAATCAACTCTCAGTGTCTCCAATTACTATATGCTTATTGCCACTGTATTATACTAGCTGAGTTACTCGGCGTTGCCCAGTATTGTTGACATAATTATGAACACTGAAAATAGACAAAACTTCAAATGCCCAACACTTGAGTTCCAGATTCCCCAAACCCCTCCCAAATGTTCCAGTCTACCCGCATACATAAATCGTAACTGATCAATGGCCTAGTTGTTAGGACAACCTTTAGCCAGAAATCGCACGCGCTCACCCGCATAACTGACGTAACCAGCAACAAGCAGCTGGGTTACGCGTCCGGGATTTTGTAACGTTAATAACACAAAAACTTATACATTTGTCTGCATACACCCAGTGACATTTGTACATGGACTAATTATATTACAATGATATATAAAAACATTAAAGTGGCTGGAACTGCATGGAATTGTTGCAGTGTGTTGTATGCCAGAAGTAGTACGCGCTCACGGGGCTGACGCGGCGAAATGCTAAAAGTGACCAGCGACAGGTAGTCCTGGTGCACGTTAAGCGCTGAGGATTTAATAACCTAAAAACTATTGAACATTTCTGATTACATCCAGCGACCTATTTGAAGATGGCATAATTATCTTTACGATGATATAGAAAAACATTAAATTCGCGCGTACAGACTCTTGAAATATTGAGCCCCCAATTTCTGTACCCCCGAATTTCGAAAATATCTAAATTCACGAACCATCTCAATGGGCTCGATTGATCAAATGCAAATTTTCAGCCCGATGCATACAAAACTGACGGATATGTGGGTGCACATACAAGCAGAGAACGAACTGCTTAATAATATATAGATTGTGGAAATAGTTTTGACGTCATCACTATTGGTCTTCAGTATTTTAAGCAACATGTAAATTAATTTCCAGTGAAAAGTTCCATTTGAAATGGGATGCTGATGACAATTGTAGCAAATTAATATTAAAACAATGTGCTGATTCGTTAGGATCATAGCCTCGTGTTTAAACATATGTTGCGAAGGCAAGGACAAGCGCAAAAGTCTAGCTAGCAGCTAGATCAGCTCGTAGTTTCTGTCAGATGTCGACCGGTGAGATGTATTCCAGTATATACACGCATATTGTAGACCTACCGTCGACTTGGCGGAAAGAAAGCCAGAAACCTCGATATGACTCTGACACCAGTTGCCCGGATGCAGTTGACAACTTGAGCGCTGCATAAGGTAGCCACCAGTATCGTCCCGTTGTAAATACGAACTTCGTCATCACACTGTCCGCTAGACGGGGACACATGCAGATACCGGTTGAAGTAACTATATTGGCTTATTATGGAAAGGGGTGCTGTTAATGCGAACAGTGAGTTGTGTTTCAACATTCCCCATTATGTTGTTAAAGACTAAGCGAAATTAATTTTTTTAATTCAAAATCTGAATGAAATATAATCTAAAAATAGTGTCCTCATATTCTACTAATTTTTTAAACCCCTCCGTCACCCTTTTCAAGGCCCCTTTTGGTCGCGCTTTTCTATACATTTTCTACACAGTTTGTTACGACACCTAGCGGTCGTTGTGACGTCAACGCAAGTAGCATCGCTAGGATTTGGCAAGGCGCGCATCTATGCGGGTTTGTGTTTCAGGTCGTACATAAAATTGCAATCGCGAAATTTAATATGTTTACATCACCGCAAAGATAATAATCTTAACGAACGAACGAACGAAAGAACGAACGAACGAAGAAGTTTATTTACCCCATGAATATAACAAGTACAAATTGTTTTTCATACTTGATTGTAGAAAAACAATAAAGCATATAGAAACACAAATATATATACTACGCATGATACATAAGTATGTAATTCAGTAATTTGCAGGAATAAAAAAACACACTTTTATTTGATAACATACTGTCTATATATATATATAGATATCAGACGGGGTCGGTGACTCCTATTAAGACAAAATGTCGCTATCATAAGAGCCACCCCATTTACGTAAAAATAACGTAGGTTCTTTTATTCAACAATAATGTCAATCTCAAAGGTGTATATGTATGTGTGCGTGGGTGTGTGTGTGTGTGTGTGTGTGTATGTGTGTGCGTGTATGCGTGTGTGTGTTCATGCCTGCAACTGTATTTTTTTTGATTTTGCATGTACTTGTACTCATTTATGCATTCTTACGCTAGCGTCTTTGTAATCGATTGCACATTTTCAAAACTTCATTTATTATATGTTTTGGTGGCATGTATAACAGTTTGATAATGTGCACCTATAATCGTATTTTTGTAAAAAATAATGTTTTACTTATATTGAAAATCCTCGCATACTGTGGGTGTATATCTTATCTTTAATTAAATCAGGCGTGTTATTTATAGCGTGTGGCAAGTTGTATTTCAAACATTTCATTGCAAAGTCATGCTTAGTTCTGAATGTATATATATTTTGTGTATTCCGAGTGTCGTAGTTGTGTATGTTATCTTTTGGAACAATTTGCCATTTTAATAAATAATCCGGTAGATTTTTGTGAATATATCTGAAATAACATTTTAACTCTTGTAGCTTTAAGATGTCTTCAACCAACTTTTAACAGGTTTAATTTTTTAAAGAGTGGTTCAGTATGTGAGTTGTATTTGTTTAGTGTTATTATTCGCATTGCTTTCTTTTGGATTTTCATAACTCTGTTTCCCTGATAACCCCAGGCCGTAATACAATAATTAATGTGAGATAATAGTAACGAGTTATATAACAGAACTTTTATTTGCACAGGTAGTACGTATTTTAATCTATTCAATATGCCAATTATTTTGGAACATTTATTTGAAACTTTTTCAGTATGTTTTTTCCAATTTAAGTTTGAGTCCAAAGTCATCCCTAAGAAGATAAATTCGTCTACTTTTTCAATATTTACATCATCTATTTTAGGTGTAAAAGTCGTTGGCATATGGAAAATCACATATTTTGATTTGTTTTTATTCAGCGATAATTTGTTAATTTTTAGCCATTCAAATAGAGAGTTCTTCATTTATTGAGGATTGTATGTTTTTATTTTCGGGGTTGTCACTAAAAGAGTTTACAGTACTAAATAGTGTGGTGTCATCTGCATACATAATGAAATCGAACTTATGGCTGGCTTGTGAGAAATCGTTAATATATATAACAAACAATAGTGGTCCGAGTATTGAACCTTGAGGAACGCCAATGGTTACTGATAAAATGTCTGACTTTATGTCTTCTATTTCAATGTATTGTTTTCTATTTTGTAAATAACTTTTAAGTAGTTGTAGTGTTGAACCTCTTAGGCCATAGCATTTAATTTATTTAATAGAATATTATGATCGATGGTGTCAAATGCCTTAGACAAGTCGAGAAATATACTAATAGGTATGTCATTTGTATCCATTTGAGTTACTATTCTATCAATTAGCTCAAGTGCGGCATATTCAGTAGAATGTTTCGGTCTAAAGCCATACTGGTTATCAAAAAGAAGTTTTAAGTCGTTAAAATATGATGATAATTGTGTAAAAATTATCTTCTCAAGTACTTTTGATATAGAAGGAAGAAGATAGATAGGCCTGTAATTTTCAAATAATGACAGATCGCCTTTTTTAAATATTGGAATGACTTTAGCAATTTTGAGTTTGTCAGGGAACATTCCGGTGTGTAATACTTGGTTTATTAAAATCGCTAATGATTTGATAATGACTGGTTCAATTATTTTTTGTAATTTTGAAGATATATCATCAAATCCATAGCTGTTTTTAGTGGGGAGACTTTGTATAACTTTTTTTTACAGTATCTTCACCTACTTTTTCAAAAGTAAAGTATAATTTATTTGTTTATTTAGAAAAGAACTGTAGGTTTTGTTACCTGCATATTTAATATATTCTGCTATAGAGTGACCTATATTTGTAAAATATATATTACATTTGTTAGCAATATCTTTTTTATATGTTCATTTGATACCGTTATCATTAAAAAATAGTGGTAATTTATGCTGGGTAGGTTTTTTTGAGAGGAATTCATTAATAGTTTTCCAAGTGTTTCTTATATCGTTTCTGAATATATTAAAACTGTGTTCAAAATACATTTGTTTTGCTTCACGAAAGTTTGTCTTTAATATCGTGTTATACGTTTTGAGATTAATGTTAATAGTTTCATAATTTAACGAATTTGGATTTGTTACTTTCAATTGTTTATATAGTTTGTCTCGATACCGAATTGATTTCAATATTCCTTGAGTAATCCATGTTGATTTTTTTTTAGGGTAAAGGCTGTATGATATTAAGGTATCAAAAAAATTACTATATGTATCATTTTCATTTATTTTAAGCAAATTTATATTAAAATCCCCTGCAATAATAAGATTAGCGTTACCATTATTTTCTAATGCTGATATAATCGATGAGAATTCGTTTATGAATGCATTTATGTTGTCATTATTTGATCTTGGAGGTCTATACATGTTTCCTATAGTAATATTCTTAGATTGGCTGCCACCATTTATTTGGACTACTAATCCTTCCCAGTTTTCATACATGTTAATATTTAATTTGACTTCCGATCTATATGTGTTGTCAACGTATGTTATTAACCCTCCTTTGTCGCTACAGTGTTTGCCCTGTGTTAAGCAAGTGTAGCCATATAAAGAAAATTGTGACAAGTCATCTGTTTCTGCCTTCCATGTTTCTTGTAAACATATAACACTAAATTTAAAATTAATACTGCTTAACTCCTCTACAAAAGCCTCTAATTCATAAAATTTTGCATTTATCGATTGTATATTAGTGCATAAGATACTAAAGCATTTTGTGTTATTCTGAGCTAATTTGGTAAACGTATCAAAGTCGTAATAAGATGAACGACGTATTATTTGAGGTTCATCATTTTCAATATCATTTATATTTAGAACATTTATTAAATCATTGTTATGAATACCTCCTAAATATGAGAGGAATGTTTCGTCAAATGCCATGGTTTAGTCTGGGTGTTTTCTCTAAAATATATGTGTAAATTGATTCATGCTCCATTTCAAGATAGTATGATTGATTGTGATTCAATTTATTTTTGACATAGTAATTTGCTAGTGTTAATGGTATGGTGTGGTGTGTGTAATTGTGTGCGTAAGCTGAGATAGACTTCTTGTGGTTTTGTATGAGAACAAATAAGAAAAAAAATGTGGTTACCATCGTGAATACAAGATGGCCCTTTTCTTGGAAGAACATATTATACATTGTATTTAAACGGTGTTTATGCCACATTATTACGAATGCATGACTGCTGATTATAGCTTTTCAACTTCGCATACCATTTACATATATGTCAATTAAATTCGTCGATATCCGCCTGAGTGCATACCTCCTTGACAGAGTTTGATAGTGTCTTAACCAGCACTTTCCCGTTGTAGGTCCAACAGTCTTGAATCTTCTTGTTTCTCTTTAGTAGTCTACTTGATCTGGCCAGTGCAGCCCGGCGCTGGGTGAGATCTTCATTGACAAAGATCGTGTTGTCGTCGTCTCGCAGTCTGCGACGTTGACGGATGACCGCGTCTCGCACATTTTCATTGTTGAATCGAACAATAACCACGCGGCGCCGATCCCCTCCTGTCGCTGTCTTTCTGCTGCCTAGCCTGTGGCTTCGCGCAATGTCCTTAGGTGTGATCGGGGGGGGGGGGGGGGGGTCACTGCCATCTTTTCGTTGATTATGGCCAACACTTTGACCGTAGTGTCCTCCCCCTCTCCGTCCTTTGGTTCATGAATACCATGGAACCTTAAATTCCCTCTTCGCGAATACTGTTCAACTTTGTCACAATGGAACTCCAAATCAGATACCTTTCTTTCCAGGGTAACGATGCTGTCCTCCTTTGCGTTCAGTTTCTTTGTCAGGTCAGCGATGGTCATTGACAGCGCGTCAATCTTGTTTGCCAGCACTTCAGGGAACAGGGCCGTTTTTAGTTTTTTCAACACCACGTCGTCGTTTAACAGTTCAACAAAGCGCATTAGCATTGCGTCGGTGTCCGGCACCTCACTCTCCCTATCACTGGCGGACCCACGTTTTTAGGCATAGTTCAATTGTTGATGTCACTCCCACGAGAAACACGCCACGTTAAGCAGTGGCAGCCATCTTTTACAAATGTGTCGCTGGATGCACGCAAGAATTGTGTTTACTTGTTGAGTTATTGCCGTTTGAACATTGCGAATTCTTAAACTTGCAATGGGATTTAATGTTTTTGGATATCACAGTACAGATAATAATCCCATATACAAGTTTGTCACTGGATGAACCCAGGATTTGTTTTTAGTTCATGAGTCATTGCCGTTTGAACATCGTGAATGCGGCAGCGGATATAATGCAACGTTTAGCATTCGCGACGTTCAAACGGTAATAACTAAAAACGTTAACACAATTATTGTGTACATCCAGGGACAAACTTGTAGATAAGAATATTATCTTTACGGTGATATCGGAAAATGTTTAGTTCCGCGATTGCAGTTTCATGTACAGTCTGAAACAACAGGCCGCACCGCCACTCGCCATGCTAAAGGATAGGGCGCACTCAGCGGCCCTGCATGTGGTGACGTCAACAACATCTGACGGGCTATGACACACAAATGACCAAATTTGAGCGGGCTTAGTGACATGAGTTCGCAATGAAGAACCTTCATATTTATAACATTTCTTGACGAGAGTATTAAGTGTCTGCGTGCGAAGTTTCAAAAATGCCATGTAAAATGTCATTTCACTTAGTCTTTAAATATAGCTTTTTTGCAAGCACCTTCATTGTAGCACTTTGCGGAGATAAACCCGCAATCAGAATACGCCCCTCTCTCCTTCTCTCTCTCTCTCTCTCTATCTCTCTATCTTCCCCTCTCTTTCTCCCCCCATCCCCCCTTCTCTCTCCCCCCTTTCCCTCTCCCCCCTTCTCCCCCTCTCTCTCTCTCTCTTAACATCGGAATAAAGAGAACGTCTTAAATCATCGCAGGGACGTTGTGGTATACACATAATGAAATGATGTGTTGATTATCCAAAAAATCCGGTTCTTCACTCTCGTGTTGATTTTGTTTACCCGTCAGTATAAATAGTTTATATGTACGTGTAATATTTACTGGCACTTGTATCTATGTTTAGATAAATAACATATTTTTAACTTAGGCGAATTCATTTCTTGTTGAAACGATTTAAAACACTGAACATTCAACTTATGTAGGGTTCGGACGTACCGCAAACCATAAATATTTACGATGAATTCCAGATAGCGTCCGGAAGTGACACCGAATACGTATCTGCATTCGGTCCCTGCCGGCAGCCAATGGTCTGGCGAAGATATAGAACCACTCGAGCCTCGGAATTGCCAGTGGCATATACTTCCTGGTTGTCGTTGTCCATTTGGATTCCACTCTGTGAAACATAATGACAGTACTATGCCATATACATGTGGGCTCTTGTTCTTGTACCATTCATATGACAATATTGCATTTTGGTCCAATATCTTGCTATTATGTGCACTGTGACGATCTGTAGATACAACGGCTGACATAAATAAGCGTATAGCCGTCCACCCAACCAATGTAAATGTGAGTTGGTTAACTGTAAAATAGGTCCCCATAATTATACTCAGAGTATTGCAGTCATTTCTTTCAACGGATATATAATCGGTATTGTCCAGACTACTATAAATGTCACAAACATCTTGATGTGGTCTCAAATGTTGCTTTATTTGGAATAATAATATGACGTGATGTTATTGTGACGTTCTTACGAGTTTTATGAACGACGACTTCCATGTCGTAACATGAATATGACGTGACCCTTTCCATGCGAAATATATGTGAACAATCTGACATATAAAACACATCCCTGCAACAACACGGATCGCCAACCAGCTGTGGCGAACCTAGACACATATCGACCTATTTAACTGGTTTATACAATTGTCTTACCTCGGAGTTGTCAGGTGACAACGCGTTACAAGAGAACGGCCCACTAAGTTGTGTAAGCACTTGGAAGACTGATACGAGTAGACACGGTGACGTAGATAGTGACTCCTGACTTCAGAAATGATGAAACGGTATATATTTTCGACACGTCGTGATTGGCATTGCGTCCTTCTGTTGGCGAGTTTGGGTTCTCGAAACAATCGTGGTTAAATTAGCCTTGTTTATTGGTAGTACGATGGTAATTACTCAACTAGTCAGGAGGAATGTTGAGCATATGGCTCGTAGAGTAGAAATGGAGTATACACTTTTTCTGTCTATTGATATGAGTTTACACATGGTACAACACATTTCGTTACTGCGACCACAGATGCTTGGAAATTCATGCGTTGATGTAATGGTATTCCTCGTCCGCTCACGAATGTTTTGGAAGCAGGATACCATGGTAGTCAAGTTCCCAGCCATACTTTGTTTTGTTCATATTTGGAGGTGACAACATAAGTGCTGCTTTCTATATCGCGACTTGCAGGTGGCATGTGTGAACATTGTCGATGAATGCTTCACTGTTGGGTGAAAGGGAGCAGGGTTTCACTGATGATGCACCACTCTTCCCTGTTTTGAGCGCCACATTTTGACCCTGTATTCCGTCATGGATGAACACGACTCTGCTATCTTGCCATATGCAGCACATATCAACGTAGTGGCCTGAATTTCAACAGATTTCATATCAGCCTTCACAACACCAACTTTAGAGAGTGGGAATTCTCCCTTCTTGGAAATTTTGAGAAGGGTTGTCTTGCCTATGCCATGCAATGAAGCTAAAGTATTTGCATCAGAGAATTCACGAACTGCCAGAAGAGCATCTGCTATGTCACTGTGTGCTTGTGCTGTGACGCGAATATCTACCACTGCTCGTTGCTTCACTGGTGAAGATATGATCATTGGGGCAGCGTTGCTACCTCTGCATTTACTATTATAGAAGTGAACAAGAATCACAAACACGTCTGCGTCGTCGCACACAACACAAATAGAATTGCTTGAACATGATGACGAGATGGCATGTTGTGTGATGAGGATTTCAGCTTCCTCATGTGTGGAGCAGAGATCATGCCGTTCAATCCTCATACCACCGACTATCTCCACTGGCATATCGGCAATGGTGAGAGTGTTCTTCTTCGTTGCATTGATGTAGTAGCCTGAGTCAAGAATAGTCAGGGGGCTTATACTAAAAAACACCTCAGTTGTTCACATCTTTCTACAAGCACCATTTTTGGACCAGCATTAGATATGGCCATGAGATTTCATTTTTTCGCGGGAACTAAGCTGAGCTCCCGTTGGCGGCCATATTGGACAAATGCAACATGGCCGCCGTCCAGAGATAGGCTGTGTAATAACTTGAGAACCGAAAATAACAATAACCATAAATGAGACCACTTTTGGAGTTTTCGAATATGGGGAACCCATTTCCGGTATTATTTGGCCGATTCCAGGTCGTGGTCACATGACAAAATCACAATCAAGGCTTTTTTGGCTCAAAATAAACATTTTGTGAGAATAGGATCATTGTACACAGCGTTATATCGCAAGCATGTTATCCAAAAATATTATCACGATATCAATAATCACGTGTTGCAATAATAAATGTAATATATGTTTTGACAATTGATGCTCCTAATGGAAAATGTACCCTAGTCATGGTCGGCTTAGGCATACGAGCTTGCAGTATGCTTATTCCGTGTCCATTAATATACTCATTCGTCTTGGCAGATGTTTCTAAGTTCTGTTATAGTTATTTTTCTCATTCATGTCATTGTAACGAGTAAAATGTTCGTATGTCCCGGGTACCAAATGAAAATGTACTTAAGTCCTAATCTGGTCAATCATCTTGCAACATAAGGTCACGTGATACCAAAATGGCTGATGCAGATAATGTTGAGGTGGGATACTGTGGCAGCTAAAAATGATTGAAATAAGAGACAAAACGGCCAAGAAGCACTGAAGTTGTCTACAAAGACAATGACGTTTTGTAAAGGCGCAGGAATAGAGTTGGCGCCATGCTAGCACACATCTATAATTCCTCGCAGATCGACCAAAATGAAGCTCTCTTATTGATCTGGGGGGCTATGGCGGTAAGAAGGCGAATCTTCAAGAAACAAGAGCAATTCAATGGTTCCTTCTCGCCCCTTTGTTTCAGTTCGCCCGTAAAAGAAACATAGTTGAGTTTCTGCAATATTGTCAGCTGGAGAAGGCCTTCTGTGAGCATAGCATTCAGTTGGATTTTGTTCTTCGCGTTGGTGAGAATGACATGCTTGGGTGGAGCATGCATCTCTGGTATCAGGTTGTGTACGCGACTTGATCTGGCTGTCTGCATCCTCGTGAAGTTCTTATGCTGCTGGGGAAATATCTGTCAAACACAAGGTTGACATTTGCGTTTTGTAGAGCTTGATAGATTAACACCTTAAAGCCGTCCACGTACACGCGGAATTTGTCAGACAGCCAGGCGATGACCCAGAGAAGCACAGAAACATCGTAGATCACGGTGTTTGGGATGGGGCAGTAACGTTCTTATATAGCCATTTGTAGTTTTTTGTTTCAGGAACAATTTTGACTTACCAATTTTCATTTCGCCGTCTGAGTTAAAGATCGATGGTGGATATGCAGCTAACTCGCATGTCAACACATAGCCTATGTTGATCTCACGTGAACTTGCAAGTAGACCGATGACACGTGCATAGATTCCTTGCCGACTAAAACATGTTTTTTTTCACATCCATTGTGACAACCAGCTTGCCGAGAGGATCACAGAATGATCCCGGCCAACCACCCTTAAAGTTTCTCATTGCCCGCTGTCCAAGGTTGATGGCATCATCCGCATTGACATCAGGGTGAGCAATTTGTCCTGTGACGAAGTTACTCAGTGCACCACCTGGGCAAGAAACTTCATTCAAAGGGTCAATGGAGGCATCGAGTGGGTTGCGTAGGCTCAGGCGATCAGCCTGGTCTGCCTTGATTCGGCTCTCGGGGATTCTTCCTTATATGGTGAGTGTGGAGAGTATTTCGTTCAGAGTTGCTCATAGCTCGAACATTTTGCGATACCTCCCCTCTTAGGGCAACGCTCGATGCCCACATCACCATCTGATGGTAGTCTGTGGCCACCTCAACAGCTCCAGCTGGTCCGTGACCCAAACGCATATACGTTGTCCCTATCAACATGTCGATCCAAATTGAGTTATAGATGCCTGGAATGTGGTGCACGAATGCATCATGGTGTAGTTTCTCCGCCCCCTTCAGATCGAGGTCTTTTATGTGATGAACATGGATGGCAGCATACCGCGCGTAGTTGTGGCAGCAAGCAGAGCGGAAATAAGGTAACATGGCTTCTGCAGCAAAGAGGTGAAGATTCCAGTCGCCCTCAGGTCCTCCACGAGAGAAATTTATCATTATGATGACTGGCTTGACAAGAGTGTCAGTCCATATCTTTGTAGGTCTGCTGCGACTTGCTCGAGCGTAAAACACTTCGATGAGGTGAGCGAATGAGGCAACTCCTTGCACCTGTACCACATCATGGAGCAGCTTCTCCACTAGCATCCTGAGGGCGCGAACGTTTTGAGGGTATTTCTTCCCACTTACCATTTTATGAACGCTCCCAAATGTGCCATCTAGAACTCTCTTTCATGACACTGCCAATGTATACAATGAATACATGAACGACAACTGTCGGTTGGTACAACACCTTTCGTTACTGCGACCACCGATGCCCGGAAATTCATACGTTGATGTAGTGGTGTTCCTTGTCCGCTCACGAATGTCAACCAAAGTTCTCTGCCGGACGTGGTTACACAAGGCAAATGGCGCCCGCAGAATCGTCCAATAAACGATCCCGATGAATTATCACCGTCGCGGATTGATATGTAATCTTCTCGGCAAAGAGAACTGGAATAGGAATATTATATGTACGGAAATGTATGATATATATCTACCGGACACTGTTTTTGTTTCACTGCATGAATTCTTATTACATTTAATAATTATTATACTTGGATGTTTCACAAAAGTCGTAAATGTGTTAGACGTTATTCTTTGCAATGTTCCTTCGTCACCTTGGCAACAAAATAATTAATGCTATGCGTTCGTCTTCGTAATGTTTTCTTTATTTGATTCAAGTATTTCAGCAAGCAACGAATATATTAATGCATTCATAATTTGGTTTTAATACCGTAATGTTAAATTCTCAAACAATGTTTACAGTACAATTATGCCAACGATGTAAACGCAAATTACAAAATCGAAGGTGCCTTTCATAGACTATGTGAAGATGAAACATCATAGCGAATAACAACTAAAGCTTGCACATATGTTGAAGAAACTACACTCTAACGCGTGCATTCATGCACGCACGCACACACACGCACACACACGCACACACACGCACACACACGCACACACACGCACACACACGCACACACACGCACACACACGCACACACACGCACACACACGCACACACACGCACGCATACACACACGCTCTCTCTCTCTAATCTCCCTCTCTCAATCTCTCTCTCTCTCTCTCTCTCTCTCTCTCTCTCTCTCTCTCTCTCTCTCTCTCTCTCTCTCTCTCTCTCTCTCTCTCTCTCTCTCTCTCTCTCTCTCTCTCTCTCTCTCTCTCTCTCTCTCTCTCTCTCTCTCTCTCTCTCTCTCTCTCTCTCTCTCTCTCTCTCTCTCTCTCTCTCTCTCTCTCTCTCTCTCTCTCTCTCTCTCTCTCTCTCTCTCTCTCTCTCTCTCTCTCTCTCTCTCTCTCTCTCTCTCTCTCTCTCTCTCTCTCTCTCTCTCTCTCTCTCTCTCTCTATATATATATATATATATATCTCTCTCTCTCTCTCAGGCACTAGTTTGCGTAGTCACATGGTAGTCAAAGGAACATCCTTGTATCGTTGTATCGACATGCAAATGATCAGGCTGACTTGAACAAGTAAGCAGCACTCTGTATGACGCACAGGAGTGAAGACAGATCGCCTTAATGGTAAGATCAATAAACCCACTTTAGGCACACATCAGAGGATAGCAACTCCTAGACGCCATATATATGGTAATTTCTGACCCACCGTACGTCGCAACTGTTCTGCCTAGGCTGCACGGAAGTATTGTTTGATTTACTATTTTAATATACTTAGTCATTGCGTGTCACTGACGCTTGTATTAAAAGTGTTGATTATAATTGCTGCCGAGCATACATACTGCTGCCGTCGAACGGTGTGTGTGTGCGTGTGTGTGTGCGTGTGCGTAAGCTCGTGCATGTGTGTGTGTGTGCGTGTGTGTGTATGTGTGTGTTCGCGTGTGTATGTGCGTGCGTGCGCGCGTGCAAAGCGAGTGAGCGAGCAAGCGTGCCTTTCTACTTGTGCGTGCGAGCTCCAATTTATAATGTTGCTACGATACAATGGGTACACGCTTGCCATTGTAATCGCAACCACGTCATCGGCAGGAGAGAAGTGAATATAAAATCTATGCTAATCTATGGCAGATCATTAAGGTGTCATACTTGATCAGGCCGGGGCCTGTGTTGTCGAACGTCAGTTGTAACATGGTGTCTGGGTCGTCGCTCGTAACACGGTATTGGCACGTGACGTTCGGTGGATAAATTCCAGGATATCCCGGTGAGAAAATCCAGCATGAGTCGCCGCAGTCGTTGACGTTCATACTCCAAGAGCAAAGAGACCCTGAAAGAAACAGTGAGAAGAGTCAGAGTCAATGTCGTCTGAATTACAAGACACGTGGCCACCATAACTGAGACGAATTTAACTGTTGACTGATACATTAGATAAAATGGGTTTATAACTGTTTGAATGGTTGTGCTTCGTAAATAATATACTCTTATAAAATGAGAGTGAGAGTGAGAGAGAGAGAGAGAGAGAGAGAGAGGGGGGGGAGAGGGAGAGACAGAGAGAGACAGAGAGAGAGAGAGAGAGAGAGAGAGAGAGAGAGAGAGAGAGAGAGAGAGAGAGAGAGAGAGAGAGAGAGAGAGAGAGAGAGAGAGAGAGAGAGAGAGAGAGAGAGAGAGAGAGAGAGAGAGAGAGAGAGAGAGAGAGAGGAGAGAGAGAGAGAGAGAGAGAGAGAGAGAGAGAGAGAGAGAGAGAGAGAGAGAGAGAGAGAGAGAGAGAGAGAGAGAGAGAGAGAGAGAGAGAGAGAGAGAGAGAGAGAGAGAGAGAGAGAGAGAGAGAGAGAGAGAGAGAGAGAGAGAGAGAGAGAGAGAGAGAGAGAGAGAGAGAGAGCGAGAAAGAGAGAGAAAGAGAGTAATTGTGAGAGACACAGTCAGACGGACAGACGGACAGAAGCACAGACAGACGGACAGACGGACAGACGGACAGACGCACAGACAGACGGACAGACAAGCATACATATAGGTTGACTGACTGACTGACTGACTGACTGACAGACAGACAGACAGACAGACTGACAAATATACAACATACACTTACCTGCAACTTTGAAAGGTGTCATATCATTATGTGTTAGGGCGGAGTACGTCGACGAGTCTAGGCCTGTAAGACAACAGTTCTTTTTTCAGATTCAAAGTGGAAAGTAATAATTAAATGCCTAAAACAAATACGAAATACCAAAACGATGTCCAAATCTACTTTATTTTTGGGAACTGTAATTAATATATTCACAACAATATATGAACGCTCTTACACAAAATAATAATTATCCTGTATTGACAAATGTATACGACAGCGCAAACGATGTCGATGGACGAACTGCACTTGCGCGAAACTCTACTTCCGCTTCGTGTCCTGTGGTGAACATGGCCACGTCAATGTCGTCTCTGCCGTACCAGCCGCATATCGTATTCGGCGAAAAGCCGTGTTCATAAGCCCGGCTGTCCCATAGTCGCAGATGGCCGCCCGTGCACCTTGGTGAGATAGAGAAACATGCTGCACAGATGCGATCAGTATCAATGATGCGCCTATCAATTGAGCGGACAAGTTGATACATCGTAAGCTCTGTGGGATTTGCATAGAAACTCATTATAACAGTAGTAGCGGCGGCAGCGGCAGCAGCAGCAACAACAGCAACAGCAACAGCAACTATCAGTAAGACGGAACCGAATGTGTAGTAATATTTGCTTGTGCAGTTCCTCAACCAACAGCAATACTATTTATTACATTCGTTTTGGCAATTGCCGATTCTAAATGCACAATCTAATGGTAGCCTCTATATGCCACTACAATTGCTACAACTGGTGCTGGTGATAGTGTTTCCGTTGACACAGCTGTTGCTGCTTTTATTCAAATTCCTTCTGCTGTTGTTTCTGTTGCTGAATCCACTTGACCACTTGTTATACCATTGTAAGACAACGTCAACTTCTGACTAACTCGATTACATCGCTGTACACACTGCTATTGTCAACATCGTAATCACAATGACCGTGGTGCTGTACACACTGCTATTGTCAACATTGTAATCACAATGACCGTGGTGCTCTATCAGTGCTGTCACTTTTGCAATAGCGCTTCTAAACCTAAAAGTATTTACCTCCGTCGTTGTGCATCATAGGATCCGACAGACAGCAGTCGCACCTTCAGTATGATGCGCTGTGTGTCAGGCTGACCTTCAAAGAGACAAGCAGTGACATGGTATTGAGCTATTAAGACTATCATATACTAAATAGTTAGAAGGAACACTTATTCGACTAATGACTAACTGTTGATATCGTATGCGTAAGAGTGCGTGTGTATGTGTGTGTGTGTGTGTGCGCGCGCGCGTGCGTGTGTGCGTATGCGTGTATGTGTGGATGTGTGGATGTGTGTGTGTATGTATGTATGTATGTATGTATGTATGTATGTATGTATGTATGTATGTATGTATGTATGTATGTATTAGCTTTCGGTGAGGATATCTATACTTGTATCAGTCACCGATCAAGATAATCCAGCTTATAATTATATATATATATATGTATATATATGTTATATATATTAAATAAATATATAATAATGAATTACTTTCGACATCACACAGAATGGCGTCGTCAAATACTGATGAGTGGGCTTGTCTTACCCTGGAAGACATAGCGACAGAAGACGGCAGTGCCGAGCTGTCTGTAGCTGACAGGCGGCGATCGCATGAGAGTAGGACCGAAGTAGCCAGCCGCGTACCTCCGTCCGTGCACCGTCAAGTTGCAGTAGTCAGTGGCTGTTGTAAACACAAACTCATTGTACCGACGTTCGAGATGTTTGTGATATAAAACTACTCCCTCAGTTCGATTGTTTTGCTCCTTGCGTTACGGAAGGAGTTCACGAAAAAGTAAACCTACCTAGTATTCACTGTCATATGGTAGTTACTTTTGAGGTATTTTTGATTTCGTTTTGGTGACATTAACATGTATAAGCTATAACGTTAATTCAGACCCGGTCAGTTCGAGATTTGTATCGGGAAATGTCGATTTAGCCAAACACAGTCTCGTCTATATTCAATGTTCGCCCGGGCTCAACTCACGGCCAGTTTGTTTACAAGACAGGTTTGCCATTTTTTGGTGCGAATGCTTATGTCATCGAATCAGCTAAATTGATGGCTAAAAGTGCAATTTAGCCAGAGACAGTTGTCGATCACGAGGACGCATTTTGGAAAGTCTATGGCGTTGTGTAAATGGACACAAGTGATGCACGTGTTTCATTAAATGAATTTGAGTGAAATGTCCGTCGGAAATTGCCATTTGTTGAGCAATTAACGACCGGATGTGACGACCGAAATAATTTAAATGATAAGAATATGCATTTTTTATTAAACAGTTTGCCCATATTACTTAAGCTGTTCACCTACTACACGCCACGAGATAAAAGAACCGGATTCGCGATGGAAAAAACAAGCTGAGGAAGCAGCTTTAAACACTAATGTCTTATCCGTGGATTTCGTATTGCATAAAACGCCGACGAGAGCATTATGAGCTGCGAAGGACGAGTGGGACATTTAAACAAAGGCTGTGACGTTAACTGCTTGCCAGCTCTGCTGTTTTAAAACACTACTATTGATTGAATTGCCGTCACAAATGCAGTCAATCGACTAAGTGCATTGAGTTACACGCGCGTTGACGCTGGACGAAATTGCTTAGTTGACAAGCGACAACGACGCGGTAATCGTTTGAGCTGTAGCTGCGTTGTCATACAACACTACGAACGCTTGGTAGCTACGCTCTTTATCTCAACATGTCGCATTAACTAATGTCAAAACACTAAGAAATCGTTGGTTCCTTCAGCAAGATCTAACGTAATATGCATACATTTATGTAAGAACATTAGAAAGTTTTAGATGCACATTTAAAAAAACAAATAACATAATAATACGTATGTTAATTGTTCAACATATTATTTCATATAAAGAACTATATCCACAAAAAAAGAAACAACGTCATTATATATATATATATATATATTAAGATAAATAGTATATTATGTTATTTTTAAACATGTTTTACATAAAATAATTGGTTCAACTTAATTGCATTCTATCTTACTATGTAACATCGGTGTAAAAACAGTGAACGATTAGTTGCGAGTGCGCGATACACCAATATATAATACAAAATGGTATTATGTTTCCTGATTTTTATCATTTAAATGCTTTGGCTAAATGTTATATAATCAAATAACGCTCTATATAACATGACGTCATCTGCACTATGACGTCACACGTAACATGACATGACGTCATATGTATTCACCCTGTCCTCTCGAGAGCAGCCAACACAAACACCTAGCCATGAACACAATCAACTGCGGCTGTTTGGCTCCGTTGTACAGCAAACCCATTTCGCGAACAACAAATATGTTACATTAACATGGACAAATCAAATTAACTATACAAAATCACAACGGCTGATAGCGATCTCGGCAACGAACCACCCCGGCTTGTCCTCCTTTTTGACACCGCGTGGCTCTGCTAGAACTTACGATGTCCCGGCCAGTCTGACGTCGGTCTAAGCGAGTGCACACGGGGAGATTAATAGGCGTGTGCAAGACCCAACCGACGGCTCGTCAGTCGTCAGTCGAAGACGCGCTGCCTCTTAATTCCAACGTTCAATACCACACAATCAGGTATCATCTGCTGATGAAAGTTAACGCGCGACTCGGGTAGCGGCGTCTGGCGCGTCTCTCGCGGGCAGATGGCCCGCTGCTCTTCACAATGAATAATACATGCATTCTTTACCAGATTATTTTTTTAACGTAGGCTATTTTCAGTGTTCGCATGCGTGCGAGCGTGCGTGCGTACGTGCGTGCGTGTATCTGTGCGGGCAACACAGGATTTAGGACTGTGTGGGCCCATTGGCAGTGATTGGCGGATATCATATCATAATAGTTATCACTCCTTTCTACCTTCTACAGTAGGAACTTCACAGCAAATACGACTCTTTTGAGTTACCGTACTGTGTGGCCGCCTACTTTTCCGGGAACGTTACAACATTTTCCAGCAGTAGGCTTATGTATCGGATTACCATCAAAACTGACTGCCACCATTCGCAGTTTGCAACAACAAAACTGAAGAAAAAAAACTGCGTTTGTATGCTTTCTATCGCCCTCGATTTTTATACGAACGGTAATTTACTCATTACGGCAAATCAAAACGGAGCGTTATCACTCACGCCGCCAACATCATATAAAAAATGATCGAGCCAGCGACACCGACAAGCCACTAGCTCGAACACGGTCCCTCTTTCTCGGTTCCTTTTGTCCAATTCAAGTGACTGGTATATATAGAATGTTTCTATCAGAATGTGTAGGCATGTAGCAGTTTTAATGGTAATTAGAAGGTATAAAAACAAGCATTAGGAATTTGTGAAATACGTACTTCTCATTAACATTTTAAGCGGAAGCGGAAACAAAAAACTAGTTGTGTGTGGAATGAATATGTATGTTGATGACTTATTCACACCCTGTAGTTGTTGCGCCGTATGTGGCCTGCGTCCAAATTATTCAGGATGATTCCTTTCACTTCCTGGTTCCTCTTGCCCGGCCTTCTCCTAGTGTATATAAGTTGTCACAGCTACGTCAATGTATTCAACATGACGACTACACGAGATTATGACACCAGATTATATACAAGCAATTACAGACGCGTTGTTTATGTTGTTTCCTGAAGCTCCATTGTTCGGTTCACGTTTACATATATTATTGCGGGTGCTTATTTTGTCAACTAAATTACATGTTAAGACAATAATTTCGTTTTGCGATAAACACATAATTGCAACCATCTATGCTAACTAAATTGTTTATGTTGGTATTGATAACTCATTGTCATTACTCGTGGATAGCTTGAACAATGTTGACACTCTGTGCGGGTGCGTGTATTGAGTTCGTGGAAGTACGCCTGATGTCGATATTCAGTGCAGCTTATTTTAGTTAAACAAAATAAACGAAACACGACAGTTTACTTCTTGCCAAATTAAAGTGGGTAGTTTGCTATTTTTGCAACTACTGGCGTAATTTGAGCTATTTGCACATCTGTGTAGGTGCGTATATTGAATTCGTTGCCAACATATGTATGTGTATATTCATAGCGGCAAAATGTCCACACATCACGCATTACACAATTGTACTAATAAAAGAGCAGAGTGGTGATATTAGTTCAAACGCGGACATTAACCATTAAACCACCGTAATGAGATTGCGATACCATCGCGCTGCAGCGCAAGCGAATCCTTGAGGGTGTCAATCGATCAAATGCAAATATTACATTTTCAATCAGTAGGGCGTTGTTTCGCTCTAAGTGCTTCCCTTGATTCGGTTAGCGTTTCAAAGCCGGGGTTCTCCCGGGTATTATTGACGTTTGATACGAACTCTAATGTAATCCGATGGAAGCAGCATGCTATGAGGTTCGGAGGCTGCGATGGAAGCAGCATGCCATGAGGTCCGGATGCTGCGATGAAAGCAGCATGCCATGAGGTCCGGAAGCTGCGATGGAAGCAGCATGCTATGAGGTCCGGAGGCTGCTATGGAAGCAGCATGCCATGAGGTCCGGAGGCTGCGATGGAAGCAGCATGCCATGAGGTCCGGAGGCTGCAATGGAAGCAGCATGCCATGAGGTCCGGAGGCTGCGATGGAAGCAGCATGCTACGAGGTCCGGAGGCTGCGATGGAAGCAGCATGCTACGAGGTCCGGAGGCTGCGATGGAAGCAGCATGCTACGAGGTCCGGAGGCTGCGATGGAAGCAGCATGCTACGAGGTCCGGAGGCTGCGATGGAAGCAGCATGCCATGAGGTCCGGAGGCTGCGATGGAAGCAGCATGCCATGAGGTCCGGAGGCTGCGATGGAAGCAGCATGCCATGAGGTCCGGAGGCTGCGATGGAAGCAGCATGCCATGAGGTCCGTAGGCTGCGATGGAAGCAGCATGCCATGCGGTCCGGAAGCTGCGATGGAAGCAGCATGCGATGAGGTCCGGAAGCTGCGATGGAAGCAGCATGCCATGAGTTCCGGAGGCTGCGATGGAAGCTGCATGCTATGAGGTCTGGGGGCTGCGACGGAAGCAGCATGCCATGAGGTCCGGAGGCTGCGATGGGAGCAGTATGCTATGAGGTCCGGAGGCTGCGATGGAAGCAGCATGCTATGAGGTCCGGAGGCTGCGATGAAAGCAGCATGCCATGAGGTCCGGAGGCTGCGATGGAAGCAGCATGCCAGGAGGTCCGGAGGCTGCGATGGAAGCAGCATGCCATGAGGTCCGGAGGCTGCGATGGAAGCAGCATGCCATGAGGTCCGGAGGCTGCGACGGAAGCAGCATGCCATGAGGTCCAGATGCTGCGATGGCGTAGATTGGCAATATGTAGCGGAGTACAGGTTGTGCTCTTAGACGAGTATGGATTGTATTCTAAATTCTCTGCTGCTAATGACCACTGCACGCGATCATTATCCGAACAATATATTTATAATATACGTATACGTAAGAATTTTACCTTGTGTGTGTGTGTGTGTGTGTGTGTGTGTGTGTGTGTGTGTGTGTGTGTGTGTGTGTGTGTGTGTGTGTGTGTTCGATCGAGTATTAATAATATATATATATATATATATATACCTAATATATTTTCAGATGAGATGAGACTCCTGCAAAATATTGGAACGTCAGCGCGAAAAATGTTCAACTGCACCACACACCCACAACTTGTTCCGACGTGATGTCCGATAGTGTCGAAGTCGTGAGTGAATACCCTGCCAAAAGTTGGAACATCACCGCACTGTCAATAAAATCTCTGAACAGTGAGTTTGAATACTTCCGAGGATGTCGTGGCTTGAGGGGGGTGGAGCATCTAATGTCAATACGTTGTCATCATAGCTTCTCGTATGAGGCTACGCGTTCGGAAACGGTGTGTTGTCGTGAAAACAAACTGACTCCTCCCGAAACACTTAAATTTCATTATTTCACCAAAAAAGCTCAAAACACATTTTGTCAATCTGAATGTCATAATTGATATAGTTTATACTGTATATCATGATTATTGATTATGTAGGCCTAAACACAAATGGAAAACTCATATGACGGACATATTACATATCGACATAGCAAACACGATCATTAGTAGAAAAGAACATGGAATAATCCACCAATCACTGCTAAATATGATTTACATGTGCCAATTATTATTCTGATTTTACATATTGTATTAAACATTATAAATCGTCCCACAACAAATGTTTGCATGAGGTGCAATACACGAATCTGTGTTAGGCTTATTATTTTATATATTGACAAAAGAAGTTTCTCGTGACGGTGACAGCGCACACCATCACTACTCGTTCGAGGTCCACCATCCACCAGGCCTTAGTCTGAAACGTCATCATTGAGTGGGTCAAAGTTGACCCATCGACGGCCTTCCCTCAAGAGGTCGTCCTAAAATATAGTGTCGTGCTTTGTTACGATGACTTCTTGAAAGCCACGCACACACACACACACACACACACACACACACACACACACACACACACACACACACACACACACACACACACACACACACACACACACACACACACACACACACACACACACACACACACACACACACACACACACACACACACACAAACAAACACATACGTGCGCCCACCCATCAGCGTAAAATGTATTGTGCCCTGGAACAAAGGTTCACTTTACTTGGCTGTCTGTCTGCCTCTCTCTGTCTGTCTCTCTCTGGCTCAGTCTGTCTCTGTCTGCTTCTGTCTGTCTCTGTCTGGCTCTGTCTGTCTCTGTCTGTCTCTGTCTGGCTCTGTCTGTCTCTGTCTGTCTCTGTCTGTCTCTGGCTGTCTCTGTCTGTCTCTGTCTGTCTCTGTCTTTCTGCCTCTCTGTCTGTCTCTCTCTCTCTCTAAAATAAATATATAAAATACATGCCACACTCATATATGTGTTCACGTTTGCGTAAAGACACCTGTGGGACTGAACTTCATAATAGCCTGTAAGTTTAATATGAATCTACGTCCAATTTGTAAAACAAAATAATACAGTCGACAAATTGTGGATAGTTTAGCCAACGCTCTAGTTGTCTACATTCTTTATTGCTATACCGTTATTGTCAAACCTTCACAATGACAATGACTCAACGACTCCGCGTTTCGTCATCAGTACGTTTAACGTTCGTGTACTTTTGCCAACAACGAAACGAGGCCAGCTAATCGAAGAGCTCGGCCGACTAGACACCGACATTTGCTGCATGCACGAGAAGAAATGCCCCGGCAGGCTCGACGAACGGTCAGACACCTATCGACTCTTTGGCGTTACAACCACTGCACTGCGGCTTCGCCTTCGCTCTCGCAACGCATTTGGACGAACAACAGCAATGCCGAACCAGACTAGTTCTTCGCAGAACTCGACGAGTACTTCGCCGAACTGACACGTCTCAGGTTAGGTAATTCTTTCACCTCACTGTTTTCATGTATTATTTGCATAGATGATTATATTACCAGCAATATCGCAAAGTACCAAAACATTTAGGACAGGGCTAATTCTCCCAATATTGAAGAGGAAGGGAGTTGTGCGAGACCCATGGTGATACCGAGGCATCACATTTCTAAGCCCAATCATCAAGCTGCTAAAGAGGATCCTAGATGGGAAGATTTGAGGTATAAGCACTATTCGAGTGAAGACCAAGATGGTTTCTTAAAGTGCAGATGTTTGCAATACATCCTGCTGCTGCTGCTTGTGGTAGTGTCTGCTGAAGCATGTCGCTGTCCAGAACATTGTTGGTGAATCTACGGAAATGCGTGCAGCCGCCTAGTCAACCGTGGACGGAAACAATTGAGAGACTGCATTTGTGTCGGCGACCAACGAGGCGGGGCACAACAGCCGGGATAAGACGACGGTCCAGACCAATAACCAACGTGGCCAGCAGATGGTGCCGTCAGGTCAATTCTGTTTATAAACAAACTGGTGTTAACAGTGCCAACGTGATCGCACTGACCTCGATGGGCTCGGGTAATGGGTCTTCCACTGCGCGAAGCTCCTCTCATCTTTGTGCGAAGTTCGCCCTGATTAACGCAAGATCCATTCGCAAACAGGCGCTACTAGTGCGCGACTACATCGACGAGCATGAACTGGACGTCGTCGCCTTAACGGAAACTTGGCTGGCAGAAGGCGAAACGATTGTCGAATCCGAACTGTGCGGTGAGGATTTCACGTTCGTTCACCAGCCGCGCAGTGGGGCCCGTCGTGGAGGTGGTGTAGGAGTACTATTTCGAAAGACATTGCAGCTAGTTTCACGTGCTGACATTGATACTCATGCTAGTGAGACTTGCTGCGTTATTCTGCGTAATATCCGTATTGGTTGCACCATTCGCGTGATCGTTGTCTACCGACCGCCAACGTCCAACTTCCGCTCCTTCCTAGATGACGTTGGGAAGGTTTTACTCATCGCCGCGGCCCACCCTGCAGAGACTGTCGTGTGTGGTGATTTCAACACACGATATGGTGATTCCACATGCGCCGAAGCAATGAACTTGGCTGATTTACTGGAGACTCATGGCTTTGTACAACATGTGCAAAGTGCAACACATGAGCGCGGCAACATCCTGGACCTGGTTATCACGTCGGGAACATATCACGTCATAGCCACAACAGTTGAGCCAAAAACTCTTCTCACTGATCACCGTGTTATTGAATGCGGATTACGCCAACCTAAACCAGAGCGTATGACGCGACGCGTCCAATACCGCAAGTACTCAGCCATTGACGGCAGCCGTTTTACCGCAGATCTCGCGGCATCGCATCTTAACGTTCCTGAACAAAATCCTGAAGTTATCCTCACTCGATACGATGGATGCATACGTAGCATCGTTAACGCTCATGCCCCAGTAATCTCGCGGACTATCACGGCTAGGCCGAAGACACCGTGGCATACAAGCGAGTTAACTGACGAGAAGCGGGCATTACGTCGTGCTGAGCGAAACTGGCGACAAACTGGACTGACTGTACATCGTCAAATATACACCGGTTTGCGCAACGCGTTCCGAAAATCACTTAGGACTGCACGATCGCATTACTACCGTACTGAGATGACAAGTGCCGGTGGCAACATCCGACGTGTCTACCAGATCGCAAACACACTACTTGGTCGAGCTGGAGACCGACCGCTACCCGAGGACGCTACACAAGCTACTGTTGCAGCGAAATTCCAGAAGAGTTTCTCCGAGAAAATCGATGCGTTGCGCCGCAATATGACTCAATCGTCAACCGAAGACGTAGTGACGAATGTGGCTGCACGTTTAGTATGTTTCGAAGCTGCTTCACCGGCAGACGTGAAGAACATAATTTTAGCATCTGCTACCAAGTCATGCGAACTGGACCCGCTGCCAACGTCACTCCTTCAACAGAACATTAAAGTGCTGTGTCCAGTTATTACACGCATAATTAATGCGTCGCTCACCACTGCTTTAGTCCCACAGTCGATGAAACACGCCATTGTACCTGTACTGAAAAAACGAGGTGCTGATGTCAATGTGCTATCTAACTTCCGCCCAATATCGAACATTTCGTTTGTGGCGAAGACAATGGAGCGCTTCGTCTCAAGACAACTGCAACGCTTCCTGAACGAGAATGGCATACTGGGCGTCTACCAGAGTGCCTACCGACCACGCCACAGTGCGGAGACAGCACTCTTACGCATTCACAGTGATGTGGCGCAAGCGATTGATGCTCGTCGTGGAGTACTTCTTGTGCTTCTCGATTTAACAGCAGCCTTCGACACAATAAATCACGATATCTTACTACGGAGACTATTTGGCTATGGCATATGCGGCGAAGCGCATGCGTGGTTGGCGTCATACCTATACGGTCGTACCTCAGCCGTGCGTGTCGGGAAAGAAGTGTCTGGGTGTACCGTGATGAGATCCGGAGTACCACAGGGGTCGGTTCTTGGGCCGGTGCTCTTCAACGCCTACACTGCGCCTCTAACGAATGTACTCAACCAACACGACGTACAACACCATCTGTACGCCGATGATACGCAGTTATACGTCGATTTTCCACCGTTTGAGCATACAAATGCTCTCATCAGAATGGAGGCTTGCATCAGTGAAGTTAAAACGTGGCTCTATGACAACGGACTGGTTCTCAACGAGAGCAAAACGGAAGCAATTGTTATACGTTCATCGAGCTTGCGCAGACCAATACTCATTGATCATGTCGACATATGCGGTCAATATGTAGTGACATCGACCATCGTCCGTGACCTTGGTGTTGCAATCGATGCTGATTTATCGATGGCGACGCAGGTTGCAAATGTATGTCGAAGTGCTTACTACCATCTCTCGAGAATTGCTCGTGTACGAGGGGCAATGACGACCAGTGTCTGCAAATGTCTTGTCCATGCACTTGTGACATCCAGAATTGATTATGGAAATGCGATGCTGTTTGGTATACCTGACCGTCTGCTGCACCGTCTAGAGAGAGTCCAACGGTCAACCGCTCGTGTTGTGATGCAACTTCGACGAGGTGACCGGCGATCTATCACTGCGGTCCTACAACAGCTACACAGGCTCCCAGTGAGAAAGTTACTCATGGTTGTACACACGGCACTGTATGCAGGCACGCCAGTGTATATCGCGTCACTGCTACATCGTTACGCACCACGCAGGACCCTACGCTCTGGCGGTGGTCTGCTTTTGAATGTTCCACGCGTAACCCTAGAACGTTATGGTCGCCGGGCATTTGCATGTGCTGGGCCGACATTGTGGAACTCTCTGCCTCTGGAATTACGCGCGATTGAGAACACTAGACAGTTTGGAAAATTATTGAAGACATTTCTGTTCTCAAACTAATATGGCCAGACATAATTTAACCTTTGCTTTATTCATGCATATAGTTTTAATAAATTTTTAGTCTTATTTATCTCAGGGTCACATTTTAGTATCTAATCAAATTATTTAATGTAAATTAGGCTTTTATTTTATTTATTTTGTATTTATTTATATAAATATTTTTATTATATATATATTTTTTCCAGTAGGTTCAGCTGTTCAGCACTTTTGCTAATCGTTTATTTTATCATTGCATTTACCCGTAATTTTACTATACTTAGGCTTATATATATATGCATACACTATATACTAGGATATTGTTTGCTAATTTAATTTATTTTCTTATTTGTTATCTTAAAAGTGTTTTTATGCTTCTTATATGATTGGCAATTTGTAAACACCCGTGAACGGGGGTCATTAGTCCCGGATTTGATGGTGTATAAATAAAGTTTATTATTATTATTTATTATTAATAAGACAGCTGGTAGATAATAGGAGATGCCAGGGAGAATAGCAGTGGGATATGTAGTCCTGAAGAAGGCGTATGACATAGTCCCAAAAGAGGTGGTGGCGGCAATAGTGGGATAGACGAGAGTGCCAGATCAGAAGCAGAAGCCAGTATGGTGGACACAATGTACATAGAACAAAGGAAAGTGTTCTGGTTGGATCTGGAATGTCGGAAGAGTTACCAGTTAACAACAGTTTGACGAAAGGAGGACGTGCCCTTATTGCCTTTTGCTATTTGTTATGGTGATGAAATTAATCAGCAAGATGATCAGCACGCAGGATGTTTTTCAGTAAGATGATCTATGTAGACGATATGGCAGAAGGCAAACAAGAAACACAACACGTGTTGGAGGAATGGAAGGTGTTCAGTAAGCATGGGCTGCAGGCCCTTTAACCAGGTTTTGCTCAGGGGGATTCGTTTTTTGATATTATATATATATATATATATATATATATATATATATATATATATATATATATAATATTCCGGCACGACACATATTGATGTGAATGGTGTCACAAATAAAACGTTCATGTAAGAGGTTCTTTAATGGCACGATATACGAAAATGATTGTTTTTTTATCGAAATCAGTAGGGATATCATAATTAATGTGCAGCAGAAGAGATAGTGAAGACAGATAGTTTTGGCGCATTCAGATTGAATACTTGAAAGTGTTCAGCTGCCTCGGTGGCACATTAGCTTTCATACAAGAGACTCTTTAGTTGGAAACGGTCTGCAAAATAACTCACCGTTTGATTGACATCAACAAGAACATCATAGTGGATGTGCATCAGTGCAAGCGAGAAGAGACGTTCTTGGCCCATACTGGCCCGCATGAAGGTTTTCAGGCGTCGTAGAGCGCAGACGCTTCTTTCGCATTCGCATGACGTTACGGATTTTGTACAAGCCAATTGCAACAATACATAGATGTTGAGGAATTATTCTTGCATGAATTCCTTGATTGCCTATGCACAGCTGTTTGGGCAGTGCTTCGGCTCTTTGCCGCGATTGCGATAATCCCGTCGATGCAACTCTTCTGGTATCACGCTCGGAGATGGCAGATCACCTTTGTACATGGCGATTGCAACAACAAAACATTGTTGTGCCTGGCCTTCACTCCTGTACAGCAGGGAACAAGGAGGGAGAACACATCGGTTACAACAGCGCGGCACACAGAACATCAACGGCAGTCTTCGCGACTACCTCGAGACGCACGGTTTGTTTGTTGGCAACACTGCATTCCAGCATGACGCTTGTCACGAAAGAACATGGCAATGACAACGCCGTGATGTGACGACAGGTCACAGTGTACCCATGTATAATGCGCTCTTAAAATGAAGTGATGAATCACAATGGTATTTCCTCAGCAGGTGTAGATGTCATTACAAGATCTTCATATCATCTTTAGATGGACTTGTGGTGGTTCTCATTGAAAATCAAAATTGCAGTCAATCTTTGTCCAGTGTAAGAGTTTCGTTGAAAGATGTGTATTAATTAACCGCTCAGTGACGTAAGAAGACCGAGCGGCGTCACACGTTAATTTGAAGTTCCCCCCACTGCTGTGGATACAAAACTTCCTGACATCCCTATTCTAGCGAGTGGTGGTGGACGGAAAGTCTTCGGACTGGGTTCCCGTCACCTCAGGAGTCCCCCCAGGAAACAGTTCTCAGCCGCCCATTGCTTTTTCCCTCCTCTATCAACGATATACCAACAGGAATAACATCTAAACTCCGCCTTTTTGTAGATGACTCTCTCCTCTATAGACCTATCTCCAGCTAAGCCGATTTCATAGCACTTCAAGAAGACCTGGATAAAAGCCGCAGTTGTGATGCTTTCATGTTCTTTTTTGTATGTCACTTTTGCATGAGCAGACATTTTGGAAGATGTGTTTTTCGGCAGTATACCTCCTTGTAACGCCTAACTACACGTCCCTTGAAGCAACTAACTTGAAACTCCGAAAATAGCCAACTATATCCTCTCCCTATCAAGAATATTTAAACTTAACCGGGGGGGTTTGTACCCATCGCACTACCCTGCTTACAGGCCTGTATATGATGCTGACCTGGGTTGTAAATGCATGAAACGAGTTGTGTTTAATAACGTTAATTGCTGATAAAAGTGTTTTATCATTGGACAAATGCTGCAGGAAAACAATTAAAGCATTTTCACCACACCTATTATTAGCCAGTTTGTCATGCCTACACTTTCAACACGAAATATAGGAGTGATATTTGATGACAATTTCAGACAGCACATTTCTCAAACTTGTTGTTGATGTTATTATCATATTCACAATGTTGGACGTATTCGTCGGTATGTGCCTCTTTCTGTTGCAAAATGTATTGCAACTTCTCTTATATACTTGACTATTGCAATTCCCCTAATCACAATATTGCCCTTAAATATATCATAAAATAATATAATCTGTACAAAATTGCTTAGAAAGGATTGCGATTTGGTCTCTGCGGTTTTCTCACTCAATGCCACTTCCGACGTCTTTGCATTTGATTCGTGTCTGATATTGCATCATTTTTAAGATCTGTATCATTACCTACCAGACACTTTCGTGTAAGCAACAAGCATATTTATATTCATTGCTAACTCTTGTAAGAAAACCTATCCAGCATCATCTACTTCTGATTTACGTTTTGTTCCTAGGGTCAATACTAACATTGGAACTAGAGCGTCAATACTAACATTGGAACTAGAGCCGTTTCCAATGCTGCAGCAACTCTTTGGAATTTGCTCCCTCGTGATGTTAGATCAGTTGAAAATATTACACAATTCAACCATCATTTAAAACTTACCATTTACAACCTTACTGATCCACCTGTGCTCCCAGACATATCCATCCCTCTGTTCACAACACGAATAATGCTTAGATTTGTTTACATTGACTAACCCTTTTGTCTGGATATGTCTCTCAGTGTTTTCCAAGGATTCAGGCACTTATGCAAAATTAAGTTTGTTTGGATTACTATAAATAATACTATTACAATTACGTACTTGCTAGTGTTTCATATTTCTGTTTCACACTAGGTAGCATCTGTATCATATTAAGTACTAAACTTCAAATTTTCCCGTTCCATTTGATACTATTATGTTATTGTATCTTGTGTATGCTCACTATGTAGTTTTTTGTACTTTTTTATTTGGAAATAAAGAATTAACTTGAACAGTAAATATATTTATTCAATTTTATTATTCAAATCCACATCGACATTGATACAAATATTACCGTACAAATACAAAGCTAAATATTAAGCTAGGTAAGCATGTTGTAATTTTACATAGTCTGGATTCATTCATGAACAACTTTATTATTTAGTTTTTGTTTAAATTGTCACTGCAGATAAGTTAACACCTCCCCCACCAAATACCTGTATCTTCAACACGGCTAATTATACTTCTATGAAATGCTCACATTACTAATGATCTGTATAACAATAATTACATCACAACTTATTATCTTGCCGATACGATGCCCATTATATTTTTGCTGATACGATGCCCATTATATTTTCTTGCTGATATGAGACCCATTATATTTTCTTGCTGATATGAGGCCCATTATATTTTTGTTGTTGATCAAATGTGCATTATATTTTCTTGCTGATACAAGGCCCATTATATTTCACACTAAGTTTTCATAGCTCCAAGATGTAACAGTAATTCAATAAGTCATCTCCCAAAATACATCATCATTCTGATTAAACAACAACAACAATGACTGTTTATTTAATTATGTGTAAATTTGTTAACAGTACCCATGATCTATGTCATCTGTGAAATCAGCAAGAGATTAGTTGAATCGTTCGATTACCACGATTTATGACAATCAACAATCATTTAATCGAGAGGCAGATAAAAATTAGACAGTGGGTCTTGGTGTCACTGAATCAGAGTTTTGAATCTATCATCAAGTTGTTGTTGTCAAATATGTTCTTTGGGTCGAGGTATTGTTTGAGTGCTCGCAACATCCCGAGGCCAGGCTTCGATATCGTTTGTTGTAACCAGTGCTTTCGAACCTTTCCAACTGCAAGGAACAAGAACAATGAGTCACTTGTACAAATACATAAACATATGCTGCACATCTTAAATCCTGACTGAAATAGTGGTAAATAACTACCAAGAAACTGATTTGTACAACTGAACAACTTGGCAGCAAAGACATGCGTAATGCTATAACTGAATAGAAACATATTTGCAGCCAAGTTGTTATTCTCTACATTCTGTTGCAGACGTATATTTGTAATGCAACTGCGTTGTTTCACAATTAATGATCTCCGAGTATATAAAAAACAACTGAAATTAACTGAATCGTTTTTGTATTTTTTGTATTGTATTCATTTTGTAATGTGACAACATATTGTTCAAACATTTCTGGTGAAGAAAGATCGGTGAAGCCACAGAGATATGGGAGAGACGACCATGAACCAACAGGATCATCGAGTGCATTGTGATCTTCTTAGAACCAGTGTCATGTGACAATTACATAGTCACATGACAACCAAGAGGGGCATACCATGGAGCTCACCAAGGCATCATGAACCACCAAACAAGGATTCAGACAGGTAACTCAAAGCCTTATAACATTTTCTAACACCGTTTGTATTTCATAAAACATGAAGTCGTTCAACCATTTTTTCCAAGAGTGATAGCCATGTTAACATAAATTACATAATTGCAACATGTGCATAACAGCATTTTCAACCCACCACTATGATGATATGATATGCTGCCTCCATTTGCCAGGATTTCTTCCCGTGCACACATCTGTAACAAAAATAAGAATGTATATAAGTACTTACAAACTCAAAATGACGAACCTCCTTACCACATATACACGATAGCACCATTAACTGTGTTATGAACAAGATGCTTACAATAATATCTCATAAGTGTGCAAAGTTGGTTTTTATTTGTGTATTTAACAATAGAAATGTTCCATTCACTACATATATTTTACCAACCTGATTGTTCATAGTTTAATTGAAGAAAAAAATGCTTTCTTCATTGCTACCACTAAATATGTCATGCTTGTGTAAACATAGGCATGTTCCGCTTCTAGTGCAAGTCAAATTTTTTTTAAAGCGAGATGTTAATGCTGCGACTTTTAGCGCAGACTTTTGTGCAAATGCGAGACAGCACATTTAAATGCAAATGCATGAAAGGATTCAAATGCAAATGCACCAACAAACAATTGCATTTAAATGCGTCTGAAATTATTCAAATGCCAATGCAATTTGTTATTAATATTATTGAATATGACCTTTCTCCAGCCAATGCCATTAAGATGTCGTCTAGCAACATGGGACCTGTCACAGCGAAGTGGGTATCAAGTTGCAAAATTGTGAAATATAATTTTGCACCTTTCTGGATTCCATAGATTATAAGCTTTAAAAATATGCCTCAGTAGTTACGGATTGCTCAAAATTAAGCAACCTTTTAAAACCGAAATTTTTGTTAAAAGTTTAAAATTGAGCCATGTGAAAACCGAAGCCCATAGCATCAATACATTTAGTGTTTTATTAATTTTGGATTATTTGTAGCGGAAAATGGACTGGACACTGAAAGATGAGAGTTTACAGGGTGTGCACGTCTGTAAAAATCGGTTAGCTGTGCGGGTGACATGAGTACACTATGGTCTACCTCTATGTCTTCGTAGAGCTTCACTGGGTTGCCCACACCACGGTAGTTGAAGCCAAAGTAGAAGTACACACACGCCCCCGCATCATACAGCTGAGTTACCCTGAAACCAATACAAATATAACAGTCATTGTGAGATGCAAAAATGTACATTAGTACTGCCATACCCATCATTTAGTCTGCACATAATATACATTAGTACTGCCATACCCATCATTTAATCTGCACATAATATACATTAGTACTGCCATGCCCATCATTTAATCTGCACATAATATACATTAGTACTGCCATACCCATCATTTAATCTGCACATAATATACATTAGTACTGCCATACCCATCATTTAATCTGCACATAATATACATTAGTACTGCCATGCCCATCATTTAATCTGCACATAATATACATTAGTACTGCCATGCCCATCATTTAATCTGCACATAATATACATTAGTACTGCCATGCCCATCATTTAATCTGCACATAATATACATTAGTACTGCCATGCCCATCATTTAATCTGCACATAATATACATTAGTACTGCCATGCCCATCATTTAATCTGCACATAATATACATTAGTTCTGCCATGCCCATCATTTAATCTGCACATAATATACATTAGTACTGCCACGCCCATCATTTAATCTGAACATTATATACATTAGTACTGCCATGCCCATAATTTAATCTGCTCATAATATACATTAGTACTGCCATGCCCATCATTTAATCTGCACATAATATACATTAGTACTGCCATGCCCATCATTTAATCTGCACATAATATACATTAGTACTGCCATGGCCATAATTTAATCTGCACATAATATACATTAGTACTGCCATGCCCATCATTTAATCTGCACATAATATACATTAGTACTGCCATGCCCATCATTTAATCTGCACATAATATACATTAGTACTGCCATGCCCATCATTTAATCTGCACATAATATACATTAGTACTGCCATGCCCATCATTTAATCTGCACATAATATATATTAGTACCGCCACGCCCATCATTTAATCTGCACATAATATGCATTAGTACCGCCACGCCCATCATTTAATCTGCACATAATATACATTAGTACCGCCACGCCCATCATTTAATCAACACATAACATACATTAGTACCGCCATGCTCATCATTTAACCTGCACATAATATACATTAGTACTGCCATGCCCATCATTTAACCTGCACATAATATACATTAGTACTGCCATGCCCATCATTTAATTTGCACATAATATACATTAGTACTGCCATGCCCATCATTTAATCTGCACATAATATACATTAGTACTGCCATACCCATCATTTAATTTGCACATAATATACATTAGTACTGCCATGTCCATCATTTAATCTGCACATAATATACATTAGTACTGCCATGCCCATCATTTAATCTGCTCATAATATAAATTAGTATTGCCATGCCCATCATATAATCTGCACATAATATACATTAGTATTGCCATACCCGTCATTAAATCTGCACATAATATACATTAGTACTGCCATACCCATAATTTAATCTGCACATAATATACATTAGTACTGCCATGCCCATCATTTAATCTGCACATAATATACATTAGTACTGCCATGCCCATCATTTAATCTGCACATAATATACATTAGTACTGCCATGCCCATCATTTAATCTGCACATAATTTCATCCTAGTATGTATGTGTGTTAAATTAATAGTGTTGTACGGTAGGAAATTAGTCTAAACACTTTGTGCAAAAAACATTCAAATTCGAGCTCTCATTTGTTGGCTGAATTATGCCTTCACTGTGTATGCCATATAATGACAACACTCACCTCATTCAGTCGTTTTGCCTTACAACACTCACCTCATTCAGTCATTTTACTGACAACACTCACCTTATTCAGTCATTTGTATTGACAAATCTTAATATGAAACTATTGAAACAAATAAATGTTCTAATAAATTGTAAACATTGACAATCGTAAAATATTGATATTTACACAATATTTAGATATATATTAAAAACTGCAATTGTACTCTGTCATTATGGCACCAACATTCATTTGGACACTATTAAATAAGCGTCGTCATAAATCTGATGCATAACCACAAACAAACAAATCTGTTAAAATGACATGGATCAATAATAATAAGCATTTATACTAACAGGCATTTAATTTAGGACTTTTCACCGGTCACAATGTGGATGAAAACGGTGAGAGAACAACTATGCAAACTCATTTTCACCATTCACAATGTTATTTACTGGTTAACCGTTAAAACAAGGTAACTCTCGTATACATGAAGTGAAACAAAGTCACATTCATAAGTAACTAACGTACCTGCACGTGGCATATGGCGGGAACTGAACACCCCTCTCTTTGCATTCTCTTATCAGTCTGTCCTTGACATTGCGGCACAGGTCAAGGACTCTGCACAAAGTAGAAAATACAAGTAAAGTTTTATGGTCATCTCCGTAATACAGCCACCTCGTATTTAAGGTCACCCACGGACAGTATGATTTATGGAACAATAGCATATGGGAATTTAGTTCCGTTAATTCAGGTCACTTTTGTTCGTTCCCAAGGGTATAGTGAGGCTCCACTGGCTCCACCGTATCGTCATTAATAACATAAATACAGTATTCATTTCTGTATAAAACACAAGTTATGTTCAATCCTTAATATCACATGGTACACTAATGCATATTATTTCATGAAAATCTAATTACACTACCAATTCTAGTGAAAGATCAAATATCGTGATGCTAGTTGACATTGCATTATACATTTATTTTAGTTTTAATAAAGTACAATTTGTATGTTTTAAATACAAGCAATTGACTAGTTATTACAACAGCTGCCTATGAATGTTTGGCTGTGTCGGGTATGGCAAGATATCAATTGTAATGTGTCAAAATACTGACACTGACAGTATAAAAATGACTGCAATAGAACCAATAAATGGATTAATAACAACATTATCAAAAGATGGACCAGTGTATTTGTAAAATAATGGTATTTTATTTTTAAAGCCAACAAAAACATATATAACAGACCTGTCCCAAGGCACGGATGTTTCAAATGACTCGGCCACGATGTAATAATCAAAGCCTATGTGCTGAAACCAATAAAAACACAAGTATTTGGATGTCAAAAATATCCATCTTAATTCAGCCAAGTTTCTTTAAGGATAACCCATCACTGGAATTAGACAGTGTAGTAATTTGTATCAGGAAATCCTCCGAATTAGCTGTGTTGAACGTGGGAAACCATTTAACATCAAAGGGTGAAGCGGATAACTCAGCCCGACTCTCCAATATTGCCAATATGCCTTGTTTTGAAACAAGACATTTGAACATGTCGTGAGTGGAAACTTTCAAATTACACATTTTTTTATGGGCGAACTAAGCACATTTTGGCTGGCAGTACACCTTCAACATAGTTATTATAGTCTGAAGAACATTACGTATTAATTAACCAGGAACAAACTGTTTTCTTCTAAAGACCGGTATCATTATGCATAGCAGTTAATGACGTTTACTGCATGTTTCTCAAAGACGACCTCTCTGAAGTGGACACAAAGTGACATGTTTAAAGGGTGGCCTGTTAGAGAGGCTACACAGATATATAGACGTGCAGAATTTTAGTACGACAAATGTTTAAGAAAACATTCATAACAATTTGCTAGAAATCACTTGTAAAGTGTGTGAATGCTATGTATAAATACAGTATGTACGTGTTGCTTCAATATTTAAAAAGTTCTTTTTCATACTAAGTGGTTTTAGAGGAGCCGTATATTTAAAGAAAGGTAGGTGAGATGAGGGAATCTGGTATCGACAGAGTGACATGTATAATAGGAAGTCTATACACTTACCCGGATGTAGGCTATCACGTAGGTGAGCATGTATCCACGGAGACCATTCTCTTCCCCGCCGGGTATGCCGCTGAAACATTGCGCAACAAGTCACACACAAGTAAACTTTTGAATGGCTTCAAAGTATTTGGTAACTTATCTGCATATGCTGCTAAATCAGCTCTGCATCAACAACTCCAAAATTAAACTCACTGTAGTATGCTGAAAGGCAACAACTGCCTGGAGTTGAGGGTTCAAGAAGTAAACAACTTATCCAAACTGTGCAGCTATTTCATAGACTCTCTTCTCCTGGTTGGCTACTTCCTACAAAATATTGATCAGGTTCATTTGTATGACATACAAAAATATTGCTAATATTTGTTCTTATGACAGGCAAAATATTGATAAGTGCAGCTGTACATTACGAGAGGCAATGTTTTGACAGAATATTGATTTATATGCTGAGAGAAACTAAATACAATCGAGCTAAACATGCTAATGTCTGTGCATGTGTGCATACATGCGCGCGTGAATGCGTGCATGGGTGCATGGGTGCAGGTGTGCATTTGTGGGTGCATGCATGTGTGCTAAACTTTTCCTCTTAGACACTTTGCATCTCGGATGGTAAACTTTCAAATTGTTTGAAATGTTACAACCCAACTTGAGCAGCCTAAGCCCTGGCATACACATGCCAACGTTTCATCGGCGACGGTATGTCACCTGACGAATCGTCATCCACTACCGAAAGTCAGCCAATGGAGAGTTTATTTGGTTACCCTGTTACAGTATTGTTACATGTAAGAACGTAAATGTACTTTCATCAAGTAAGTCAGGAAATTCTCTAGAAATCCCAGGGGGCTTATAGTGAAATATAGTCATACAAACACATACGCACGCACGCACGCACGCACGCACGCACGCACGCACGCACACACACACACACACACACACACGCATGCAAACACATACACACATTGGAAATAGTGGCCAACTATTGCACATAACACGTCTTGACTGAGTCGGCTGACTGTGTTAGGGCAGGGTTGGTAAAAATAATTATCTAAAAAATTAAACATCCAGACTAATTTGATTTAATTAGACTTGTTTGTAATCTGGTGTGTACATAGCTACAGCTCTACATAACTTTGACAGTTGTACCAAAAGGCTCACAAAACGGCTTCATATTGAGGGACGCAGGTCTACTACCTGACGAGGTGAACGGGTTAAAGTTACCATCTAAACAAGAAGAAAGTTTAGGTTTTCTTCAACCATCTAATCACCCAGTTGACTGAGCAAACGACTGGAAGAGAAACCAGCCATACATGTGTATAGTGAGACAACATTGTATCACTTGCCTCCTTCGTGCCCTCAAACAGTAGAGTAGCCACAGAGATGTTTTGTAGGTCAAACCCTTTGATGCGCGTAATGTAGAGCTTCTTGAAACCCTCGACAAAAGATGCAAGCACCGATTTCACCTCTGGGTTGAGGGCATGACCTATGGCAACAGGAAGATTCTAAATAAAACGTGACCTGACACAGCATAATGGGTATTTAGTTGCACAATTGTGAAATAGAGTCCTGCATCTGTTTAGATTCCATGGATTATTAGCTTTATAATGATACCTAAATGGTTAAAATAACTTCAGCAGTTTTATATTATTGCTAAAAATTAAGCAAAATAAAAAATTGTGTTGAGAAAATAGTTTATAAATTAGGCTATGTGAAAAACCAATGCCCGCCATACATGTGCTACATAATGTGGTCACTTTGGATTGGGTTCAGAACTGAGTCGGTGCATTTAAATTGTAATGCCGATGTTTTAAAGTACGCAGATCCACCGTCTAAACTCAAATGTAAATATTAAAATATACACGACATGGTACGTGATACACCTGTAGTCGCAGTCTGCTGAAGAACACCGCGGGAATGCGGTCGAAATATTCTGATCGCATACCAATTACCTTGAGAGGTAATTAATTATATACATACTACCTTGGGGTATTAATAACCGAGAAACTGGATCATCAATCTAGTCAAGGATTATTATTAAAGATTATTATAATGTAATACTGGTGGGCGTACGTACCAAACTGAAACTGCTCATTGTGCATGAGTCTGATTGAGGCTGGAGCGGAGCGCTGCAGGACAAAATACATATGTTATACATAGGTACTGCATGCAAGGAGGGGTAGAGAGCAAGTGTGCAACACAACTGTACCTCGTACAAATTGGTGTGTCTTCAGTATATTTTCATTTCCACGTGCCAGTCCTAGAATACTATTCTCACAAGTGATCACACACTTTTGACAGCAACATCTTTCTATATACATAATTTCAGTTTTTAGTGGTCCTCGTCTGTTAAGAGCCCTCTCACATGAGGCTACCTTGTTAAGCAGAAAATAAGGTTTTTTCAAGACAATCCCCTCGCAAACCTTCTTATGTCCGAGTCTCCCAAACCCTTATTTGATAATTGTATTACATTTGTTATTTCAGTATTTATAGTTGTACCCTTACATACCCACTTACTGAGTGATATGATTGTGGGTTATATAAATTATATGTATGTCTGTCTGTTCATCAGACATATCTTTCTGTCTGTCAGACATTATATATCTGTCTGTATGTTGTTACCTATCTGTCTATAACGCCGTGGAACCATTGCTGGTAAATAGTAGCCACAGTTTCACTAAACTGCCTTGAAATCTCGCGCAAACAGTCGACACCCTTCTCAAAGTTCGGGAACACGACTGAGCCGTATTTCTGACATTCCGCCAAGGGTCGAATCTTCATGATCACCTCCGTCACCACTCCGAGAGTCCCTGTGACCAAACATCAAATCTTCATGCCGTGGCTATTCTATGTGACCTGTCTCAATAGAACATGTCTCTTATGAGTGACCACAGTGTACCTCAATTATGAATAAGATGTAAACTCTTTACATCATGTTATCTCATGGTGTTTACAATTAACGGAAGTACTGTGGAACCTCACAATTAAGGTCACCTTTGGGATTGGACAAAAGTGACCTGAATAGCGAGGTGACCTTATTAACGGAACTAATATCCTATACATTAATGTATGTGGAAACAATTTGGGATTGTTCTATGGTGACCTTAATTGCAAGGTGGCTGTATTACAGAGGTTACCACAAAGCAAGATTCCACTGCAGCAGGTATTTGTGAAATAAAAAACCCACCAGATTAGCACGATATTACATCGGACAACGTGACAAAGTGATGCCAATGCGGAGTAGCAGAGAACGAGCGAGTGGTTTGAGTGTTTATCTTCTGATCCCAGAATGAGCTGCTGTATGTCCGGGCCTGCTGAGATTCGTGGCACTTGACAGTTGCGTGAGATGACACCTCTTGGCGTGACCACTTTCACATGCACAACCTAGGTCAACGATAATGACTGCTCACAGCATACAAACATGTGGAGCCAAACCTGGGTCATACTTCAAAGGAGCCTCTGACTTTTCAGAAATTGTACAAAGGAAAATGTTTCAATAGTAATGATTGCTGGTTTGATATACTGAAAATATGCAAGAAACCAAAAAAAATACTATTTTATTATTTTCACTTCATAAGTTATGCTTTCTCCTTGTCCATATGATTTGTGAATACAGTTAAACAGAAAAATCATTCACATATTATAATGTTACTGTGAAAATAAAATATATTGTATTTCTTTGAGGCATGAAACCTTGTTGGTTTCAATTTCTGCAACAATACCAGTAACTTGCATACCAATACAAATCAAATGTCAACACATTTGAAATGTTTAACATTTACATGGCCAAATGTATAACTACAATAGTTTACAGTATGTGACATCTTCATATTTGTTCATCTACATATCCTAATGTACTTAAGTGTTGATCAGGCAGTGTTGTGTCTTACCAAGTCTTCTATGTTGCCGTATATGTTTTTCTTCATGCCGGAAGCCCGAGTGGCCACCCATCCGCCAACAGATTTAACAACAAGATTTAACCAGATTTAACAAGATCGCCACCCAGAGAATTAACTCTAGGTAGCAGGTGGACAAGGAAGCCCTTTGGCTTATCGAGAGTCCGACCCTTTTATATATGTGTATCCCGCCCGTCTGAGGTATGTGTCGATTTTATTTTAAAACATATTCACGCTACTAGCACCCACACAACCAGCAGGTAATCTGTTCCATTCATTTACTGTCCTTTGTGAAAATTAAAACATTCTTATATGCAATCTACTCTGCTCCTTTGCTAATGCAAGTTCATGTCCTCTAGTCCTTCTATCTTTCTTAAATGAGAAAACATATTCCTATCAATATTTTCATAACCCTTCAATATTTTAAACACTTCTATCTGATCTACTCTCAATCTCCTGGTCTCTAGTGTTGTTAAACCGCATTTTTTAGGCGTATTTCGTAACTAAGATCCCTCAGATTTGGTATCATTTTAGTTGTTCTCCTTTGCACTCTTTCTAGCATATCTATGTCCTTCCTGCGATATGGCCTCCACGCTTGAATACAATATTCTAAATGAGGCCTAACTATTGTTTTGTACAGCGGTATTATTAGCTCTTTTTCCTTATACGTTATGTTTCGCCTAATTATTCCAAGGATTTGATTTCCCTTTGAAGCTGCAATTCCGCACTGCTCTGAAATCTTCATATCAGCACTAACGGTTAACCCTAAGTCCTTTTCTTTTACAGTAGTACTTAGTACAGTACCCCCCATTGTATATTCTAGTTCTTTGTTCCCGTGTCCTATGTGGAGGCATTTACATTTCCCAAAATTGAACAACATTTGCCACTTTTCAGACCATTTGATCAACCTGTCAAGATCATCTTGTAAATGCTGTCTATCTCCATCACTTTTAATCCTTCTAAACACTTTTGTATCATCCGCAAATTTCAATACCTTGCTTGTTATTTCATCATCCAAATCGTTGATGTATATTAAGAATAATATAGGACCTAATACTGATCCCTGTGGTACCCCACTCAATACTAATTTCCAATTTGAAGCCTCCCCTTCAACTACTACACGTTGTCTTCTGTCAATCAGCCATTGTTCTATCCAGTTTATTATACCATTTCCTATGCCATGGGCCTTTAGTTTAAGCAGCAATCTTTGATGTGGTACTTTGTCAAAAGCTTTTTGAAAATCTAAGTAGACGATATATACTGGTGATCCCTCATCTACCCACTTAGTGATGTCTTCCAAAAAACATAACATATTTGTTAAGCATGACCTCGCTTTATAAAAACCATGTTGAGATGGGTTTATCAAGTTTTGTTTAACACGAAAATCCACCATGTGATCTTTAATTAATCTTTCTAATAATTTACAAATCACTGATGTTAAACTCACTGGTCTATAGTTCTCTGACTTGTTTCTCGAACCTTTTTTGAATAACGGTATAATGTTTGCTTCTTTCCATTCTAAAGGAACCACTCCCTCTTCTAATGACAAGTTGAAAACTGTTGCAAGTGTTATGCTAATTTGTTGTACAATTTCCAATAGTAGTTTGGGTGGAATACCATCTACTCTAGGTGATTTATTATCCTTCATAGCCCTTATTTTCTTAGCTACCATTTCCGGGGTTACAATTAATTGTCCTAAATAGTCTGAATCTGCCCCCTTGAGCTTAGCCTCTGGTATTGGCAGTGAACTAATATCTTCCCTGGTAAACACTGAACTAAAGTACTCATTCATGTCTTCTGCCATTATGAATCCCTCTGTTATTATATTTCCAGCACTATCTTCTAGAGGACCGACCTTATCTTGAACTTTCTGTTTGCTTCGAACATACGCATAAAAACTCTTGCTGTCATGTTTTATATTACTAGCTAATTGTTGTTCATAGCTTCTCTTTGAATTTCTAATTTCAGCTGTAGCTTGGTTAAGTGCTTCTTTATAATTGTTGTAGTCTTCATCATTTCCAGTACATCTATATGACTTCCACTTCATTTGTTTATACTTAATTTTTCTAATGGCTTCTTTCGATAAGTGTTTCTTTTTGGACCGTTTTCCTTGTATTTTGAAGGGTACAAATTTATCGACTATGCACTTAATTTCACTCTTTAATATATTCCAGCATTCTGTTGCCGTCTTATTTGTCAGTGTCTTATTCCAGTCTATCTTTGCTAAATATTTCCTCATGTCCTTATACCTTCCTTTGTGGACATTTCTCCTATACTGCTTTTTGCTATTCCTTTCTGATTTTACTTTGATGGTAAAATGTATCTGGTTGTGATCGCTACTCCCCAGTGGCTCACATATCTTGGCATTGTCAACTAATTCATTCTGTGAGGACAAAACTATGTTTAACACATTCTCACCCCTGGTTGGTTCTAGCACATGTTGAGAAAGGAATGTATCTTGAACAAAAACTAAAAACTTGTGGTCCTCTCTCCCCATACTCTGTAGAGATTTCCATTGTATATGACCATGGTTAAAATCCCCCATAATAATACATTCCCGTTTGCTTACTTCCCTTATATACTTCCTTTATGCTGATGACACTCAGATTTACATTTCGTTGGCTACCCCGGATACAAATCGCTCCCTTAACCAACTTAGTGATTCCCTTCAAGATATCTTCCATTGGATGACTGACAGCAAGTTGAAATTAAATGCAAATAAAACTGAATTGATCATTATTGGTACTCGAATGCAGCGTTGTAAACTGGATGGTTTTTTCCCTACGCGTATTTTGAATCAGTACATCACGCCAGCAACCTCGGTGCGTAATCTAGGAGTAATCTTTGATAGAAACTTCAATTTCCGACAACATATATCTCAAACATGTCGCTGCTGTTTTTATCATATTCGTGATCTTCGCCGTATTCGCCGGTATATGTCATTTCTGTTGCTAAGACTATTGCAACAGCGCTTGTTAGCAGCAGAATTGACTATTGCAATTCCCTCCTTTATAATATCGCTAGCAAGGATATCACAAAACTTCAGCGTGTCCAAAATTGTCTAGCAAGAGTAGTTACAAGATCTCCTCGTTTTTCTCGCTCTGTGCCACTTTTGAAGTCTTTACATTGGCTTCCTGTACGATATCGTATAATTTTTAAGATCTGTACCATTACATATCAGGCACTGTCCAATAAGCAACCATCTTATTTGCATTTATTGCTTACTCCTGTAAGAAAATCTATCCAGCTTCGATCATCTAGTTCTGACCTACTTTTTGTTCCTAGAGCCAACACTAACATTGGAACTAGGGCTTTTTCTGTTGCTGCACCAACTCTTTGGAATATGCTTCCTCTTAGTGTTAGATCAGTTGAAAATATTACAAAATTCCGTCGTCATTTAAAAACGTATCTTTACAACCTTGCTTATCCACCTTAGCTCCCTAGCGCCTTGACCCATCTGTTGACAACTGGAAAACTATTTATGGACTTTGAGATTGACCAACCCTTTTGTTTTGATGCGCCTCTGAGCTTGGTTTCCAAGGATTTAGGCGCAATAGAAGTTATCTTATTATTATTATTATTATTATAGCTTTTTGTATTTTTTCATTATCTTCTGTGCTTATGTTTGGACTTCGATAAACTAACCCAACTGTTAACGTTGAGTTTCCTGTAACTATGTTACACCAAACAGCTTCTTCGCAATCTGCTTCTCTTTCTAACTTTATGTCATAAGCCTGAATAGATTCTTTAATATATAAAATAACTCCACCTCCCTTTCTTCCTATTCTATCTTTTCTAAACATTACATATCCTGTTAGTCCCAATTCAGCATCTGATATATCGGTGGTGGTCCAGGATTCGGATATACCTATTATATGAGGGTCAATATCTTCTACCATAATGTTTAGTTCTTTTCTTTTGTTTCTATAATCCTTGCATTTAAACAAACACATTTATATCCAGCTTCAGAAGAGTTTTCCAGACTGTTATTTGTTGATTTATTTGTGCTGTCTTTATCTATGCCTCCATTTTCAGGCTTTTCTGTGAGTCCCCCCTGCGAATCTAGTTTAAATAGATGCAACCTGTCCCATCTATTTAAACTAGATTCGCAGGGGGGACTCACAGAAAAGCCTATCGAGTCCGGTTCATGACCAGTGCAATAGCCTTTCTCTGCAAGCTGAAAGCATTCAACACATTTCACTTTGTTTAAATTTGTGACATGTTTACCTCTCAAGAAACTTTTTTCTTTTTTCGATTGTGTAAATGTATATTTTGACCACCTCACGTTGTCTTCATCAGCAGAATGCGTTATGGGTGACAATGGCCAAGTGACACACCCATAACGTCATTCTGCTGATGAAGACTGCGGTGTGGTTGAAATATAAAAATAAAAACTAGATTCGTGAGAGGTAAATATGTCAAATAATAACAGCAACTAAACGGAACATCAACCCATTCAAGGACATTTGACTTTGTTTCCAAAAACGAAACATAAAATCATATAATATTTTAAAATATATAGACATTCTTTAAAATTAATTACTGGTTAAAACATATTTTCTTTTAAATATAGAAGAGACTAGGGCTAGTTGTGACATACCTCGGTAATGTTATAAAACTACTAATGCGAATTATATCTCATTATAGCAGCATGTTTGTTAACTGAATTTGAAGGCTCTTTTCATAAGGTAGTTCTAGTCATGAATATTTTCTGTAGCTGCTACATAGGCTGTTAAACTGTGTGTAAAGTTTATGTTTTGTGTAATAACAGATGTTGTAAATGACGTGATACTTGTACATGTTGTAATATTTTCTCTTACAACTTGCACCATTGTGGTACGTCAAATATGTTTAAACTCATAAACTCTATCAGATAAAATACAGACAAATCTATCTGCGGTTTTGAAGCAGTTTGTTAGTAAATGGTTGTCTAAGAACGGGAGGCACCTAATTAACGGTCTGCATCCACCAACGAAAGTTAAATTGTGCAACATTTCTTCTTGATTCCATGAATTACTTTTCACCAGAACACATTCACTGCTTTGTACATGAAATACTGTATTCAGTGTTTCACCTATCATATCGTGGCTTGCCACTGAAGCAGTGCATACAGCATATATACCCTCCTCTCTAAATCCTGGCCCACGATGCCACACTCCAAGCAAGCTGTCAAATTCTTCTCATCAATCCATAAAATCTTTGTGTGTAAAAAATACGGAAAGAAATGTCTGATATGTTTTAGCGTTTTCTGTGGGATTGGAATGTTCCTTAAATTTACAGCTGCACAAAAAGAAAAGCATAAAGAACGTTCCGGGGTAATACAAGTATTGTTTTTCAATGTACATATCTAATTAAAATAGCGCTGACTGGATGTTATCTACCTTGCACATTCATGTTAAATGATTTGGGTGAGGAGTCCTTTCACGTAAAATCACCAGACAATCCATGCAGTATGTATTTTGATCTCTTCAAGTAATCCCCAAATACCAAACAAATAAATATCTAATTTTAACTTCCTACTCCTAGTAGTTTCTGAGATAATATTTTTTTGACATTATGTATTCCCGTTTTGTACATTACTGACACTACAATTTTGGCAAAGTTTGTGGTCTATTAAAGTGGCTGGATCGGCTATTATATGCTTCTTTTGAATTAATCATTTCTAATATAAGTTTTGAAGATAAGCTAACCATTTTTTCTATGAGTTTCCCTAAGATACTAAACAATACTGCAGACTAAAAAGAATTTTTTAGGTTGTTAAGATATATTTAAATGTGTTTAAAGACAATTAAAAAATATGTCAAAAATCACCCTAAAATGGCATTTTATTTTATTTTGAGAAACTCCCCAAAAGAAAAATTTGTATGGTTATAAGTACAAACATGTTATCGACATTCAGACTGGTTTTGTGGTAAACAATTGCATATTAAGTTTGATACAGCTTCATAAACATTTTGCTACAACGTTGAAAGACAGCAAAAATCCGTATTTCATTTTTGGCACGACCTCTTCACCAAACATAAAACCATCCCGTGCAATTTTGGGTAAACACAAGTCAAGTCAAGTCAAGTTTTTTTTATAAAAAGTTACATTAAGTAATACTTCCTGGTTGTTACCAATAATACAAGTGTCACCAGATACTTGTTTTTTGCTTAGAAATGTGACTTTTTTACTAGAATGTGGCTTATTTCAACACGATTTTACAGACACTTCTATTACTGAGATTTCCCCCCAAGGTTTCCCCGCCAAGTTGTCTCATGATATTGTGTTACGAAGGGCCATGTGTTGAACTTGTTGTGGTAGACAAGATTGAGTGACACCTGCTGGGGTCAGTCATATGTCATTGCAACTGGCGGCTGAGGTCGGGCATTATCGGAGAATAAACAAAACTACCGCCAGTATTTGGTGATTTGACAGTGTGATGTATTTAGGTAATTATAATACAACAACATAGTGGCATGACAATAACCACACTATTATGATCTGCATTCATGGTGAACGAATTTATGTTTGAACTGGGCTGATGCACAAGTGATCGTCACTATGGAAACATCGTCAGTTTCCAAGAATCTGAATAGGGACTTTCCGCAGACACACTAAAAATACTAGTTTTTAAAGGACGGATTGGTGACATATGGCAATAGTGCCTTGGTTTTTTTAACACATGTACACATGTTCATATTGACACCTACTAATGTTCTATGAAGAAAAAAAGAAAAAAATCAACTGGCATGATACCCGCTCCAGCTACCTTAACCCAGCAAAGAGCCAGAGCACTGAAATGGTATGTGTCTATTTACCATGATCCAGTGATAGAATATTCACTTCTGTGACTTCATAGATGAGATGGTTGTGCTTCTAGGGCAAGAGAAAGTTGGCAAAATCACAGTTGTTGTTTATGTCGTACATGTAATGTTAATTCCGCCATAGTTCATGATTCATCTGTCTGCATCACCAGCTGTACGGCCCAATGAGTTATTTTTATATTGGACGATAAACACTGTAGTTACAGCTCCTTGGAAATGGAAAAAACACTAACAATGAACCATCTTTTTACACTTATAGGGATATTGTCCCATTATCAAGACCTACCATTTGTGAAGTGTCCAGAGAAACTATCATCCGTTTCTCATGTTCAGGACATTCCAGAGCCCCCGATACGCTGGTGCCACCTGACAACATAACAAGACACATTATAATATGCAGCTGCTACCGCCCAGATATTGGTTTTGTAATTTGAAATTGGAACAAAAAACTATCCCGTCCTAACTCACAAAACGCAACAGGTAGCTGTAGCATGTTCATAAAAAGCCCCATTTTTAATTCATGTTATCGAAAAACTGTGAACTTGAAAAGTAAGTGAATAATTGTTTTAGTCTGGGGTAACAACTGTGGAATTGTTCAGAAGATGTCAAGTACCTCGAATAAAAAATGTATACTGTTATATTTTGTTATATCAAATTGTGCTAATTGTTTATGACCAAATCTTATTTTTGAATGTACAGAGACATGGGAAATGGTTACTCTTTAAAATAAACACAATTTGTACTGTCAATATTGTTTGCTTGTAGTGTTTCTACATATTTCTGAAGAATCGGAACATAACATTGTATATATCATAACTTCATCAGATCTGCTCAGAACTTGCCAATGTAATCTTGGGAGTGGGGGCATTTTTACATTTTATTTTGTTATTTGAATTTTTGCAATAAATCTACTGTTACATACTCATTTAAAAAATGTCTTTCCCATCTAACTTCAAGGAGAAAACACCAGAATGCACTATTCTGAAGTTAGTATTAAAATAAAATATGGGAGGTAAGCCCCCCAAGTGCCCTTTGCGTTGAAGGCACACACTATTTCCAAACCACCACCTAGCATGCTACACTGGTTACAAGTGACTCACCTCCAAATGGTATGATGACTGTGTTAATAAATTTGATTGCCCAATAACAACCTACCCAATCGTTGACGTAAATTGAGTACAAACAGATAAAGGGCTGCATGAGCATAACACGGATACACCGGGAATAGGGGGGTAGCAAGTAGAGTAGTACACAAAATTAATTTTTGGCCTTCAGGATGAAAAGAATTTTTGTGTAACAACAGAGCGAGCGCCTATCGGTTAAGCTAGGTGGTTATACAACCTGTTCTCCCTCCTAGTCTGCACACCCCCTTTGAATCGTCTTAGCGCTTAATTAGCTGGCCCAAAACACCCAGTCAGCCCGTGTCAGTTACGCGGCATTCTATTGGCTAGCAGCGGGCGCGGGAAAAAAAGTTGTGGGCAGGAGACGATGCTGTATTTCTCGTCACTTCAATTCGCTTCGCCAACGTGACAACTTCAGATTTTACTACGAAATTTTTAAAAATGTGTCGTACATAACATGTGTGGTCCATCACTCTGTAATCTGGATGTACCTGGCTGTGCACAATATGTTGACTATTGTATATACTATATGTGCACAGTGGCAATCCCTGTGTTAATTGCCCAATACCAACCTACCCAATAGTTGGCGTAAATTCAAACAGAGAAAGGGCTGCATGAACATAACACGGATAAACCGGGAATAGGGGGCTGGGTACCGAGTAGAGTAGTACACGATACATCAATTACGTGCTGTCGTAACTTATTGTTAGAACAAATTGACGCCGTACCTTGCATGGATCCGCGCTGTATGACTTCGCTACCAGAAGCATCGAGACGGTGACGAGCAGTGACCTCATATTTGCACGTCAAGGGGGCGTATCTGTTGGACAGATGTCATACTGATTTGTTTAGGTGATCACTAATGTATTTAGTACGATATCAATGTAATGTATTCCCAGTGTAAACATCCTATTACCTTGAACATTTTAAAACAGACGTTGCGCATTTTATCTTTTGACACGTATTATAGTTATATTGAAAATGTAATAGAAAACATCAGACACACTGTTTCGTAAAACAACTTTTAATATAATGTTATATTAAAAGCAAATTGCTTATTACTGGTGTTGCAAGTCGATCATTCATCCACTAATGAAAACACTGTCATACGAGTACAATTACGAAGGCTGCCATCTTGTTCATGACGCGGAGACCTGATCAATAAACTCGACGATTGTAAAACTAATATAAGAGAAACTTGGAAAACTCTTAACAGCATAATAGGTAAAAGAAAATCTGATACCACATATTTGAACAAGTTTCATGTTGGTGAAAACCTAGTAGTATTAGAAAATAAAGAAATAGCTAATCATTTTAAAATTTCTTCGTCGACATAGGTACTAAATTATCCAACCTCATAGAACCCTGCCCGGGAACAAAGCCAACCGACAGTTAAGCATGTAATAAAGCAAATTGTACAACAGCTAACCCACATTTTTAACAGATCTTTGATCAGCGGATCATTTCCAAATGATATGAAATTAGCAAAAGTCATTCCTATATTTAAGTCAGGAGATCGTTTTCATTTTTTTTATTATATACCTATATCTCTCTTATGCCAATTTTCTAAAATACTTGAACAAATATTCAGCAAAAGGCTAATGTCTTTCATTGAAACATAACGCATATTGACAGATGCGCAGTATGGCTTCAGAAGTAATCATTCAACTTCACTAGCTTTAACAGAATTTGTCGAAAAGATTACTTCTGCAATGGATAAATGCCAAAGCACGATTGGGGTCTTTATCGACCTAAAACAAACCTTTGACACTGTTGACCACAACATACTGCTAAGTAAATTGCAATGCTACGGAATAAGGGGTCTGGCTCTGGACTGGATAAAAAGTTACTTAACCAACCGTAGACAATATGTGTGCTATAACAACAGTAACTCAGAACAAAAGGAAATCAAGTTTGCATTGAGCAGGTATCATGTACAAAATTCCTTGGAGTAACCATTGACGAAAACTTAACATGGAGAAAACACATAAAAATGGTTGAATCAAAAGTATCAAAAAGCATAGCAGTTTTGTATAAAACTAGGCATGTTCTTGATTATCAAGCGTTACACACATTACATAATTCACTTGTTGAACCACATATGTCATATTGCTGTGAGATCTTGGGAAATACTCATCAATCTAGACTCAGAAAACTATTTATGTTACAAAAAACTATACGTATTATTTATAATCTTAATTACCATAATCATACATCTGTATTTTTCCATCTCTCAAACATGCTTAAATTTCATGATCTAGTTAAATACAAGACTATGATCATACTTTATAAAACAAACAACCACTCTTTAAATGGTCGTGTTCAAGCATTATTTGAACCAACTGCAGCTATACATATACATGATACAAGACAAAGCAAACTGTTCTATGTTAAAAAGACAAACACCACCCTCAGACTGCTGTCAATCACCGTCAAGGGTATAAAAACGTGGAACAATTTACCAAATAAACTGACTCAGCTTCCAAGTTTAACTCAATTTAAAAAAGCAATCAAGTTCTTATTACTTTCTACATATTTGTGAATTGTTAATTGAAGGTGACGTTTTGTAATAGTAACACAAGCATTAAAAAGTGTATATGTGAGTTGTGAATATTATTTTGTAATTTATATATAATTCGTGTTGTATTTATTCAGTTTTTTTTAGTTTGAGAAGGGCATAGCAACACATAAGTCTAAGACTTCAGCTATGTCCTTTCAGCAGCAGCAGCAAACCATACTGTGCATGTATTATGTTGTTGTTTTTGTTGTTGAATAAACGTTCGTTCATGGACTGCTACAGAGTAGTATTGTAATAAACATGCATAACAGCAAATTAGAGATTTTCAGTGATCATTATGGAAATTGACTGCAAATGACGGCATTATGGAAAACGCCGCGCAAGGTCGTTGCCGTTGTCAGGCTGCGTCTGCTATAGTTGATCAACATCGGTTACAGCGACCGTATTTTTTAAAGAAAAATGTTACATTGTATAAAAGACAGTTTAGAAAGCTGAATAGGAACCTATATGGCAAACGTAAAACTTGAATATTTACAAATAGGTTTCATCACTTGAGTGATGCTATCCCACGTTGATTAACACGGGCATTTGTGTGAGCTTGTGCGCTTTTCAGAAATTCAAAACGTGTTATAATATAATTCGAAAACTACTATGGTTAACGTCAAATTAATAAACAGTTATGACTAAGTTTTCATTGTCTGAGAGTATCTAATCAAACAGCATATTATTTCCAAACAATAAAATGGTGTTGTTGAAACAGGAACCTTTGTCACAGGGGTTCAGGCAAAAATAGTGAAATTTCATAGCGTTCAACAAACGTTTCCTGATATATTGCTGGCGTGATATTGTTGATTATAGTTGCAAAATTGTTAGTTAATATAAACTCTTTTAAGTACTTTTAAGTAATATCAGCTTATATAATGATCAGAAGGAAATAATTAAAATAAAGTATTGTCATATATCGAAGGTGATCATCACTTACCTTACTTGTGTGAAGCTCGATGTCAGAATATCGTTGTCGTTCGATCACAACAGGCGATGTCTAAGAAAGCTCTGTAGTAATGCTGTGATGTGCTGCTTGGTATTTATACACTTCTCTGACAAGCATTTGTTTGTTGTAAGTAACAGGATCAACAAACTCCGCCCGCATAGTCAGACCCAATAATCGTATTGTTTGTTCGCGACGCATTCAACGAACAACATTCGCACCCTTCCTGACGTCAACAGGAAACACACCCTGTTCGTGAGATTGCCACCCCCACTGATGTCATACAGCACCCCCTCACAGCAGGGTTAATGCATCAAACATTCTTCCATGGAGTACGGGAATAAAACATACGCACCGGACATGGGGAGTCATACTAGGAAGGTGATATCACACAAAACTGCCTCATATCTACCGTGTCACAGCGACATAATTGGCATGGCTGCAAAAAACGGAAGGCACCAAATAATATGACAAGTGAACACATCCGTGATTGCGATCATCTACCTGATAAAAAGAACGTACTGGGTAACGTCGACATCAGCTAAACACAACAAGAGTCGTGAACAGTTAAACGCAATACTAGAAGTAATGCTATATATAAATACTCATTTACGAGCATGACGGAAGATTTGCCATTTTTGTCAAAAGGTGCAATACATTAGTGCGAGTATTCGATAAATATAGAGCAAAGCACTTTTTAATAAGAATTACGCAATGTAAAACTTTGTCCTACACTTAAGACACTTTGGTGATACCCTGATTTATCGGTATTAGTCTGAACAAGTTAGCTGACAGCAAAAAAAATATTTACTTAATTGACTCTTACATAACACACATTGAAGATTGAAAATCATGATATCATTCTTAACAAAATTGTGGTTAAGTACTGTCTACGTAATGGCTAATATAATACATGTAACATTCGTCATGAATCTAAGATAACCAATCAAAAGTGTGTAAATTAAGTTTGTAGATTTACAGAGGACAAACGTTTGCAAGTACGGTATAATGAATGTGTATGTGTGTGTGCATGTGTGCATGTGTGCATGTGTGCATGTGTGCATGTGTGCATGTGTGCATGTGCGTATGTGTGTAAATGCTACGAAATAATTACGCTCTTATGACGCATGTACAACTGTATGAAGGTAACTAAAAATAAAAACCTCATTTGGACGACTGTTAATAAAAAACACTCTTTATAGTGTCGTCGTGTCATCGTGACATTAGTCATATATGAATGTTGTCTTTGTTTCTGTGACCGCGTTTTTTCTATGTTTCGAAGTGACGGATAATAACGGTATCAAATACCCATGACGTCTCGGTCAAATTTTGCGCCGCAGTTCGACTGAGTTAACTGCGGTTTGCTATGTGCTGTTCCCAGGTTCGATTGATGTATGACTTCCAGATAATCAAGTTCGAGTTGCGCGTGACACAACCTCGTGGGGACAGTTAACACATCGACAGCACACTAGCAGAATCAAAGTCAACACGTTTGTACACCAAGATGTTTCCACTGTTTTGAGTCTTTAGTCCACCAAACCTACCCAAATAACACGACCCTCTCATCCAACAGTTGTGCAAAGAGCCACTGCACTAATATCCACCAACACTGCTGCCGTTGTCACTTGGCCGTCAAACATAATTTATATAATTTCTACAAATCACATCCTGCCTCATGAATGAACTGTCAACGCCTTCCTTTGAGCGTACGTGCTTGCGAGCGTATGTATAAAAGTACCTTCCTATATAGTGCAGTATCTAGTAGGACTGTTCAAAGCGCTTTAAACTGTACTCCGTGGCAGACCTTTTCAAACAAACACCATCTCGACATACACAAACGTCCACCACTGTCTACAGCAAGGTACTCATTCATACAGATGACTGAACTGGAGCAACGTAGAGTGAACTTGCCCAAGGTACGATTCGGCAGCACAAGATTCGATGGAACCCGGGTTCTCTCGATTGACCGTCGAATGGTCTAGCCTCTGCACCCCTGCGCTCCTCGCCAAGCTCTGCTTCTCATTACAAACCGTTGTATACCACCACAAAATGTATGTGTGGCACTAGTAGATTATCTCTTAAGTAAACGATGGACTAAACGTACCTGGGTGAATATTTGACATCTGGTCAAAATAAGGTTGTTTGGTCTCTTAAACAAAATTCAAACAAGTTAACAAATGTCATTGTATAATATATGTAGTATATAAAATCGTTCTTTAGACAGCCAGAACTAAACTTACTTTGGAGCAAACGTTGAAACATATATGACGTTTCGGCATCAGTGCGTGAACAAGATCCATTGTAGATGGTTCGAAACGTCGCATATATTTCAAACTGTGCTTCAAAGTAAGTTGATTTATTGCTGTATAATGGAATCCTGGAACCAGGAACAATATATGTCATAAAATCGCCCATGTCTACGCATACCGTGGGATTCAGAGAGGATAAGAAGTTTCGAATGTAGACCCGTGTGTCATTAGCGTCACATGATTATGTTTCACTATATTTTGTTCATGCAATACAATCTTTGTTCCCTAGCTTTTATTTTAGTCAAATTGTAGGCATACTTCAATATTTTATCCAATGAGAAGTTCACATGCTAAATAACATTTGTTTGTGGTCTTAGTGATAATTGGCGGGACAATCGTAGTGGGACTGGATCATTGAGATTTTGCGGTAGATGAAAAATCGGAAAAGCAGTGGAAATATTGATAAGATAAGTATAATTTTACGTCAGTATAATTCATGAATTACCTGTAGACATATTAAGAAACGATTATAGCTAAAAGGTAGTAAGAGACAATATTCTAGACTGCCTTAGCTTTCGTGAGCGACATTATAAGGTTTGTTGATCAATCGTAGTTTTACACCCATACGTTAGGGGGCACAAAGCGTATGTCTAGCGTAGGATAGTTGGGCACTAGGTGATAGATAAGTCTATTTCAGAGTATTATTTACATTATTGAATATATGAGAATAATTGACTTGGAGTATATAGACTACACGCAAATAAATATTTGCCAAATATCCTAATAACTTATTTTCAATTTGACTCTATGAACCAATCCGAACTGGTTCAACATCATCATCATCATCATTGTGCAGCCGTAGTGTGACTAGTGTCCCATGGTTGGGTGCAGGCCTCGGCATGTCGTTTCCAAATCTGCCTGTCTTGCGCTATCCTCTGTCAGATGGTGCTCTTCCAGTATTCGTCTAGTTCGTCTCTCCACCGTCTCGCCGGTCTTTCTCTACATCGTTTCCCTTCGTAAGGTCTGGTAAGGTTGTGATACACCATATCCATCGGTTATCTTGTAGTCTGCTGATGTGCCCTGCCCCGTCCACTTCTGTCTTCTGATTTGTTCTATCACGTCTATGACCTTTATCTTATCTTTTACCTAGGTGTTTGTTTTTCTCTCCCGATATGTGATGTTTAACATACTTCTTTCCATCTTTGTTTGTGCGGCTGCTATCTTGTTCTTTGCCTGGATGGTGTTTCCTCGCCGTTAGTAAGCATGAGTTGTAGACGTGTCATTTTAAGTAGGTTCCAAAGTTACCCTTGTCGCTGTGTTTGGCGAATGCTGTCCAGTCGGCGGTGATTTTTCTTTGAATGTTAGTAGTATATAGGTAACTCTGGAGGGGTATCTAGGGGGGTTTCGGAGTCATTTGTGAGTGATAATAGGGAGGTTTCGAAAGCCGCCCCCCTGAGCAAAGTGAGTAGTCACGTGACCGTATGTATGAGCGTGTGTAGCGCCTCCTAGCGGTGGAATGAGCAGCCATGGAAGGGTTATTGTGTATATATGAGAGACTGAAGAGGGAATAACAAAAGTTCAAAGAGGAAAGGTATTGAAAGAAACGAAAGATCAAAAAGTCATAACGAAAGATCAAAGAGAAAAGTTTTAAAAGGTGATGAAAGGTGTATAATGAGAGACAAAGAAGTAAACGGAATGATGTAATAACGAAAGAACAAAGAGAAAACGTTATGATATATATATATATATATATATATATGAAACTTTAAAATGTGTACAGGTATGCTTGTATGTATGTATGTGTGTATGAAAGAGAGAATATATATATATATATATATTTATATATATATATATATAATATAATAACCAACAAACACCACAGTTTGAAAGTTGAATGTTTTATTGATGTCAACGAACTATGAAATCTTCAAAGCCGTCATCACTATCGTATGTCTCCTCACACCAATTTTCCATGTCCCCCATGTCGACAGGGGCAACAGGGTCGGGGTCAAACCAAGGGTTGGGGGGGGGATCGTAAAGTCCCCGTGTCTGGAGCAACTCCGTCATGACGTTGCAGAATGTATAATTGTGGTATTCGCGGAGCTCTTCGTCTCTGGAACATACATTAAAACTCTCAAACCATACGAACGAGACGTTAAATATATGAAAACTTTGAAAATATCTTCTCTGAAACATATATGAAAAAGTTGAAAATGATCAAGCGAGTGGAATAAGGCAGCGATGTAACCAGACACCGCGTAGGGAACCGACACACGATAAAAGGGCAAGCTAGATCAACGGACTATGATACAATACGTAATGGAGACGTCTGGTGACGCAATCGGTAACCAAACACCACGTAGCTAGTCGAAACGACAAACATTGAAGAAAATAGTAAAATAATCGTTGAACACTCACGTGTAATCATCAATATCGGAGTCACTACTCCAGGTGTCATCGGTGTCATAACCATCGGGAGACCTGAAAGGTAATAAGATAACCGTGATACATAACGAACGACGTTGAAAATGATCAAGCGAGTGGAATAAGGCAGGATATATATATATATATATATATATATATATATATATATATATATATATATATATATATATATAGTAACAAGGTAGACCGTGCATGGAAGACAAACATGTAACATAGAGGAGAGGGAGACAGAGGAGGATAGGAAGGCAGAGAAAGCGAGGAAAGAGAGGAGAGGAGACAGATGAGGATAGGAAGGCAGAGAAGGCGAGGAAAGAGAGGAGAGGGAGACAGAGGAGAATAGGAAGGCAGAGGAGGCGAAGAAAGAGAGGAGAGGGAGACAGAGAAGGATAGGAAGGCAGAGAAGGCAGAGAAGGCGAGGGAAGTGAGGAGAGGGAGACGAGGATAGGAAGGCAGAGAAGGCGAGGGAAGAGAGGAGAGGTAGACAGTGGAGGATAGGAAGGCAGAGAAGACGAGGAAAGAGAGGAGTGGGAGATAAGGGAGGATAGGAAGGCAGAGAAGGCGAGGGAAGAGAGGGGAGGGATACAGAGGAGGATAGGAAGGCAGAGAAGGCGAGGAAATACTTGGGAGATCAAGCATATGTCAAGCGATAAAATACAAAGTTTGCAGCACTTACTTATTGGAGACGTATAATATTCATCTTGTCCTCGGGACATGCCTTGTCGTGAGCGCTCGCCATCTTCAGCAGTCGGAGTGAAGTTGCGTTGTTCGAAGTCGGTAGAAAGTAATATGCTCCACTAGAGTTTTGTTAGGTTTATATACGCAAACCCGATAGAGGCGTTATGTCTTTTCAATCACGAGACAGTACAGACAATGGAGTCACGAGTTGAACTCTGCTCTCTGCCCGTGCTCGTTAGCGGGTGCAATATGAGATAAGCCGCGTGCCTCGACACTCACGAGAAGCCACTACGCTACGTCCATCCATACACGTGTTCCAACTTCCAACAGTTTACTTACCACAATTCTCATTCTTCAAACTGTCATATACATCTTGTGTCACAGGTGCTCGTTAGCGGGTGCATTCCGTACATGGTCTAGCCTGTTACATGTCTCCCTTCCATACATGGTCTAGCTTGTTACATGTTTCCCTTCCATACATGGTCTAGTTTGTTACATGTTTGCCTTCCATACATGGTCTAGCCTGTTACAGGTCTACCTTCCATACATGGACTAGCTTGTTACATGTTTGCCTTCCATACATGGTCTAGCCTGTTACATGTTTCACTTCCATACATGGTCTAGCTTGTTACATGTTTGCCTTTCGTACATGGTCTAGTTTGTTACATGTTGACCTTCCATACATGGTCTAGCCTGTTACATGTTTGCCTTCCATACATGGATTAGCAAGTTACATGTTTGCCTTTCGCACATGGTCTAGTTTGTTACATGTTGACCTTCCATACATGGTCTAGCCTGTTACATGTTTACCTTCCATACATGGACTAGCTTGTTACATGTCTGCCTTTCATACATGGTCTAGCTTGTTACATGTTTACCTTCCATACATGGACTAGCTTGTTACAGGTCTGCCTTTCGTACATGGTCTAGCCTGTTACATGTTTGCCTTCCGTACATGGACTAGCTTGTTACATGTTGGCCTTCCGTACATGGTCTAGCCTGTTACATGTCTGCCTTCCGTACATGGACTAGCATGTTACATGTTTGCCTTTCGTACATGGTCTAGTTTGTTACATGTTGACCTTCCATACATGGACTAGCATGTTACATGTTTGCCTTCCATACATCGACTAGCATGTTACATGTTTGTCTTCTATGCACGGTCTACCTTATTACATATTTGCCTTTCATACATGGTCTAGCCTGTTACATGTCTGCCTTCCATGCACGGTCTACCTTGTTACATATTTGCCTTTCATACATGCTCTAGCTTGTTACATGTTTGCCTTCCGTACATGGACTAGCTTGTTACAGGTCTGCCTTTCATACATGGTCTAGCTTGTTACATGTTTACCTTCCATACATGGACTAGCTTGTTACAGGTCTGCCTTTCGTACATGGTCTAGCCTGTTACATGTCTGCCTTCCGTACATGGACTAGCTTGTTACATGTTGGCCTTCCGTACATGGTCTAGCCTGTTACATGTCTGCCTTCCGTACATGGACTAGCTTGTTACATGTTGGCCTTCCGTACATGGTCTAGCTTGTTACATGTTTGCCTTCCGTACATGGACTAGCTTGTCACAGGTCTGCCTTTCATACATGGTCTAGCTTGTTACATATTGGCCTTCCGCACATGGTCTAGCCTGTTACATGTTTGCCTTCCGTACATGGACTAGCTTGTTACATGTTGGCCTTCCGTACATGGTCTAGCCTGTTACATGTCTGCCTTCCGTACTTGGACTAGCATGTTACATGTTTGCCTTTCGTACATGGTCTAGTTTGTTACATGTTGACCTTCCATACATTGACTAGCATGTTACATGTTTGCCTTCCATACATGGTCTAGCCTGTTACATGTTTGCCTTTCGTACATGGTCTAGTTTGTTACATGTTGACCTTCCATACATGGACTAGCATGTTACATGTTTGCCTTCCATACATGGACTAGCATGTTACATGTTAGCCTTTCGTACATGGTCTAGTTTGTTACATGTTGACCTTCCATACATGGACTAGCATGTTACATGTTTGCCTTCCATACATCGACTAGCATGTTACATGTTTGTCTTCCATGCACGGTCTAGCCTGTTACATGTCTGCCTTTCATACATGGTCTAGCCTGTTACATGTTTGCCTTTCGTACATGGTCTAGTTTGTTACATGTTGACCTTCCATACATGGACTAGTATGTTACATGTTTGCCTTCTATACATGGTATAGCCTGTTACATGTTTGCCTTTCGTACATGGTCTAGTTTGTTACATGTTGACCTTCCATACATGGACTAGTATGTTACATGTTTGTCTTCCATACATGGACTAGCATGTTACATGTTTGCCTTTCGTACATGGTCTAGCCTGTTACATGTCTGCCTTCCGTACATGGACTAGCTTGTTACATGTTGCCCTTCCGTACATGGTCTAGCCTGTTACATATTTGCCTTTCATACATGGTCTAGCTATGTTTGTCTTCCGTACATGGACTAGCTTGTTACAGGTCTGCCTTTCATACATGGTCTAGCTTGTTACATGTTGACCTTCCGTACATGGTCTAGCTTGTTACATGTTTGCCTTCCATACAAGGACTAGCTTGTTACAGGTCTGCCTTTCATACATGGTCTAGCTTGTTACATGTTTACCTTCCATACATGGACTAGCTTGTTACAGGTCTGCCTTTCGTACATGGTCTAGCTTGTTACATGTTTGCCTTCCGTACATGGACTAGCTTGTGACATGTTGGCCTTCCGTACATGGTCTAGCCTGTTACATGTCTGCCTTCCGTACATGGACTAGCATGTTACATGTTTGCCTTTCGTATATGGTCTAGTTTGTTACATGTTGACCTTCCATACATGGACTAGCATGTTACATGTTTGCGTTCCATACATCGACTAGCATGTTACATGTTTGTCTTCCATGCACGGTCTACCTTGTTACATATTTGCCTTTCATACATGGTCTAGCCTGTTACATGTCTGCCTTCCATGCACGGTCTACCTTGTTACATATTTGCCTTTCATACATGCTCTAGCTTGTTACATGTTTGCCTTCCGTACATGGACTAGCTTGTTACAGGTCTGCCTTTAATACATGGTCTAGCTTGTTACATGTTTACCTTCCATACATGGACTAGCTTGTTACATGTCTGCCTTTCATACATGGTCTAGCTTGTTACATGTTTACCTTCCATACATGGACTAGCTTGTTACAGGTCTGCCTTTCGTACATGGTCTAGCCTGTTACATGTTTGCCTTCCGTACATGGACTAGCTTGTTACATGTTGGCCTTCCGTACATGGTCTAGCCTGTTACATGTCTGCCTTCCGTACATGGACTAGCATGTTACATGTTTGCCTTTCGTACATGGTCTAGTTTGTTACATGTTGACCTTCCATACATGGACTAGCATGTTACATGTTTGCCTTCCATACATCGACTAGCATGTTACATGTTTGTCTTCTATGCACGGTCTACCTTGTTACATATTTGCCTTTCATACATGGTCTAGCCTGTTACATGTCTGCCTTCCATGCACGGTCTACCTTGTTACATATTTGCCTTTCATACATGCTCTAGCTTGTTACATGTTTGCCTTCCGTACATGGACTAGCTTGTTACAGGTCTGCCTTTCATACATGGTCTAGCTTGTTACATGTTTACCTTCCATACATGGACTAGCTTGTTACAGGTCTGCCTTTCGTACATGGTCTAGCCTGTTACATGTCTGCCTTCCGTACATGGACTAGCTTGTTACATGTTGGCCTTCCGTACATGGTCTAGCCTGTTACATGTCTGCCTTCCGTTCATGGACTAGCTTGTTACATGTTGGCCTTCCGTACATGGTCTAGCTTGTTACATGTTTGCCTTCCGTACATGGACTAGCTTGTTACAGGTCTGCCTTTCATACATGGTCTAGCTTGTTACATGTTGGCCTTCCGCACATGTTCTAGCTTGTTACATGTTTGCCTTCCATACATGGACTAGCTTGTTACAGGTCTGCCTTTCATACGTGGTCTAGCTTGTTACATGTTTACCTTCCATACATGGACTAGCTAGTTACAGGTCTGCCTTTCATACATGGTCTACCTTGACGGAAAGTGAAGGAGCTAGTGTCTGCTGCTGAGGGGGAATTAGCCTGTCACGGGACCGACCTCCTAGTTGAAGTAGTACCACCTGGCGTGTAATGAAGGAGTAATGAGGGAATATTAAAGGCTAATTGACGTAGACTGAGTCTGCTGATATATATCACTCTGGGCTGGAGCACCCATGGGGAAATTTTAAGATGGTGCCCGCCTCCACGTGACCTACCCCCTGGAGGAAAGAAGTGTAAGTAGTAAGGATATTTTATTTGCTATTTTGTTTGTATGACTGCCAGTTTAAATGGTTATTTATTATGATGCCTAACAAATTGAAACTGATGGCACATTCATTCTTTCATGCATTGTCCGAAATGTCATGTCTCCCTTGTAACATTTTGTCGTGATTGCCCAAAGACACACCACTCCCATGTAACACTTTGTGTCACTATTGCCCAAAGACCTCCACTCCAATATAACACTTTGTGTCACTATTGCCCAAAGACTCCCACTCCCATGTAACCTTTGTGACTATTGCCCAAAGTCCCCCACTCGAATGTAACACTTTGTGTCACTATTGCCCAAAGACCCCCACTCCCATGTACCACTTTGTCACTATTGCCCAAAGACCCCCCACTCCCATGTAACACTTTGTCACAAGACCCCCACTCCCATGTACAACTATGTCACTATTGCTCAAAGACCCTCAATTCCATGTAACACTTTGTCACAAGACCCCCACTCCCATGTAACACTTTGTCACAAGACCCCCACTCCCACGTAACACTTTGTCACAAAACCCCCATTCCCATGTAACACTTCGTCACATCACCAGTGTGACATACTTTATGGCTGCCCCCTGTGTATAAGAACCATCACATGACACGACTCACCGAGCAGCCTTCGACCTTCTCGAGAAGGAAGGCGAGACTCTTGAGGGTGTCCTCCTTCTCTACGTCCTCCGCATCCTCTACTGCAACACCAAGGCACTACATCACAACACAGCATCACATCACAACACCACATCACATCCCCCAGTACAATACCACAGCACAGCATCACATCACCACTACATCACATCAATACATGATTACATCACAATACAGCATCACTACATCACAACATAGCATATCATCTCATCGCATCACTACATCATATCATCTCATCACATTCACTACATCATATCATCGCATCACTACATCATATCATCTCATCACATCACTACATCATATCAATTCATTACATCAGTGCATCAGTGCATCAGTGCATCACATCACTACATCATATCATCTGATTACATCACTACATCACATCACAACATCATATCATCTCATCACATCGCTACATCATATCATCTCATCACTACATCACATCATCTCATCACATCACTACATCATGTATGTATGTATGTGTATGTACGTATTTTGTGAGTTCTACTGTCAAAAGAGTGACATTTTGTGAGTTCTACTGTGGTATCCTAGCCTTACACGCATGCACGCACCCATACACCCACCCACCGTCGCCGTCCTCACCCGCCATCGCCGCCGCAGAGGCGGCGAGGGCGGGTGAGGACGGCGACGGTGGGTGGGTGCATGGGTGCGTGCATGCGTGTAAGGCTAGGATACCACAGTAGAACTCACAAAATGTCACTCTTTTGACAGTAGAACTCACAAAATACGTACATACACATACATACATACATGATGTAGTGATGTGATGAGATGATGTGATGTAGTGATGAGATGATATGATGTAGCGATGTGATGAGATGATATGATGTTGTGATGTGATGTAGTGATGTAATCAGATGATATGATGTAGTGATGTGATGCACTGATATAATGAATTGATATGATGTAGTGATGTGATGAGATGATATGATGTAGTGATGCGATGATATGATGTAGTGAATGTGATGAGATGATATGATGTAGTGATGCGATGAGATGATATGCTATGTTGTGATGTAGTGATGCTGTATTGTGATGTAATCATGTATTGATGTGATGTAGTGGTGATGTGATGCTGTGCTGTGGTATTGTACTGGGGGATGTGATGTGGTGTTGTGATGTGATGCTGTGTTGTGATGTAGTGCCTTGGTGTTGCGGTAGAGGATGCGGAGGACGTAGAGGAGGAGGACACCCTCAAGAGTCTCGCCTTCCTTCTCGAGAAGGTCGAAGGCTGCTCGGTGAGTCGTGTCATGTGATGGTTCTTATACACAGGGGGCAGCCATAAAGTATGTCACACTGGTGATGTGACGAAGTGTTACATGGGAATGGGGGTTTTGTGACAAAGTGTTACGTGGGAGTGGGGGTCTTGTGACAAAGTGTTACATGGGAGTGGGGGTCTTGTGACAAAGTGTTACATGGAATTGAGGGTCTTTGAGCAATAGTGACATAGTGGTACATGGGAGTGGGGGTCCAGTGACAAAGTGTTACATGGGAGTGGGGGATCTTTGGGCAATAGTGACAAAGTGGTACATGGGAGTGGGGGTCTTTGGGCAATAGTGACACAAAGTGTTACATTCGAGTGGGGGACTTTGGGCAATAGTCACAAAGGTTACATGGGAGTGGGAGTCTTTGGGCAATAGTGACACAAAGTGTTATATTGGAGTGGAGGTCTTTGGGCAATAGTGACACAAAGTGTTACATGGGAGTGGTGTGTCTTTGGGCAATCACGACAAAATGTTACAAGGGAGACATGACATTTCGGACAATGCATGACAGAATGAATGTGCCATCAGTTTCAATTTTTTAGGCATCATAATAAATAACCATTTAAACTGGCAGTCATACAAACAAAATAGCAAATAAAATATCCTTACTACTTACACTTCTTTCCTCCAGGGGGTAGGTCACGTGGAGGCGGGCACCATCTTAAAATGTCCCCATGGGTGCTCCAGCCCAGAGTGATATATATCAGCAGACTCAGTCTACGTCAATTAGCCTTTAATATTCCCTCATTACTCCTTCATTACACGCCAGGTGGTACTACTTCCACTAGGAGGTCGGTCCCGTGACAGGCTAATTCCCCCTCAGCAGCAGACACTAGCTCCTTCACTTTCCGTCAAGGTAGACCATGTATGAAAGGCAGACCTGTAACTAGCTAGTCCATGTATGGAAGGTAAACATGTAACAAGCTAGACCACGTATGAAAGGCAGACCTGTAACAAGCTAGTCCATGTATGGAAGGCAAACATGTAACAAGCTAGAACATGTGCGGAAGGCCAACATGTAACAAGCTAGACCATGTATGAAAGGCAGACCTGTAACAAGCTAGTCCATGTACGGAAGGCAAACATGTAACAAGCTAGACCATGTACGGAAGGCCAACATGTAACAAGCTAGTCCATGAACGGAAGGCAGACATGTAACAGGCTAGACCATGTACGGAAGGCCAACATGTAACAAGCTAGTCCATGTACGGAAGGCAGACATGTAACAGGCTAGACCATGTACGAAAGGCAGACCTGTAACAAGCTAGTCCATGTATGGAAGGTAAACATGTAACAAGCTAGACCATGTATGAAAGGCAGACCTGTAACAAGCTAGTCCATGTACGGAAGGCAAACATGTAACAAGCTAGAGCATGTATGAAAGGCAAATATGTAACAAGGTAGACCGTGCATGGAAGGCAGACATGTAACAGGCTAGACCATGTATGAAAGGCAAATATGTAACAAGGTAGACCGTGCATAGAAGACAAACATGTAACATGCTAGTCGATGTATGGAAGGCAAACATGTAACATGCTAGTCCATGTATGGAAGGTCAACATGTAACAAACTAGACCATGTACGAAAGGCAAACATGTAACATGCTAGTCCATGTACGGAAGGCAGACATGTAACAGGCTAGACCATGTACGGAAGGCCAACATGTAACAAGCTAGTCCATGTACGGAAGGCAAACATGTAACAGGCTAGACCATGTACGAAAGGCAGACCTGTAACAAGCTAGTCCATGTATGGAAGGTAAACATGTAACAAGCTAGACCATGTATGAAAGGCAGACATGTAACAAGCTAGTCCATGTATGGAAGGTAAACATGTAACAAGCTAGACCATGTATGAAAGGCAGACCTGTAACAAGCTAGTCCATGTACGGAAGGCAAACATGTAACAAGCTAGAGCATGTATGAAAGGCAAATATGTAACAAGGTAGACCGTGCATGGAAGGCAGACATGTAACAGGCTAGACCATGTATGAAAGGCAAATATGTAACAAGGTAGACCGTGCATGGAAGACAAACATGTAACATGCTAGTCGATGTATGGAACGCAAACATGTAACATGCTAGTCCATGTATGGAAGGTCAACATGTAACAAACTAGACCATATACGAAAGGCAAACATGTAACATGCTAGTCCATGTACGGAAGGCAGACATGTAACAGGCTAGACCATGTACGGAAGGCCAACATGTAACAAGCTAGTCCATGTACGGAAGGCAAACATGTAACAAGCTAGACCATGTACGAAAGGCAGACCTGTAACAAGCTAGTCCATGTATGGAAGGTAAACATGTAACAAGCTAGACCATGTATGAAAGGCAGACCTGTAACAAGCTAGTCCTTGTATGGAAGGCAAACATGTAACAAGCTAGACCATGTACGGAAGGTCAACATGTAACAAGCTAGACCATGTTTGAAAGGCAGACCTGTAACAAGCTAGTCCATGTACGGAAGACAAACATAGCTAGACCATGTATGAAAGGCAAATATGTAACAGGCTAGACCATGTACGGAAGGGCAACATGTAACAAGCTAGTCCATGTACGGAAGGCAGACATGTAACAGGCTAGACCATGTACGAAAGGCAAACATGTAACATGCTAGTCCATGTATGGAAGACAAACATGTAACATACTAGTCCATGTATGGAAGGTCAACATGTAACAAACTAGACCATGTACGAAAGGCAAACATGTAACAGGCTATACCATGTATAGAAGGCAAACATGTAACATACTAGTCCATGTATGGAAGGTCAACATGTAACAAACTAGACCATGTACGAAAGGCAAACATGTAACAGGCTAGACCATGTATGAAAGGCAGACATGTAACAGGCTAGACCGTGCATGGAAGACAAACATGTAACATGCTAGTCGATGTATGGAAGGCAAACATGTAACATGCTAGTCCATGTATGGAAGGTCAACATGTAACAAACTAGACCATGTACGAAAGGCTAACATGTAACATGCTAGTCCATGTATGGAAGGCAAACATGTAACATGCTAGTCCATGTATGGAAGGTCAACATGTAACAAACTAGACCATGTACGAAAGGCAAACATGTAACAGGCTAGACCATGTATGGAAGGCAAACATGTAACATGCTAGTCAATGTATGGAAGGTCAACATGTAACAAACTAGACCATGTACGAAAGGCAAACATGTAACATGCTAGTCCATGTATGGAAGACAAACATGTAACAAGCTAGACCGTGTATGGAAGGGAAACATGTAAAAACTAGACCATGTACGAAAGGCAAACATGTAACAGGCTAGTCCATGTATGGAAGGCAAACATGTAACATGCTAGTCCATGTATGGAAGGTCAACATGTAACAAACTAGACCATGTACGAAAGGCAAACATGTAACAGGCTAGACCATGTATGGAAGGTCAACATGTAACAAACTAGACCATGTGCGAAAGGCAAACATGTAACATGCTAGTCCATGTATGGAAGGCAAACATGTAACAGGCTAGACCATGTATGGAAGGTCAACATGTAACAAACTAGACCATGTACGAAAGGCAAACATGTAACATGCTAGTCCATGTATGGAAGGCAAACATGTAACATGCTAGTCCATGTATGGAAGGGAAACATGTAACAAACTAGACCATGTACGAAAGGCGAACATGTAACATGCTAGTCCATGTATGGAAGGCAAACATGTAACATGCTAGTCCATGTATGGAAGGTCAACATGTAACAAACTAGACCATGTACGAAAGGCAAACATGTAACAGGCTAGACCATGTATGGAAGGTCAACATGTAACAAACTAGACCATGTGCGAAAGTCAAACATGTAACATGCTAGTCCATGTATGGAAGGCAAACATGTAACAGGCTAGACCATGTATGGAAGGTCAACATGTAACAAACTAGACCATGTACGAAAGGCAAACATGTAACATGCTAGTCCATGTATGGAAGGCAAACATGTAACATGCTAGTCCATGTATGGAAGGGAAACATGTAACAAACTAGACCATGTACGAAAGGCAAACATGTAACATGCTAGTCCATGTATGGAAGGCAAACATGTAACATGCTAGTCCATGTATGGAAGGTCAACATGTAACAAACTAGACCATGTACGAAAGGCAAACATGTAACAGGCTAGACCATGTATGGAAGGTCAACATGTAACAAACTAGACCATGTGCGAAAGGCAAACATGTAACTTGCTAGTCCATGTATGGAAGGCAAACATGTAACAGACTAGACCATGTATGGAAGGTCAACATGTAACAAACTAGACCATGTACGAAAGGCAAACATGTAACAAGCTAGACCATGTATGGAAGGGAAACATGTAACAGGCTAGACCATGTATGGAAGGCAAACATGTAACAAGCTAGTCCATGTATGGAAGGTAGACCTGTAACAGGCTAGACCATGTATGGAAGGCAAACATGTAACAAACTAGACCATGTATGGAAGGGAAACATGTAACAAGCTAGACCATGTATGGAAGGGAGACATGTAACAGGCTAGACCATGTACGGAATGCACCCGCTAACGAGCACCTGTGACACAAGATGTATATGACAGTTTGAAGAATGAGAATTGTGGTAAGTAAACTGTTGGAAGTTGGAACACGTGTATGGATGGACGTAGCGTAGTGGCTTCTCGTGAGTGTCGAGGCACGCGGCTTATCTCATATTGCACCCGCTAACGAGCACGGGCAGAGAGCAGAGTTCAACTCGTGACTCCATTGTCTGTACTGTCTCGTGATTGAAAAGACATAACGCCTCTATCGGGTTTGCGTATATAAACCTAACAAAACTCTAGTGGAGCATATTACTTTCTACCGACTTCGAACAACGCAACTTCACTCCGACTGCTGAAGATGGCGAGCGCTCACGACAAGGCATGTCCCGAGGACAAGATGAATATTATACGTCTCCAATAAGTAAGTGCTGCAAACTTTGTATTTTATCGCTTGACATATGCTTGATCTCCCAAGTATTTCCTCGCCTTCTCTGCCTTCCTATCCTCCTCTGTATCCCTCCCCTCTCTTCCCTCGCCTTCTCTGCCTTTCTATCCTCCCTTATCTCCCACTCCTCTCTTTCCTCGTCTTCTCTGCCTTCCTATCCTCCACTGTCTACCTCTCCTCTCTTCCCTCGCCTTCTCTGCCTTCCTATCCTCGTCTCCCTCTCCTCACTTCCCTCGCCTTCTCTGCCTTCCTATCCTTCTCTGTCTCCCTCTCCTCTCTTTCTTCGCCTCCTCTGCCTTCCTATTCTCCTCTGTCTCCCTCTCCTCTCTTTCCTCGCCTTCTCTGCCTTCCTATCCTCCTCTGTCTCCTCTCCTCTCTTTCCTCGCTTTCTCTGCCTTCCTATCCTCCTCTGTCTCCCTCTCCTCTATGTTACATGTTTGTCTTCCATGCACGGTCTACCTTGTTACTATATATATATATATATATATATATATATATATATATATATATATATATATATCCTGCCTTATTCCACTCGCTTGATCATTTTCAACGTCGTTCGTTATTTATCACGGTTATCTTATTACCTTTCAGGTCTCCCGATGGTTATGACACCGATGACACCTGGAGTAGTGACTCCGATATTGATGATTACACGTGAGTGTTCAACGATTATTTTACTATTTTCTTCAATGTTTGTCGTTTCGACTAGCTACGTGGTGTTTGGTTACCGATTGCGTCACCAGACGTCTCCATTACGTATTGTATCATAGTCCGTTGATCTAGCTTGCCCTTTTATCGTGTGTCGGTTCTCTACGCGGTGTCTGGTTACATCGCTGCCTTATTCCACTCGCTTGATCATTTTCAACTTTTTCATATATGTTTCAGAGAAGATATTTTCAAAGTTTTCATATATTTAACGTCTCGTTCGTATGGTTTGAGAGTTTTAATGTATGTTCCAGAGACGAAGAGCTCCGCGAATACCACAATTATACATTCTGCAACGTCATGACGGAGCTGCTCCAGACACGGGGACTTTACGATCCCCCCCCAACCCTTGGTTTGACCCCGACCCTGTTGCCCCTGTCGACATGGGGGACATGGACAATTGGTGTGAGGAGACATACGATAGTGATGACGGCTTTGAAGATTTCATAGTTCGTTGACATCAATAAAACATTCAACTTTCAAACTGTGGTGTTTGTTGGTTATTATATTATATATATATATATATATATATATATATTCTCTCTTTCATACACACATACATACATACAAGCATACCTGTACACATTTTAAAGTTTCATATATATATATATATATATATATATCATAACGTTTTCTCTTTGTTCTTTCGTTATTACATCATTCCGTTTACTTCTTTGTCTCTCATTATACACCTTTCATCACCTTTTAAAACTTTTCTCTTTGATCTTTCGTTATGACTCTTTGATCTTTCGTTTCTTTCAATACCTTTCCTCTTTGAACTTTTGTTATTCCCTCTTCAGTCTCTCATATATACACAATAACCCTTCCATGGCTGCTCATTCCACCGCTAGGAGGCGCTACACACGCTCATACATACGGTCACGTGACTACTCACTTTGCTCAGGGGGGCGGCTTTCGAAACCTCCCTATTATCACTCACAAATGACTCCGAAACCCCCCTAGATACCCCTCCAGATTTACCTATATACTACTAATGTTCTTGTCTTGGTTTTTGTCTCTGATACTGCATTGCTGTTCCATATAGACGTAGCTTTCAACGTTCTGTATCTGAGTGGTGTTGATATATATATTGGTGTTTCATTTTCTAGCATCACTTCGAAATGTTCATCTTCAGACATTGATTTTCACTTTTATCAGTTAGCTGTTGCAGCATTTTTTTTAGTTCTTGCTGTGTAGTAACGCATATGAGTGTGTCGTCGGCGAAGCACTCGGCACTTCTCTTTCAATTGGATTACGACGTGTATGTGGTCTGTTGTTAAGTACCTGCTTCTAAATCCTGCTTGCTCTCGATGATGGTTGAGTGTCTTCTCTAGCCTATTCGTTACTATCGATATTATCTTAGTGAGTAATTTGTAGATGTTTGATAACGGACATATCTGGCTGTAGTTGTTTAAGGCTTTCTTATTTCCCTTCTTGAAGATTATCACCATCTTTTTGTTCTTCCATGCGGTGGGTGTAGCATTTCTGCTATTTCAAGATGGTTAAATCTACTTGCCTGAGGTTTAATTTGGGAAATGAGGAAGGTCAAGCCAGTAGATAGACATATTGTTGACCGGCCGCCTTGGTTACGTAATTACGGCGGCTCGGTTGCAGATGCGCTCAGTGGAGCGTGGTATTCTGTTGCTAGCATTGCCAGCAGGTGGTTCCACTGTAATCTTAGAGGGTGTTCCACAATGTTTAGTTTGAATTGTATACTGCTTTAGCCAATAGAAATGATGGAAACCTGTCATATGATGTGTAATTAGGTCCGCTTATATAAACGTTTATTGTACGCATTTCGCCATCTGGACGCTGGCGAAGGACTGGGTCAGATCCAGGGTTGAACGAGACAGGTTGCCCTGCTGCCAAGAGAATGGCTAGTCAAGTCGTAAAGCGTGGTGGGAATCGTTAACGTGGGTTACGTTCCCAAGCTTTTGTGTGTGTGTAATATTCAGTGTCCAGAGTAACTGTTTGATCGAGATTCGAAGAAGCCATGCCGCCACGTCAGCGGTATTTTGAGACAACGTTCCGGTTGGCCCCAACGTATTTGCGTCGATGAGCGATAATCGCGACGCGCTCACCCAGCACGGGCCATCCTCGAACAGCGGTCTCACAGCGACAACGTCAGAAAGATTGACCGAATACGACTCGCAGCGGCCGGCGGTAAACGTATACTGCCAGGCGTCGTCATTTGTGCGAAACCGTTCATTCGACTTCTCGATCGTTTGCGATCGAATTCGTAACGGCCGGCGGTAAGCGTCTACTGCCCGGCTTCGTCTTCCAGTTGAACGTATTCAACTGACTTCGCAATCGTTTGCGACCGTGCGATCATTGAACGTACGCGACTCGAGAATTCGCGGCGTACGATGGCAATCGTCAAGTGCCCGGGCGAGATACCCCGTTCTAATTGTGTTCGGAGCTCGGCGTGTTGACTTCAACAAACGTTCGTATATATTCGAGATGGGATTAGCCCAGTATCAATGTCTGTTTTCTGATTGAACGTATATATTATTTGCTGTATTATGATTGGTAGTTATCTGTGTTTTGAAGTGAGGTATTTTTACCCTTGAAGTATTCACATATATATGTATATATATGTGTGTGTTGTAACATATTACTGTAATGAGAGTCCGCGAGGACTAGCTTATACTGTGTATTTATATTAAGGGAGTTATTCTTAGATAACACTTGGCGCCTAGTGTAGGGTCGTGTAGCGGTATAATCCACCTTAGAAAGGGAGTGGAATTTGATAATCGAAAGATTCAGTGTTATCGTTTATTATGTTCTATTAAATTTTGGTTACGGGATTTCTTTATTCTGTTTATTTTGTTAATCGAGATATTTACCAAAAGAAGGATATCTTGTAATAAAGTTTTTTTAATTTTCCTCGTTCTTTGTTGCTTGTTCACGAAAACCGTTCTTTCTCATATGCGTTGACCTTGATATATAAGAACCCTACTAGACTGAGCCATCTAGTGTACGGAGACCTCGCTAATCCGTGACATAATTGGGGGCTCGTACGCGGGATTCCGGCGAGGGGGAAATTAAAATAACACCTTCGGTCAACGCTATGAATTGCAGGTAACACGTGACGGCAACATAGAACATGCCTGAGAACTTAGCTGCACTCTGGTTCCGTGGAATGTCAGCGTTGTTCCGTGGCTAGAGACGAAACCTACATCTATTCCAGTAGCTATAGTGTAGGGTAATTCACATGCCCCTTGTCATTTCTGCCCGGACATAATTCTGAGTCCCATATTTCTCGTTACATTTATAGTGTGTCATTCACGTTTTGAGGCAGTAGACTTATTTATTACAGCAGGAAAAGACCATGAATTAATCGTCGAATTAAGGGCAAGTAGGAGCTTTGTTATTTTTCAGCTGTATGAGGAAGTTGATTTACTTGTTGCAATTGCCGAGTTGGCATTGGGCAAATTGAACTCCTACAGAATGACCGTGTGTTGATAGTTGACACGGCGTGGTTGAAATCGTATAGTGATTTCATTATTCCAGTCTTATGAGAAGATTGGGTGGAGTGTTGTAGCATAGCTAACACTTTTGTGGTTTACGGGTGATTTACCTTGTGTATTACTTAAACGTGATATCCGTTTAGTGATTGTTTCGTGTATTGCACTAGTTTGCAAACATGGATCTTGCTCAATTGATTGAGTTAGGCGAGAAGTTAGGGTTAACAGGTCCCGAACTTCAGGCATTTGTTCGCGATGAACAAGGAACCGCCCGGGCTGAGCGACAGGCCGCTCGCGAGGCGGAGAAAGAGAGGCTCCAGGCCGAGGCGGAGAAAGAGAGGCTCCAGGCCGATATGGAGAAAGAGAGGCTCCAGGCCGATATGGAGAAAGAGACGCTCCAGGCCGATATGGAGAAGGAGAGGCTACCGGCCGAGGTACGCGCGCATGAAATGGAGCATGAAGAAAAGATGGCCAGGCTCCACAACGAGGCTACGACCGTAGAGAACCGAGATTCGGTGAGTAATGCTTCAGCCATTACTAAGGGAATCCGTAGTCCTCCGTTACCCTGTTTTAACGAAGACAGGGATTCGATTGATGCATATCTCCAGCGATTTGAAAGATATGCTGAAAACCAGGGTTGGGAGCGTGAGAATTACGCTATATTTCTGAGCGCATTGTTAACCGGTCATGCACTGGAAGTTTATTCTCGTTCCCCGATTTCCGTGGCCAACGATTATGACCAGTTAAAGCAAGCATTGCTAGGATGGTACCGACTGACTGTAGGCGGTTTTCGTAAGAAGTTTTACACCTGTTCTCTAAATTCGACCGAAACAGTGTCGCAGTATTTTGCTCGTATGGAGCACTATTTGACTCAGTGGATTTCTTTGTCAAACATTAATGAGTCTTTCGAGGGTCTTAAGGAACTCATTATGAGAGAGCAATTCTTGTTTATGTGCCCTAGGGAACTGTCCGTGTTTCTGAGAGAACACAAACCGATGGGGAAAGAGAATTTGTTAGAGTTGGTGAGAACATTTACAGATGCCCATTCATCATATGGTAAACGGGAAAATCGTAGAGACCGAGTCCGACCCACTCCCGTCCCTTCACCCGTCCCGAAAAGTAGATCAGGGGAGGGGAGATACCCTATTTCTACCCCTACCCCGCGGCCCGTTCCTCCGCCGCGTACATGTTTCCTTTGTAATCGGCCAGGTCACATCGCGAGACAGTGTACAGTGGGAGTGCAGAATAGGAATCCTCCACCGCAAAGGATGAAACCAGTGGTTGGGAATTGTGCAGTTGTGCTAAACCAGAATTCCCCTAGTCACCAATGTCCTGTGGGTGGGACTGATGTCACGTTGCAATGTGGATGTAAGATCCCCGTAATTGCTAGTGCTTGTGTACAACATGAAAACAGTTGTAACTTACCGGTTATAGAGGGGTATGTGGGGAGATCCCCAGTGAAAGTACTACGCGACAGCGGGTGTAATGGAGTCGTTGTACGACGTAGCCTAGTTCCGGAAGATCAGTTAACTGGGAAAACCAAAGTCCTTATGCTGATGGACCGATCCGTCATTGAAGTCCCGACTGCCCGGTGCTATGTGAGAACTCCCTTTTTCACAGGAGAAATTGAAGCCCTATGTCTAAACAACCCCGTTTATGATTTAGTCATTGGTAATGTTGATGAACTAAATTTGCCCTGTTCCGATAACAGTGAAGGTTCTCCTTTTCGAGTAACCAAGTCAGATGGTGTCCCCGTTACAGTTGAGGCCCCTTTGAATGACACCCCAGTCACTGGTTGTGCTGTAGAAACCCGTGCTCAACGGGAGCGCCTTTCCAAGCCCACAAAACCTTTGATAGTGCCTCAAGTTGTTGGTGCGAGTATATCCGCCGATGATTTCTTGAGAGAGCAAAAGGGGGATGAGACCTTAAAGAAATGCTTTGATTCGGCTGAAGAGACTAAAGGGAAACCTAAGGGAGAACAAACAAGTCAATTCGTGATCAAAAGGGGGCTCCTTTATCGTCTGTATCAGAAAGAGAAAGAGGGTGAGACTGTGAAACAACTAGTAGTTCCCCGAGTTTTGCGCAATCGAGTCATGACGTTAGGACATGAAACTATCCTATCTGGACATCAGGGAATTAGGAAGTCGCTAGATAGAATCCTCCTTAACTTCTACTGGCCAGGGATAGTGGGTGATGTCCATAGATTCTGCCAGTCATGTGACATCTGTCAGAGGACCGTTAGTCGAGGCAATGTCCCTAAGGCTCCTGTACAAATGACCCCCATCGTAAACACGCCCTTTGAAAAGGTAGCGATATATTTGGTAGGTCCCATAACCCCAGTGACAGAGAGAGGTAATCGGTGGATCTTAACCCTGGTAGATTTCGCTACTAGATACCCAGAAGCGGTAGCAGTGTCGAATATCGACACGGAAACGATAGCAGAGGCTCTTCTGAAGATTTTCTCAAGGGTGGGTCTGCCTAAAGTAGTACTCAGCGATAATGGCAGTCAGTTTGTGTCAAAAACTATGACCGAGGTAGCTAGGTTACTCTCTATCCAACAAGTCCACTCTTCTCCTTACCATCCCGTGGCCAATGGATTGGTAGAGAAATGGAACGGTACCTTAAAACGAATGCTGAGGCGGATGTGCTCTGAACGTCCACGAGACTGGGATCGGTATCTGGAACCTCTTATATTTGCATACCGCGAAGCACCCCAGGAGAGCATGAAATTTTCCCCTTTTGAGTTACTCTATGGAAGGACAGTCAGGGGGCCTATGATGATTCTAAGAGAGTTATGGGAGAATGAGAAACCAGACGAGGAGCTAGTAGAAACGTACCAGTACGTAGTGGATCTCCGTAATCGGATAGAATCAACTTGCGAACTAGCTAGAGAGAATCTGAAGAATTCTCAAGACCGGTATAAGGAACACTTCGATCGAAAAGCCAAGGTGAGAACCCTAGAAGTAGGAGACAAAGCCCTCATCCTTCTCCCCACTGATTCAAACAAGTTGCTCATGCAATGGAAGGGTCCATATGAAGTGATAGAGAGAGTGGGGATAAATGATTACCGGGTAAAGATCGGAGATAATCGTAAACTCTTCCACATCAACATGATGAAGAAATACTATGAGAGAGGTAATGTGGAGATGCTAGGTTTAGCTGCTGTTGTCGAAGAACAACCTGAATGTGAGACTGATGAGGATTTTCCCATTCCTGAGAGAGAGGAAAACATTGGGGACGTCCATGTGAGTGATAGTTTATCACCTGATCAGACACGAGACTTGAAACAGCTGATGGAAGAATGTCCATCCATCTTTTCAAGCACTCCAGGGCAAACTAGTCTCTTGTCCCATGCCATTGAGGTAACGTCCTCTAGTCCCGTGAGATGCAAACCGTACCCTATTCCATTAGCCAAGTTGGGAGTGGTAAAACAGGAGGTTGAGAAGATGCGAGAAATGGGCGTGATTGAGCCATCTCATTCACCGTACTCATCGCCTTTGTTGCTAATTCGTAAATCTGACTCCACATGCAGGCCGGTAGTAGATTTTCGCCAGTTAAACAAGGTTACTAAATTCGATGCAGAACCTATGCCAAATCCCGATACTATCTTGGCTGAGGTGGGGCAGGATAGGTACTTGTCCAAACTAGATTTCTGCAAAGGCTACTGGCAAATAAGGATGGAACCGGAAGATAAGGAGAAAACCGCATTTTGTACTCCCCAAGGGTTGTTCCAATTCTGCGTCATGCCTTTCGGTCTAGTCAACGCCGGCGCATCGTACAGTCGCATGATGCGCATTCTCTTACATGGCCTCGGTGGTGTTACCAATTATGTTGACGATGTATTGATTCACACCTCAACATGGGCCGATCACTTATCAACACTGCGGGCAGTGTTCGTCCGAGTGAGACAAGCGGGTCTCTCAATAAAACCGTCGAAGTGTTTTCTTGGGTTTGAATCCGTCGATTTCCTGGGGCACCAAGTAGGACAAGGAGAAGTGAAGACCCAAGAAGACAAGGTAAACAAGATTAGGAATGCGCCCATTCCTACCACGAAGAAACAAGTGAGGTCTTTTCTAGGTTTGGCAGGATATTACCGGAAGTTTGTTAATGGGTATTCCAGAATCGCGGCTCCATTGACTGATCTCACAAAGGCAAAACAGCCTAACAAGGTAAGTTGGAATGATGAGGCAGACAAGGCCTTCATTCAACTGAAGCAGGCCCTGTGTAAGGCGCCTATCCTCAAATTGCCTGACGTCAACAGACCCTTTGTCTTGCGTACAGATGCGTCCGATACCGGACTCGGAGCAATGTTACTCCAAGAGAATAACGGAGTCTTATTCCCAGTCGCGTTTGCGAGCAAGAAGCTCAATCCCACGCAAAGGCGATATTCCGTAGTAGAAAGAGAATGTCTGGCAATTGTTTGGGGACTCGAGAAATTTCACCTATACCTATATGGGCGAAGTTTCATTGTGCAGTGTGATCAACGATCCCTGAAATTCCTAAACACTGCGAAGTTGACAAACAATCGCGTTATGCGATGGGCTCTTAAAGTCCAACCCTATCGTTTCCGGGTAGAGTAAATCCCTGGAATAGATAACATAGGTGCAGACTACCTAAGCCGAATGGAATAGATGTAAGTTCCATCAAATTAGTTGAGACACTGAAGTGTCATAAATTTTGTTGTGCAACTAGATAGTTACTAGTTCGGCGAGTGATCGCCAGGTTATTTGTTGGATTAAATTGAATGTATTAAATTAGTGTATTAAATTTATTCCTTAATATTTTTGTTCAGGAAGTAGATTCTTAGCGGGGGGTAATGTAGCATTTCTGCTATTTCAAGATGGTTAAATCTACTTGCCTGAGGTTTAATTTGGGAAATGAGGAAGGTCAAGCCAGTAGATAGACATATTGTTGACCGGCCGCCTTGGTTACGTAATTAAGGCGGCTCGGTTGCAGATGCGCTCAGTGGAGCGTGGTATTCTGTTGCTAGCATTGCCAGCAGGTGGTTTCACTGTAATCTTAGAGGGTGTTCCACAATGTTTAGTTTGAATTGTATACTGCTTTAGCCAATATAAATGATGGAAACCTGTCATATGATGTGTAATTAGGTCCGCTTATATAAACGTTTATTGTACGCATTTCGCCATCTGGGCGCTGGCGAAGGACTGGGGCAGATCCAGGGTTGAACGAGACAGGTTGCCCTGCTGCCAAGAGAATGGCTAGTCAAGTCGTAAAGCGTGGTGGGAATCGTTAACGTGGGTTACGTTCCCAAGCTTTTGTGTGTGTGTAATATTCAGTGTCCAGAGTAACTGTTTGATCGAGCTTCGAAGAAGCCATGCCGCCACGTCAGCGGTATATTGAGACAACGTTCCGGTTGGCCCCAACGTATTTGCGTCGATGAGCGATAATCGCGACGCGCTCACCCAGCACGGGCCATCCTCGAACAGCGGTCTCACAGCGACAACGTCAGAAAGATTGACCGAATACGACTCGCAGCGGCCGGCGGTAAACGTATACTGCCAGGCGTCGTCATTTGCGCGAAACCGTTCATTCGACTTCTCGATCGTTTGCGACAGGGCAAGACCTCTCGATCGAATTCGTAACGGCCGGCGGTAAGCGTCTACTGCCCGGCTTCGTCTTCCAGTTGAACGTATTCAACTGACTTCGCAATCGTTTGCGACCGTGCGATCATTGAACGTACGCGACTCGAGAATTCGCGGCGTACGACGGCAATCGTCAAGTGCCCGGCATCATCACTCGTGCGGCCGAGATACCCCGTTCTAATTGTGTTCGGAGCTCGGCGTGTTGACTTTAACAAACGTTCGTATATATTCGAGATGGGATTAGCCCAGTATCAATGTCTGTTTTCTGATTGAACGTATCTATTATTTGCTGTATTATGATTGGTAGTTATGTGTTTTGAAGTGAGGTATTTTTACCCTTGAAGTATTCACATATATATGTATATATATGTGTGTGTTGTAACAGATTACTGTAATGAGAGTCCGCGAGGACTAGCTTATACTGTGTATTTATATTAAGGGAGTTATTCTTAGATAACACTTGGCGCCTAGTGTAGGGTCGTGTAGCGGTATAATCCACCTTAGAAAGGGAGTGGAATTTGATAATCGAAAGATTCAGTGTTATCGTTTATGTTCTATTAAATTTTGGTTACGGGATTTCTTTATTCTGTTTATTTTGTTAATCGAGATATTTACCAAAAGAAGGATATCTTGTAATAAAGTTTATTAAATTTTCCTCGTTCTTTGTTGCTTGTTCACGAAAACCGTTCTTTCTCATATGCGTTGACCTTGATATATAAGAACCCTACTAGACTGAGCCATCTAGTGTACGGAGACCTCGCTAATCCGTGACAGTGGGTATTCGTCTTTCTGATAAGCATTTAGTATGTAACTTAGCCAGTGTCTTCAAGATGTTATCTTCTCCTGCTTTTAGTGTTTCAATGGTTACATGGACGTGGCCTGATGTCTTCCCATTCTTCATATCTCTCAGCGTTCCTGCCAGCAACCATGTTGTTATCTCTGATACCCCTTTCGAGTCGGTGTGTAGTATGGTGAGGGTTTAGCCTTAAACCTGTCTAGGGAGGCTCAGATATCACTTATTAGCTGGGACGCGATCAATTCCAGAATGATTACTGCCAAATCCATGACGAAAAACACGTGATACAGTGCTAAGCTACCACAAACGATACGGACGAGGATAGGACAGTCGACTTCTACAACAGACTGCACAATGTACTTGAAGAACAAGGGCCGAAGGACGTTATCATTCTCATGGGCGACATCAATGCAAATATAGGAAATAACACACAGGTTATGAGCAAGTCATGGGCAAGCATGGGTTAGGACAGATGAATTATATGTGCCATGAACAGCCTGGTTATAGGAGGAAAGGTCTTCCCACATAAACACATTCACAAGGCAAACTGGAGATCACCTAACCATATTACTGAAAATTAAATAGATCGTGTGTGTGTGTGTGTGTGTGCGTGTGCGTGTGCGTGTGCGTGTGCGTGTGTGGGTTGGGCAAACGTTCAAACGGTCGCTGTAAGATGTGAGAGTGAAAAGAGGGGCTGATTCTGCTTCTGATCATCGCCTGGTGGTGGCAACTCTCAAGCTTCATCTTTAGAGGCACACAGCACAGGGCAGCAGCACTAGAACACGTTACAATATAGATCTATTGAAGGACAAGGGAACGGCAGAAAAGTACCGGATCAGCTACCAGGTGCTGCCAGAACTATACGATAGCAAGACTGAACTAGAATCGAAGTGGCAACAAGCCAAGCAGATGTGGACAGGTGTTTGTGAAGAGACAGTAGGCAGAAAGAAAACACAGCACAAAGACTGGATGACAGCTGACACATTACTCAAGTTACAAGTGCGAAAGGAAAAGAAGGCGATAGTGAACTAGAAAAACTAGAGCAACAAAAGCAGAATCCCAAGCACAGTACACACAAGCTCAGAAGAAGGTAAAGAAGAACATCAGAAGAGACACGAGAAGCTTTGTGGACAACTTGACAACACAGGCAGAGGAGGCGTTATAGACAAGCAAGGAAAAGTCAACACCACAGTAGATGACCAACTAAAGAGATGGGTGGAGCACAGAACTATAAAACCGACACACTCCAGACGATCTCCCAGTCACCCCCCCCCCCCCAGCAGAGAGAGTTCTACCCATAAACTGTGATAAACAAAACAGAACTTAATTCAAGAACGCTATCGTGAAACTGAAGAACGGAAAAGCAGCAGGGCCGGATGAAATACCAGCAGAGGCGATAAAGACATATACTAACACGTCCACGGAATTACTGCACAGCCTCTTCGAGACAGTTTAGGAAGACGAAAGAGTTCCAGAGGAATGGAGAAAGGGACTCGTAGTCAAGCTCCCCAAGAAAGGAGATCTCAGAGAATGCAAGAATTATAGAGGAATAATGTTACTATAAGTCCCGGGAAAAGTGCTGAACAGATAGATATTAGAGAGGATGAAAGAAGCAGTGGATGCAAAGCTCAGAGAACACCAAGCAAGTTTCCGACAGGATAGATCTTGCACAGATGATATACGATACGATGGGAGGAATGTTGACGCGATGAAAGGAAGTGAGAGTAAATGTGACATAACAGAATTCGAAAATGGACGATGACAGGAGGAAAGGTGACAAGAGAAAAAGCGACTGGAAAGAATGGAACGGAAGGGAATGTGACAGGAGAGAAGACGGCAAGGGGAAAAGACTACAACCAGACAGACGCAAACCGGAGAAGGAGAAAATCCGAGGCAGTGATTGAGAAAAGAGAGGGTGTTCACGGGCGACTCTATTCCGAGAAAGACAGATAAGACACTAAGCGATTGGGATGTCGTTGTTTATTTACTGGGGGCTACGAGAGAATATATGACTGAAAGAGCAGATAAGGTATTTGGGCATGGCAAGGGAGGCTATGCACTAATATGCTTGGGAGGGAACAACTGGGGTAGTACAGAAGTACAGGAAAGTTACAGAAGTACAGGAAAGTTAACGAAGACAAGCCTTGAACAGATTAATGTCTCAAAAATGTTGCCAGTAATGGGAGGAAGATTGTCAACATATAGAAACTGCAAAAGGATTGCGATCAACGAACTAGTTGAGCAAATGTGCGAAGAAGAGGGGGTGGGATTCATATATTTATGGGGATACATTGTTGGGAGGGAAATAAAGTGCATAAGAGATGGCCTCCATCTAAGTCGAAAGGGGCAGCAGTTTTTTCAGAGAACGTGCTGCAATATGTTGACAGTGGGACATGTTGCATTTATTTAAACTAGAATCGCAGGGGGATTCACAGAAAATCCTGAAATTGGCGGCATAGATAAAAACAGCAAAAACAAATGAGCAAAGAACAGTCTGGAAAACTGTTCTGAAGCTGGATATAAATGCGTTTGTTTAAATGGCTGGACCATAATAAACAAAAGAAGTGAACTAAACATTTATATGGCTGGACCATAATAAACAAAAGAAGTGAATTAAACATTATAACCAACTTAGTGATTGCCTTCAAGATATCTTCCATTGGATGACTGACAGCAAGTTGAAATTAAATGCAAATAAAACTGAATTGATCATTATTGGTACTCCAATGCAGCGTTGTAAACTGGATGGTTTTTTCCCTACGCGTATTTTGAATCAGTATATAACGCCAGCAACCTCGGTGCGGAATCTAGGAGTGATCTTTGATAGTAACTTCAATTTCCGACAACATATATCTCAAACATGTCGCTGCTGTTTTTATCATATTCGTGATCTTCGTCGTATTCGCCGGTATATGTCATTTTCTGTTGCTAAGACTATTGCAACAGCGCTTGTTAGCAGCAGACTTGACTATTGCAATTCCCTCCTTTATAATATCGCTAGCAAGGATATCACAAAACTTCAGCGTGTCCACAATTGTCTAGCAAGAGTAGTTACAAGATCTCCTCGTTTTTCTCGCTCTGTGCCACTTTTGAAGTCTTTGCATTGGCTTCCTGTACGATATCGTATAATATTTAAGATATGTACCATTACATACCAGGCACTGTCCAATAAACAACCATCTTATTTGCATTCATTGCTTACTCTTGTAAGAAAATCTATCCAGCTTCGATCATCTAGTTCTGACCTACTTTTTGTTCCTAGAGTCAACACTAACATTGGAACTAGGGCTTTTTCTGTTGCTGCACCAACTCTTTGGAATATGCTTCCTCTTAATGTTAGATCAGTTGAAAATATTACACAATTCCGTCGTCATTTAAAAACATATCTTTACAACCGTGCTTATCCACCGTAGCTCCCTAGCGCCCTGACCCATCTGTTGACAACTGAAAAACTACTTATGGATTTTGAGATTGACCAACCCTTTTGTTTTGATGCGCCTCTGAGCTTGGTTTCCAAGGATTTAGGCGCAATAGAAGTTATCTTGTTATTATTATTATTATTACTGTAGAAGATATTGACCCTCACATAGGTATGATCGTATGATGGGCTACCACCGATATATCAGATGCCGAATTGTGACTGACAAGCTATGTAATGTTTAGGAATAGGAAGAAAGGGAGGTGGGGTTATTTCATATTTTAAAGAATCTATCCAGGCTTATGAAATAAAGTTACAATTATAAGTTGATTGCGAAGATGCTGTTTGGTGTAACATAGATACAGGAAGCTCAACGTTAACGGTTGGGTTAGTTTTTCAAAGTCCAAACATAAGCATAGAAGATGATGAGAAAGTTCAAAACGCTATAAGGGGAGTGAGCAATCGGGACTGCATTATTACGGGGGATTTTAACCATGGGCATATACAATGGAAATATCTACACAGTACAGGGAATTAGGTTTTTAGTTTCAGTACGAGATTGTTTCCTTTCTCAACATATGCTAGAACCAACCAGGGGAGAGAATATGTTAGACATAGTTTTGTCCTCACAGAAATAATATAAAGGCAAGATATATGAGCCACTGGTTAGTACTAATCATAACTAGATACATTTACCATAAAAGTAAAATCAGAAAGGAATATGAAAAGCAGTACAGGAGACATTTCCATAAAATAATATTTGTATAAGGACATGAGGAAATATTTAGCAAAGATAGACTGGAATAAGACATTGAAGAATCAGGCAGCAACAGAATGCTGGAATATCTTAAGAGTGAAATTGAGTGCATAGTCGATAAATGTGTTCTCTTCAAAAAAACAAGGGAAACGGTCCAGAAAAAACACTTACCGAAAGAAACCATTATAAACAAATAAGTATCAACAAATGATGTAGAAGTCATATAGACGTACTGAAAATGACGAAGACCATAACATTTGTAAAGAAGCACTTAACCAAGCTACAACTGAAATTAGAAATTATACATTCTTGTTAAATATAACTTGGTAAACCCTTCACAAAATGGATTTCTAAAAAATTAGGTCGATCTTAACAACAAAATAATGTTATGTCTTTTGGAAGATATCACTAAGTAGGTAGACTGGGGATCACCAGTATATATCATCTACTTAGATTTTCAGAAAGCTTTCCACAAAATGCCATATCAAAGACTACTGCTTAAACTAAAAGCCCATGGCATAGGATATGGTAAAATTAACTGGATAGAAAAATGGCTGATTGACAGAAGACAACGGATAGTAGTTGATGGGGAGGCTTCAAACTGGAAATCAGTTTTGAGTGGGTTACCACAGGGATCAGTACTGGGACCTATATTATTCTTAATATATATCAACGATTTGGAGGAGGATATAACAAGCAAGGTGTTGAAATTTGCGGATGATACAATAGTGTTTAGATGGATTAAACCTGACGGAGATAGACAGTATTTTTAAAAGATTATTTTGACCGGTTGATCAAATGGTCTGAAAATTTGCAAATGGTCAATTTTGGGAAATGTAAATGTTCCACGCAGGACATGTTAACGAAGATGTACAATATACAATGGGGGTATTGTGCTAAGTAGTTTTGTAAAAAAAGACTTAGAGTGTACCATTAGTGCTGATGTGAAGGTTTCGGTGCGGAATTGCAGTTTCGAAGGAAAAAAATCGTTGGATTAATTAAGCGAAATATAGCATATAAGGAAACAGAACTAACAATACCGCTGTACAAAACAATAGGTAGGCCTCATGTAAGATGTTTTATACATGCGTGGAAGCCGTATCACAAGAATGACATAGATAAGCTAGAAAAGTACAGAGGAGAGCGACTAAAATGATACCAAAACTGAGGGGTCTTAGTTACAAAATACGCCTAAAAGAATGTGGTTTAACACAAGAGACCAGGAGATTGAGAGAAGATCAGAGGGGTGTGTTTAAAATGTTGAATAATTATAAAAATATTGATATATTTTATTAAAAAAAGATAGAGGGACTAAAAGACATAAAGTTACATTAGTAAAGGAGCAGTGTAGATTATAAATAAGAAAGTCCTTATTTTCACAAAGGACTCTAAATGAATGGAACAGATTATCTGCTGAGTGCGTGGGTGCTATTAGCGTGGATACATTTAAAAATAAAAACGGCACATACCTCAGAAGGGCGGGATACACGTAGATCTATAAAAAGGGTTGTATTCTCAATAAGCCAAAAGGATTCTTTGTCCACTTGGCATCTAGAGTTAATTCTCTGGGTGGCAATATTTTTAAATATTGTTAAAGGAAAACATATTATTATTATTTCAAACATATTATAGTTTTAAATTTAAATTGAAAATGCTGAAGCGAAAAAGTCGATTGTACCAATTAAACCGTGACGTACTGGATATGTCAATTCGCTATGAAGTCTTGGAAGATGTTTTTTGTCGTTTCGAATTCGCTGTAGTCAGTGTTTGACAATGAAATGAATATGATCGCGTTCCGAAAAGGGTTCACAGAGGATGTGCGCACGAGTTCATCCCTGTGCTCACGGCAATTGCTAAACTGCCTTTTAGAATTGGTGTAATACCTTCTAGCATATAAGAAGCGCACGCGTTTTTATAGACTGGTTAATCGCAATATGTATTATATATATATATATATATATATATATATATATATATATATAAATAAGAAGAAAGATGACCTGGACAGGGCACATCATGAGAATAAGATATAACCGATGGACTTCGCCTATCATAACCTGGATACCTTACGAAGGGAAACGATCTAGAGGAAGACCGGCGAGGGCAAGACTTTGTAGAGTCGAACTAGACGAGTACTGAAAGGGCACCATCTGGCAAACGATAGCGCAAGACAGGCAGATTTCGAAACGACATGCTGAGGCCTTCGCCCAACCACGGATCACTACGGCTGCACAATGATGATGATGATGATATATATATATATATATATATACAATTATATATACATCGGCAAACTTTTCTGGCAAACTGGTTTATAGCAATATATATTCCAGTTTGTCATATCTAATTTATATATATATATATATATATATATATATATATATATATATATATATATATTCAAACTGATCAAATGAAACTGAAAACAAAATGCGCCACTGGCTGTACTACCACGTGACTACATTTACAAACTCCAGCAAGTCTAAAATATGGCAGCCCGAATCATAAAGTTCACACCTCGCCGTGACCACATAATTCCCATTCTAAAAGAATTGCACTGGCTGCCAATCAAATGGCAAATCGAGTTAAAATATGTTGTATTCCGATGTCTGAACGGGACGGCGCCGCTGTATCTGGCCTTCCTGTTGAAGAGACACTGTATTACAGGACGCACACGTTCGTCTCAACAACATCTACTTGAATTGTCACGAACAAAGCTGGTCAGTTTCGGCGACCTCCCCCCCACACACACACAAACACACACACATTATTTTGTGTGCAAGTATCATTATTTATTTACGTATGCCGGTGTGTGTGCGTGTGCATATATATATATATATATATATATATATATATATATATATATATATATAGGCATGCATGTACGTAAATACAGTAATAATTACTATACTTTATAGTTTGTCGCATTTTATTAATACTTAGTCTTTAAGTAATAGTATTTATATAACTAACTCATTTTGTTTTACACTTTATCTTTAGTTTCATTTTTGCAGTTTTTATGATATACAATCAATCGTTTGATCGAATTTAGATTGTACAGCGCTGTGATTACGCCCTGTAAGTAATCGATATTATTATATGAAATTATTATAAACCGGACGAACATATATCGTAACTCTTTAATGCCATGGGTGTTATAAAACTGGCAATAATACACATTAAATGACAAAAACGACTAATGAGTTACGTTTCATAGTCTTTTTATTATTTGTAGTGTTTTATCGACTGTACAATGTGAATCCAACTCGGCTGAGTTGCTAATAAAACATGTTTCATTTGTTCTTATCTGACCTTCTGTATACGAGGAGCGGACAGTTTTTAATGTCAATGATAAGTTACAGGTCATGCCATACGAGTCTGTGCCTGAAAAAGCGTTCAAACGTGTTTTCAACGGGGGAGTGTTTCGCATATCCTACACCACCTGCTTCTTACCTGGCTGCCACCCAAATACTCGTATGATTGTTCCAGTCTTTCACATACCGTATATAACAAACAACGAGAGGTACAGCAATAGAAACAAAGTTTGTAGTCACAGAGACCGACTAACGATTATGTTGTGGGCCGATGCACAGGATAATGGTTGCGGTGGCTTTGCTGTATGTAAGATATTTAGCAAAAAGGGTTCTTCGAGACGCTTCAGCGCGACCCGAGGACCCGTTTTTGCTTCCTCTTACATAAAGCAAAGACGGCCACCACAAACATTTTCCTCTGCATAGGCCTACAACATAATAATTAATTCGTCTCTCTGACTACAAACTTTATTTCTATCGCTGTACATGTCGAGAGGCTTCAGCTTGTCTCGAAGGAGTCTTGAGCAAATCTCGATGATCTAATATGTCTGATATTTTAGGAGCGCCTCGGCGAAGTTTTGACCTCGTTCTGAACTCGTCTCCACGGCGTCTTGTGTCAATACTTGGTGTGCGAGGTTTTAACGTCGAGACACGGTCGAGACAAGACGCAGCAGTTCCATTTGCCAAGTGGAGCTGGCCTGGTGTGTTGTAGGCCCTACACAGGTGCAGATTCAGAAGGAGGCCCAGGGAGTTGGGAGCTTCGCAAACATATGTTCATTAACAATTAAAAATATAATAATTGGCTGAAAAACATAAGCTACGTTGCACAAAAATGCACCACCTTTTGAAGTGATTTATCAAACAAACATGGGTGGAAGAGGGGGCACACCTTCCATCGGCGTTTCTTTTTTGGCCAACAAAAATGTGCGTTTACAACTTAAATACGCTTATCTTGGCTCATATCACAGATTTTCTAAAATTACATATTTCCTAGAATTTTTTAAATAAAAATAATTACTGGGAAAGGAAGACCCCCACCCCACAGTATTTTCTTTTTGGCTCAGCAAATAGTTAATTTACAAACAAATATATATTACTTGGCTGAAAAACATGCTTTTGGTGTAACAAAATTCCACAACCACCTGAGTAGCAGGAGCTGACAGTTGTTTGTTTTTTATTGAGATATCGATGGTAAGTCACACGTCTTGTAATAAGTGTTCGTGACTGAAAAAGCGTTCAAACCTCTACCGCAGTGTTTTCAATGGGGGAGTGTTTTGTATATCTTACACCGCCTGCTTCTGGTACAGAGGCTAAGAGCCACATATTTGACGAGTTGTACATTTTTAACAAAAGTATGAAAATTGGCCCACATGCATGGGTACATTTCATGGTACCTAGTCGCGTTCTTGATTTTAAAATGGCCGCCACAGAAATCCATTATCGATATATCTCAGCTTCTAAGCAACATAAAAACGTTTAGGTGTTTAACCCATCTATTGCAGGATCAAGGAATCCATTCCTGTCATATGCAGTATCCAAAAATGACTGACATATTGAAATTCAAGATGGACGGCTTGGAAATTCATCACCCAAATATCTCGGCTTCTAAGAAACATATAAACATGTTCTTTCTGTCTAAATAAATATTTTCTGGGTCCAGGAATCCATTTCTGTGTCATATGCTATGTCCTCAGATGAAGGCCATGTTGAAATTCAAGATGGCTGTCATGTGTTATACGTTTTTATGAACATTATCTTAATACCTCTTGAGGTTGAAAACTCCATAATTATAAGGAATTCGTGTGTGGTATGTATGTTTCAATGTGAAGGAATCCAGTTGTGCCACTTACATTATTTCCAGACGCCAACCAAATTTAAAAATAAAATTAATACCATGGAAATCATCTGTCCATATATCTCAGCTTCTACAAAACATAGAAAAGTTATGTTGGGTCTATACCAACATTTTCAGGCTTAATTAATCCATTTATTCCATGTGTTGTATCACCGGATTAAACACTGTTTGTGTTTAATCCGGTAATGCTCAGAACAATCAATATAAATAGGCTACAGCCATTAAATGATGGTCACAAAAGATAACAAAACTGCTGCAGTGCCATGCATATGATCTGAATGGATGTTGGGTTCCGGCGTCCGCATTTGGTTTATGGTACGTATCTTTACGATTATGACCTTTCAGACTATTTCAAAATTTTACGCAGTTATGTATCAACCATAATATACCTCGCAACGTACATATTGATGAAAAATAATATCTCAATTGGGCTATATTTAGATTTACAACCACAGTGCCAAGGAATGACATTTGTGCCTCTGCCAGTTCAAGTCCAGCATGGTTTCCATACTGAATTAGTTGCACTCTGACCACAGTGTCCAAGACTAGGCAGATGGCGATTTAACAAAACAAGATGTTACATAAAGCAATATGCCGATGTCCACCTCCTCCTGTATGCATGGCTGAAGGTGCTGCAGGTCGTTGGTGGCTTTTTGGAGTGTGGTCACTACTATCTGATTTTGTATGCTGTTGATAGCCTATCCACCGAAAACTTATGACCTTACACAGTTTAGCAAATAATGAAACAACCTCTGAGTTGTTCCGCTATATATTATGCGTTCTCTTGTTTGTTGCATGATGATGTCAGCAAAATACCTATCACAAAAATATATAATAATTTTAGTATATTTTATTTGGTATAGCGCCACATCCAGTATTGTTCGTGGCGCTTCGCAACATATTAAAATACATAAAAATGTCAGAATTACAATTGCAATTGTATATTAATTTAAAATAAATATTAGTCTTGAAGAATAAAATAAATCAATACATAGATATTGAATAATGTAGAATTTATAAATAAATAAATAGCAGTTATTTATAATTATAAAAAAATATTAATAATAACCAATATAGCACAATAACTATTTAAAAATAATACTAATAAATAAATATATATATATACGATTAATAATAATAAATAATTTAGTAAAACATTTGATACAAAATAGTTTACGTGAGGAATAATGAATAATCATTACACGAATACGATATGGCTAATCTGATTTATGTGGCGGAGGTAGAATGAGCATGGCCTGACAGTTTGCGACACTTGCTTTTTCATATCTAGGTGCCTGTCAGTGAAGACACCAAGATTTTGAACACATCGTGAAGCTGTAATTGTAGAACCACCAACGCGAATCACAGTGCCATCATCGATTGTATCCGCAGACTTGGGTATAATCGGAAGATACTGTGTCTCGCCGTCGTTCATGCACATAGACTTCCATGCCATCCAGTTCTTTATTTCATCCAAACAGTCCTCCATTTGCTGAACCGCAGCCGGTAAAGTTGAAACATTCAGGTCGAAATGTGAATAGATATGTAAGTCGTGGTGGAAGAACAGTCCATGGGCTCGAATAATGTCACCGATAGGTTGAACATACAATTAAAAGAGCAGTGGTCCAAGGACAGAGCCTTGCGACACATGTCGTTATAGTAGTAGTACTCGACGATTGGTCACCGATTACAATTCGCTGCGTCCGGTCTTGCAGGTACGATGTCATCCAGTCCAGTGCATTTCCAACAAAGCCATAGCGCAAACGTAGACGCTTAATCAAGATGTCATGGTTGATAGTATCGAAGGCGGCATTAAAATCAACGAGAACCAATATAGTTCCTTGTTTATTGTCCGTGGCTGTTTTGACGGCACTTGTAACGTACAATAGCGCGGTTTCGGTCGAACGTTTTTTTTCGATACGCCGACTGAAAGCACTCAACCATTTGTTGGTCAGAAATATGCGTCATTATCCTCAGCGCGACCACTTTCTCAATTACTTTGGATAATTGTGTAAGGTTACTCACAGGTGGCAAAACTGCTCAGAATGTCTTTGTGAAGTGATGGTTTCTTCAAAAGCGGACGGGCAATTACATGCTTCAGCGACTTTGGCATGACTGCCTCGTCCAGTGAAGCATTTAGTCCGTGTGATGACAGTCACAATACTTGTGATATTGTCTCTTAGCTGAATTGCAGGCAGAGGATCCAACGCGCACGTTTTGCCCGTAGTATCACAAATCGCTGTGATCTCTGTGTTCGTTGTTGAATCAAACGCATGGATACTGTCAGTGAAACAACGTCTTTTATCTGTTGGCCTATCGATGATGTTGAAACACAGCAGACCTGAAAGGAGCTTGTCAATCTTTTCACTAAAGAAACGTGATAATTGTTCGCTTCTTTGGGCCGTCAAGTGAAATTCAGGGTGTTCCTGAATGCCGTGTCCATCAAGCGATTTCAGTAATCGAAACATATGGTTTTGTTGTTTGCCTTCTCCAGGCGGTTTTGATAATAATCCGTTTTGTGTACTGATATCAAAGCCGTGCATTCTTCACGAGCGGTGACATATAATTGCCGGTGGATCTCCAGTTTAGTTCCTCTCCACACATTCTCCCGTTTCCGCTTCTTATCCGTGGCGTCGTCGATGTCACAGTCGTACCAGAGATGTGGTGTGCTGTCTCTTACTTTCACATTGCGTAACGGAGCATGTTCCTCAAGGCATTCAGTGAGACAGGTGTTGCACATCTCCACCAAATCCTCTGCTTGTCGATCATTCGCCTATGTATGCAGTGGCATGACAGCTCATGCAGACTCGATATCGTTTCGGAGTGCATCTGTTTCAATGTTCCTGAAATTCCGCTTTGCAATCGTCTTAGTTTTTACTGCAGGCTTCAGTGCTCTTAGAGTGAGTTCAATGCGATGGTGGTCAGACAGAGAGTCAGGATGCACAGTAACGGAAGTAATGAAGTCGTCATCTGTTTGACCAAAAATAAATAAGCGAGCGAAAAATGAACAACTCAGAACACGTCCAAAACATGAAATTCTACGGTCGCTAGCATCCTCACGGCTCGTTCTGTCCCGGCGATCTTAGTATCATTTGAAAGGATGCACTTTTGTTATTCTAGCGTCATCTAGATTTCCCGGTAACCGTTTAAAGAACACCGATAAACGGACCTACAATCACGCAATTGTCTGTGTTCTGTACGGTTCCGAACGATGTTGGCGGCGGGTACTCAGTACATTAATCTTCCGATTGCGTCGCTGTTTTCCTAATTTGCATAGGTTCAGACATGCGCACTTCACCATTTCTTGATTTCATGTTATAAGCTCCACCCACTTTTAGACCGCGGCGATATTGATGTGCTTTGATCGCAGCGAAACCGATATATATCTACGTCGGCGTGACGTCACAATAACGTACGCCACCCAACGGGTCTAAATTCGTCGCGTTGGTTGGTTGATATACGTGATTGTGACGTCACGCCTACTTCGCGTATGTAATTTTAGCAGCCGTTTGAAAGTGGGTGGAGCTTATACCATGAAATCAGATAGTGGTGCCTCAATCGGTAGATTGGTGAACTGTGTCGACGAAACAACATGGTTCGCAGTGTCTAAGACACCGGAACGGGTCCGGTCGTAGGTCCGTTTTTAGTTAATTTTAGGAATGATTATCAGGAAACCATTTATATGTTTGAATAGCAGAAAGCTTAAACTTCCAAACAACAACAATATTGTTGGGATCCGACGAATCGTAATGGTACTAGCAGTCGTTCAAAAGGCGTTTTTGGAACGTGTTTGACAGTTGTTCATTTTTCGCTCACTTATCTATTTTTGGTTTGACTGATCACAAGATCCAATATATGTTCAGTTTGGTGCGTTGGCGAATGTATATGTTGAGTTAGATTGAACGATTCACATAGAGTGCGAAGTGGTACTGATTTGAGGGTATCGTCAAAATGAACATTGAAGTCACCAATGATGACAGTAGAAACAACGGAGATGGATGCCTCGATGAATAGCTGCTCAAGTTCATCGTAACAATTCGACATAGTTCCAGATGTCTTACTTGATGCAGGCGGGTGATACGCGACCCAGATATTATATTTCAACAAGAACGGGTTTGTGTGATGCAGACGGAGAAGTTCGATGGTTGTGAATGGCAGCTTTGGGGTGATCTTGGTGTTGAAGGTATATGAACTATGGCAACTCCGCCGCCACGACAAGAGGCACGTGCTACATGATTGAATGTGGAGCCGGGAGGCGTCAGTTCAGCCACAATCGCTTCGTCTCCAGTTTTTTTAGTCACGTCTCGGTGATGGTCAAAACATCCCAATCGTTGGATAATTTCCTCATTTATAGTCAGCGTCTTATTTTTCACAGATCTTGCATTGATCAATGCGATGTTGGTCTAACGATTCTTAAAATCCTTGTCATCAGTTTGACTAGACGACAGTTTAACTCGTGTAATGTTTCTGTTGTTGACACCGCGTTGGTGGTAAGTGGGTGTAAAGCCGGGCCGACGTCCAATTACAGGACGTATTGTACGATGGCGATTGCGACCGGTTCTGCAACCTCGTGTGACCGCACAAATTCCATTGTCCTTTAACGTGTTGAACAAAGGCTGAGGCAGCCTTCCGCCAGTGACACTCGCAATGTTATGGGCGAATAGTTCCTGACGAGTGTAGGTCACCATGGGTACAGGTGTGTCACCGGAATAAAAGTCGCAGAAATACACACACATATAAAACCAATAACAAGAACGAATATCTCTGTGCATTCAGGATAATGTTCGACTTAGTCAACCACCCATCTACGCTTGGTAGAGCAGGTGGATGAAGTCATCATTACTCAGCACCTTCGAGATATGAAGCAGTCTCCAATGATGAGTAGTACTTTGTTGAGTACTCCAGTCAGTCTGATTGTGATCGTTGTCATAGCGATTTGCAGTCGTTTCGTGCGCATATCTACTCTACAATTTCTCCACATGCTCGCATCAGTGTATACCGTTTGCATTATATAATTGATTTTGTTCAAGACTAAGTTTGTACTCGGAGTCATATATGCACGACTTTCAGTGATTGATTAACCACATTTTTAAATATTCACACTAAAGTTTTTGTACGCTAACTTAAATTAGAAGTGTAGCCATTTATGTTGTTCATTCTTAATCAATTATATATTTCTCTGTCACTTATCTTTTGGTTGAGAATATAGCTCAACAAGAACCGACAACAAGAATTCGCATATTGGTAAATATATTATAGGTATTCATATATGAACCACACATGGATTCTTCAACCTCAAGAGGCACTAAAATCGTGTTCGTAAAACAAACGTCCTTAATTTCAATATGGCTGTCATCTGACGACATTGTGCATGGCGGAGTTGGATTCCGTGACCCTGAGAATGCTGGTTTAGACAAGAAGAAGATGTTTATGGCCTTTCGTCGTTTAATACTCCACACAACAGAAATGGATTTCTTGACCGTGGATTTGTTGGGTTGGGCATCAAGAACAGGTTTTACATTGCTTAGAAGCTGATATATGTTGATAATTGATTTCCTGGCGACCATTTTAAAAATCAAGATGGCGGCTAGGTTACGATGGTAGCGATGGGTACCTCGCTTTAAACAAAATCCGTATATCATAAACTACACATGTGAAAATGTTCATTCTTTTGTAACAAACTGCACAGTTATATCCTTTAGCCGCGGTGCTAATCGTACCTGGCTGCCACGCAAACACTCGACTGATTGTTCCAGTCTTTCATATACCGTGCATAACCTACAATGACAGGAACAAGAATGGAAGCACAGTTTGTACTCACAAACACCAATCAACAATAATGCTGAAGGCTGGTGCACATGGTAATGGTGATGGTGGCCATTTTGTTCTTTCTGTGCGCCTTTACAACAACAACAACAACAACAACAACAACAACAACAAACTATGTTTATTTTGTTGTGTCTGTTTTTGGGTCATACAGTACGGTATGTGAAAGTATATTCCGAACGACTAAATTTTTTTTTCATATGCATCAAAATGCACTATTGTGGTAGCACTTTATCAAACTATCTTAAATCTGGGATGGGAATATTCACCTTCACCTCCCCGGTCGATTTACTATGAGTCACTGTCACCGGGGGTCGAAATACTATTAAAGTAATTTCACAATTATTAACCATAGAAATAACGAATTGAAGATGAATGGCTAACTAACTGCCAAATGATCTTTTTGAGATTTGATAGTTTAAACAAAAACGTACGTATCTCTTAATCACTTTCTTTTGTGGATAACGCATGCCTCAATCGAGTATTAAATCAGGTTAGTCAACATTTGGAACATCATACGTCGTATGATGCTTTCAAGCAACATCTGCTAAGATCCATTTTGGCAACTCTTCTGCAAAAGAATGTCCATGTCGCTGTTCAAACGTTGCCCACTGCTGTTACATTCGGTTGAAAGATGGATGCCACACATTTGGAACCAGTATACATGGTGGTGCTGCTATTCCCAAAACTCATACAGTCGCTTACAAGTTGCAGATGTGTTACCAAGCAAATGTACTCATAACTGTTCTTGCACAAAATCATCGCAAGTGCCATGTTGTGCGGCTTGCAAATGTGGGTGAGTAGTCCCCCTAAGAATCCATGTTGAAAGCAATGGCTCTGATAAAAGTGACATAGATTACTAATGGCAATGTTTAAGACTTTGTTAAGTAACACGTTTGCATAAATCTTGCGATGTATACTTGACAGTTTTTTTCTCAAATTTTTATTATAAATTGTGTTATCAAGCAAGATATTATTATTAACTGATAGACATTATCAGTCGGTAATGGCAGTCGAGTCGATATTTTCGCCATCTGCCAGTACGTGCTAGTCCAGATTTGATCTATTGATTTAATCCACCGCGTGTCACGTTCGTTTTTGCTCTTATTTGTGGTTTACACATAGTTCAATACGACAGGTATTTGTACATGAATAAACGGAATAATTTTATTTTATGGCAAGTTCGGAATGACTTGGAAAGGTGTGAATAATGTCGTGCTAAACCATATATAATCTTGTGTTATGTTAGTTTTCGAAAAGTATTGGCTAAACGCTATAGCAATTAAACAGTTTGTGTTAGGTTGTGCTGTAAATAATACTGCCGTGAAGACATTCTACGTTGATAAACCAATGAACGGCACTAACTTGGTGATTCCTCCGAGATCAGCGAATCAATGTTTAAATGTTTTCATTTACAATTTATTTACATTGTGCCTACTCATTTGATCAGCTATCACAAGTGATTTTTTACGGCATAGGTAGCTGACTAAAAAGGCTTACTAACAGTAGAAACCATTGAACATCGTACTGCTGTGTGTGTGTGTGTGTGCGTGCGTGTGTGTGTGTGTGTGTGTGCGTGCGTGCGTGCGTGCGTGCGTGCGTGCGTGCGTGCGTGCGTGCGTGCGTGCGTGCGTGCGTGCGTGCGTGCGTGCGTGCGTGCGTGCGTGCGTGCGTGCGTGCGTGCGTGCGTGCGTGCGTGTGTGTGTGTGTGTGTGTGTGTGTGTGTGTGTGTGTGTTTGTGTGTGTGTGTTTAAGGCCACGGGCAGTAAATATTTTAATATCAGTTGTTTTTTCATAAAATATTACTTTGGTGCGTGGTTAAACAATCACAGGCCATTTTGGCCGTTCCGGCCAATTTATGTGGTAATGGATTCGTTGAGAAGTCATGGCCAGGCGTCTATCTCAGCGCGGGTTGTTCATTTCACGTCCCAAGAGGGTGTGACGTCACACCAGGCAACCTCGCATGATCGATAATTCGTCGGATGCGCGACCATTGTGTGACAACTGACCTTCTTGAGTTAACGCAAGGTCGCTTGCTTTGAGTTGATTTGGTAATATTATTGGATATATTTATGTTGACAAAGGATAGATAAGAACACTAGGCAATTGAAAACCATGGTAAATAGGTGTGTCGTGTTTGGTTGCAGCGGCATTCCCGTCCCCAAAAGCAGGTGTCCATACACGGCAAAACCACTAAGAAATGCGTGGGAACGCTTCGTTCAACGAACCAGAGATCATTGGAGTATTGCATCTGGCACATCTAGTATATTTATATGTCGCAAACATTTTGTGCAAAATGACTTTGTGAACTGATACCCGTTCCACATGGGATTTGCCAAGAAACTGTTACTGAAGAAAGCTGTAATTCCTAGTGTATACCCAGAGCTGTCACCAAATGTTGACATAGTCCGGCCACCCACCACCAAGCTCCAACAAGAACAATTACCAGGAAAATGGAAGCCCACAGGATAAGCTAATTTTATGTTGTCACCTGGTTATCTGAAATCTGTCTCATGTTTTGTGTTATTCATAAGAGCACTGGACGTGTGTAGGTCTACCTGCTAAACATGAATTCGTGCAGCATGTTGGAGTCCAATTTCGTTTTAAACCCCCTCCCTCTTTGTCGATTTTGAATTGCATAACCATCCGTAGGCAAGGACATCTCCCCTCTCTGGGTTTTTTATACAATGGTCCAGTCCCTGGAACAGACCTGTGGCGGAAGTACTCGGTACTCATGTACTCGAGTATATAGGGGCTGTAAGTCTCGCGCCTCGTTTTCGATCTGAGGAAATTTGGGGACAACGAATGCTTTCATACCAGCGTAAATTATGGGGTTTGTCACAAAGTGGTTTGTATAGAATTTAATCAGGGTTTAGAACAGTGGTTTTGTATACAAAGTATGGTTGATAGGACGGTGCTGCCATCACTGGTATGTATTGTCGCGGAGGTATACGCTGGTGCCCTCTGGCGATTAAGGCGTGTAACGTTTTAACTGCCGACGAGTCAGATTTAATTAATTTCATTTGTAGCGTACACCACTAATTCTACGGTTAGGTATATCAAATTTGGTACCTGTATAAATTATTTAACATGACTGGTAACATAGTGACCTGTCAAACTACTTATGTTGTGGTTATAAGAAGATTATATTATGAACTTATAAAAGTTGTTTACATAAATGTAGGTGTGAAAAACACTAGGGTCACACCTAGCTTGTGAATAGAGTGCGTGTTTTATTAAAATTATGGATTAATTCATGAGTGTTGGAATGTACGATGAATATTGTGGTATCCGGCTCGATACAGGGAATCCAGTGATATTAATTATGTAAGTAATTCACGTAAGTTAAAGATTGAATGAACACTTATATAGCCAGACGTTTAGCTCGCAAAATCTATTTTAAACTCAGCGAGTTGAATGGATTGCTTCGATGTGTGAAAGGTTTCGGGAGCTGTTTTTTGAAGCGACTTTAATTTGTATTGAGTGTTGTAATTGGTCAGACTAACTTCCGGTCATCAAGCTATATAAGGGCAGGACGGCCATTCGAGGCCAGACGAACATTTGAGAAGAAGAAAGTGTTGCACCCTCGTCTCCAGGAATTGGGCTGAAAAGTGTGTCCGCCCAACGCCTGTAGTAAATAATTCTACTATTTCAACAGTACTGATTAGTTGTGAGACGCTGCACTTCTCACGCGTTGAAGAAGACTGAGCGATAACCGACTGCAGTCCCGTTTTGACGTGATCTTCGAATGCGAGACCACCACCGTTTCGTGTGCTAGCTGTCGTAACACAGACTCCGTGACAGACCTTCTCGACATCGCCGACGTCGTGACATCGTTTCCGTGTTGTCGCCTGGTGATTCGCGTGGGATCGACAAGGCAAATCTACCGTCTACTTGATCGCCCGAGTCGCCTGCTTTCGTCTACGTGAATTCGTGCGCCGAACGCCGAGCGACTTTCGACTTCGTCCTGACATTTCGCCGAACGTTGACATTCGCACATCACGAGACATTCGTTGGTTACAGTTCATAGACTTTACAACGGTGTATACCCGTCTTCATGTAAGTGACCAGCTGTTTAAATTGTCTCCCATGTAAATTCGTATTTGGATGCATACTCGTCGAGTACGATGTATGGTGTTATATATATAATGTCGTAGCAGAGTAACGGTTGGCCAACTATCACTGAACCGCATATGTTTATTGTTGATGTATTAAATGGGAATGCCAGTTGGCTTCTCGTACATACATATCTGATGTCACGTTATGTCTCGTTCACTCCGAATCCAAGTGCGCCAATTTATTAATACTTACACTCGATTTTGTGAGAGGATTTTTTTTTTTTTGTGTGTAATCATCGCACTGTCCCCTTATTGTATTCATGGTTTTGTAAGACACATTCTGCCAAAAATCGTAAATACTATCTGCGCTGCGTAATTCACTATGACAGTGTGGTCGACTCAATACTAAATCAGACAACTAGGTCAAGAGCTTTGTAACACAATATTTGTATGACCTGATTTTAGGCATGAGACAAAATATATGTTCAATAGTTTAAATTAAGAGAGTGAATACAAAGCATACGTGAAATATGTCAGATGTACTGTAAAGGGTATTAATGATATTTTCATTAGCGTTATACAATGGGCCTACATTGTCGTGATAATAAACCTTCCAAATTGCTTAATGTACAATAACTTGAAATATTGTTCTCTGCTCCATGAATTATGTTGGTGTTTCATAATCTCATGAATAAAACATACCCATTATCAAAACAATTGTATGTGAAAATTTTCATAACATATGGGCTTATTCAAGAGCTCAACATGAACCACGTGGTAAAATCAATATGTATGTGATGGAAATACCGTGATCTATTAATAAAATATCTCGTTTTGATGAATTGATGGACACTCGTCTTGATAAGACGTTGAGTGATGATGAGGATTCCACGTGGGAGGCATGGGAGGACATCCAAGCCAAAGTCACAGCCAGCATGTCTTCTTGAGAAGACGTTGAGTGATGAGGAGGATTCCACGTGGGAGGCATGGGAGGACATTCAAGCCAAAGTCCCAGCCAATATGTTTTCTTGAGAAGACGTTGAGTGATAATGAGGATTCCACGTGGGAGGCATGGGAGGACATTCAATCCAAAGTCCCAGCCAACATGTCTTCTTGAGAAGACGTTGAGTGATAAGGAGGATTCCACGTGGGAGGCATGGGAGGACATTCAAGCCAAAGTCCCAGCCAACATGTCTCATTGAGAAGACGTTGAGTGATGAGGAGGATTCCACGTGGGAGGCATGGGAGGACATTCAAGTCTAAGTCTCAGCCAACATGTCTTCTTGAGAAGACGTTGAGTGATGAGGAGGATTCCACGTGGGAGGCATGGGAGGACATTCAAGCCAAAGTCCCAGCCAATATGTCTTCTTGAGAAGACGTTGAGTGATGAGGAGGATTCCACGTGGGAGGCATGGGAGGACATTCAAGCCAAAGTCCCAGCCAACATGTCTTCTTGAGAAGACGTTGAGTGATGAGGAGGATTCCACGTGGGAGTCATGGGAGGTAACTCAAGCCAAAGTCCGAGCCAACATGTGCCCCGAATATGAGAGACCCAGCAACACTGAGGTTGTAGCATTGCATGTGTCTAGATTTGCCAAATGAGTAGTTATATATCATAATTCGGCGAGGGGGGCTACTATGGATGAGCGACCGTGAACCGTACCCGTCTGCAGAAAACATTTGTTTGTTAACGCTTCGTAGGGTATATTTATTTTCGCGTTTCTTTTGAATTTGCTACAACCAAGAGTATGGGGTAGAGGATGAATGCTATTGATTATGCACAAAATGTGTTGATGTGTTTGGGTTTTACTGAGAACAACGGAATTATAGGAAATATAATTCTGGCACGTGCATTACTCGGCCATCTGCATTAAAAGTAGAATCCATATATTTTATATCAATTGGTCTGCTCAAACTTCTACATAAATGGAGAATATAACAACTCTGTATATTTCTAAAATGTCTACCTCCTGACATCACAGGAGTATGTGAATGTTTGTTTATGCCGCTGTATTGTTCATAATGTTTGCGCTTCAGGTGACAAGTTGTTTACTTAATAAATATTTGATACTTTGTCTCTAATTGTCATTGTGCGTTTTTCAAGACATTGAGCCTGGAAAAAATAAATACGGACTGATTGCCGCAAACTTGAAATATAACGTTTCTCGTATCTTATGCTCTAATGTTTCTTGCTTGGTTGCGAAGATATCATAATAAGTGGGTTTTGGCGGCCATTTTGGATTTTGTCATTTTTTAAATGCTCAAGGGTGAGAATTCCACACCCACCTGGATATTATGATATACATGCTAGGGATGAATAATTAACAACAAAAAACTATGTAAGGCAAAAACGGGTTACCCCCTACGCTGCTGGAGTATAATAATAGACTGGAATATAGTCGCACACTGGTGAAGTGTATGTTTGCGTTAATAATAAGCCACCTTATATTATATATGTGACATTGATTAATTCAAACACAACATATGACAGGAACACCAGATTTAATGCATGTTGTATATAACAATAAATTGACAACACATCATGACATACGACGTTGTTAGCATTAGGAAGGCTTCATACGTTTACAACATAACCCGGTTGCGAACCAACGGCTGGCTGGGCCCCGTCTCTGGTTACCTATTGAGTAACCTCTTATATTCAGGTTAACCCGAACGTCGCCACAGACCAGCGGCAACACACTGGCGATACGAGAGGCACTCGTTGCCCTTCTGGAAAGGACGTCTGCGAGGACAACTGCACTTCTCAACACACCGGTATTGGCGGCAGTATGGACGGCCACAGGTTCGTGTACACTTGCGGCCGCATCTCGTCCACACCAGGTTCCCGGGGCACGCTGAAAGCAACAGGATTATATGTAGAATAACCATTGTCCCAAGTGTGAACATAGACGCGTAGTCATTACACGTGTTAATAATCCCCAGAAAGAATACAGAATGTTTTTTTGCAGTAATTGCAATGTCGAAGTAACCCGTAGGCCTAACATTTAAATTATAAAGACGTTAATCACTTGCATTGGCAAACAGATGCCGAAACAAATCCGTATTACAAGGCAGTCGTCTTACTTCTGGTTCTGCTGTTGGCATCTAAGCGTAGAGGAGAAACCAAAAGACTAAGCTTGCGATACCTCATTTACTATAAATTTACAGGTACGAAGAAGCAAAGGTGCGCATTTATTATTTATCTTAGTAACAAATACAATTACAAATCATTAAATATCTATACAAATTCAGACATATGGGAAGGTCAATTTATTGAAATATGATGTTATGCTTTGAAGAAAAAACATTCTTGGAAATATATACGTACCACCTAGAGATATAATTGAGAACTACCAAGCACTTTCAGACGAATTTACATCTAAATTAACAGATTTAAAAAAAGTTCATATATCATAATTGCGGGTGATTACAAATTTGCAATATTGATTTGCTGAAAATTAACGAAAAACCCATAATATGTGTGTATTTCGATACCATAACTTTACATGATTTCTTACCTAAAATCACTTTGCCAACAAGACTGTCAGAATACCATGGAACACGTATTGGTAATTTTATAGGTAATAAATCTGAAGGATTCTTCAAATCCATAGCTGGTATTCTTATAAGCAATATTTTTTATCACCTTCCTTATTTTCTTTGTCTGGACTATCTCGAAACTTCTAATGCTATACCAAGATTTTTACAACTGAAGCAGCATAATCCTGACTTACTCAATAAATTTAAAATTGAAATAAAAAATTCAAATATTGACGAAAAACTTAACAAGGATACTTATGCAGATGCTAATAAAATATGATATCCTTGATAAAAATGTTACTACTGCTATGGAAAAGATCCTGCCTATTAAAATAATCAAATAAAATTAATATCAACATAAGAAAATACCTTTGATTATTCAGGGCATTATTAGGTTAATTAAGTTTAGAAATAAATTGTATGCAAAAATCAAACAGACTCCGGTAATTACGGATCAACACCGTAAACTAAAAACTAATTTGCATACTTATAAAATAATTCTTAAAAGAAATATTCGATTGGCTACGCGAACGCATTATCAGTCCAGGTTTGAAAAGCAAAAAAACATGATATTAAAAAACGTGGTGCTTAATCAAAGGAATTATTCAGAAAAACCCAAAGAAAGAACAATATCCGGATTCGTTCAAAGTGGACGGAGAAATGGTAAGCGATAAATACATTATTGCAAATCAATTTAACTCGGTTTTTGTTACAAATATTGGTTCAACTCTAGCCTCTAAGTTACCTACAACTGATGGTAAATAAACTAAACTGATGGTAAATCCTATAAAGATTATTTGAAATACCCAACACTTCACACCTTCAGTTTTAAACCAATTGAAGCGGATATTGTTGTCAGCGTAATTGTTCGCTTATCTCCAAAATCAAGTTGCGGAATAGATGTTATATCAACGGAATTACTAAAATTGATAAAACATGATATTAGCAAAGCAGTCACCCTAATTATCAATAAATCCACAATGACTGGTATATTTCCAAACAAATAAAAAATTGCTCTAAAGTTATTCCACTTTTCAAAAAGGTTTTAATTGTAACCTTGACAATTATCGCCAAATTGATCAAATTTGATCAAATACACGAATATTTCCATTCCAAGATGTTATACTATAATAGCCAATACGGTTTTAGAAAGAAACATTATACAGAATTTGCGACACTCGAAATGATGGATAGAATTATATAAGAGTTTGATAAATCGGCTACGCCGATTAATAAATACCTTGATTTATCAAATGCGTTTGACACAACTGATCATAATATATTGCTAAATCAATTAAATTGCAATGGATTAAATTATACGGCACTTGATCTTTGTACGAGTTATTTATGCAGTCGTAAACAATATGTCGAATTTGAAAATAAATGTTAAGTGAAAAGAAACTTATCACCACTGGCGTTCCACAAGGTTCAATTTTAGGACCACTCTTAATTATTATATACATCAATGACATAGCATTTTTGAGAGACCATTTTAAATCGTAACTTATGCAGATAAAACTATTCTTACTAGTACACTAAGGTCATTTACAGTTTCAGAAAGCCAAATGCAAAGTGAAAATATTAATACAAAACTCACAAAGGTTAGCGATTGGTTGAAAGGAAATAAATTTTCACTAAATACCCAAAAAAATAAAATAATGATTTTTCATATGCCTCAAAAGAAAGTACGGTACCCTCTATTACAAATAGATGAGACATACATTGAAAGTGTAAATTATTTCAAATTTTTGGGCATTACCATAAATATCCATTTAAACAGGCAGAGTAACACAAACAAAACAGAAAATAAAATAACTAAAGCATTACGAATTCTAAATAAATTTAAACACTTTTACCACTTCAAACATTATATATTATGTACAATTCTCTTATTCTCCCTAATATTAATGATGGTATCCTCTTACGGGGCTCATCATGCTCATCGAATTTTCAAATTACAGAAAAAAACAATGCGAATAATATCCCTAAGTAAATACAATGCTCACACAAGTCCTATTTATAAAACACTTCAATTACTAAAGTTGGTTGACATTTATAGACTCCAGCAAATAAAATTATACTACAAATTAATTAACAATCAATTACCCGAATATATTAAAATTATTCCCTGCACACGCAACTATGACATTCATGAACACAACACACGTAAACAAAATGATCTGCGTATGCCTAGAATCAAACAAGAATTTGTCAAAAATGCATTAGATATCGCATAATTGAAACAGTTAATAATACACCTGACATTATCATTCAGAAAATGTATACACACAGTCTACATGGTTTCTCAAGTTACGTAAACAAATTACGTTATTCTAAATTAATAATCATGTTGTTTTATCCATAATTGCTATATTTGTAATTCTTAAAGGAATGATTACAATTGACTAATCTGATCATACTATGTACATGTTATTATTGTTTACAATTGTGGGGTGGCTCCTGTGCTAGCGACAATATATGTCTTAACGGGAGTCTCCCCGACCTTACATATTATTCATATTACCAATGCATTAATGCATATCGTGTGTATGTGGACAAGGTCAAATAAATTGAATTTTGAACATTGAATCTTGAATAATCATCATACTGTTTCTAAAGATAGTTTAAACAACATAACTATGTTGTAACTTACTTGGCAGCACTTGCCATTCAGCGAGGAGTCCGTTGCTGGCACAGGCAGAGACAAACGCCCCGACAGACGACTGCGCCAAGTACTTGGCCACTCTTAAGTTGTTCTGTTAATCAGAATAAACATATCAACGTTCTAATCGCACTTCTGATGCACCATACAGCTGTACTGTTAGTATGTTGCTTCAGGCATTTCCAGGAACCAGTGCTGCAAACGTCAGCTTTTTGTAATGAACGTTTGACCATAAACCTCCTGAAATATATGCCATAAAGACCGTAATTGTCATCCCTTCTCTACAGAATTAATATACCCAGCTGAACCATATTTATTAGAAATTTTTAAATACAATTGATACAATTTATTATATTACTATCAATGGCGTAAACACGATTCCTAAACAATCAGCAGCATTTCGCAATAGGGTCATACAGATATTGTTAGCAGTATTTACAAGTGAAGCCACAAATGACACACCTTGTTCGCGCACACGTCTATCTTGCATCCTTCATAGATGTTTTTTGCCAGATCGGTCTACAATGTAGAATATACATGGATCGCATCAATTGCAAGTAGACGTAATGTCACGGTTGGTTCGTATTCGTTTATTCTATTCTGGGATAACACACTGTGAAATACGGCGCAAGTGTTAATTATACGATATCTTGCAATCTTAAAACCATTGCCGCGTCATCATCATTCATCATCACATGTTGGTCGGGGCCGTATCATAGAAGACATTTCTTTGTGAGTAGAATGTTCATTAGATAATCAATATGAGTCACTTCAAAATCAGTGTATTAACGTTTTTATTTTACTGATAATATTGTGCTTTTTTTCTGTTTCATTCTGTTTTTCTTGCCACGATTGGCTGCCCACAAAATGACTGACATGTTTCTATTGGCATTGCATTGATACTTGCCTGTTGTTATTTTCGTAACTCTGTTTAGCAATCAAGCCAGTTTTATGAAGCTACATGTGATTTTTTTTGTTTTGTTACGAAACACTGTTTTTTATGCGTAACTATTGAACTACGCAATCTTAAAACTTAAAATAATGTATTATAAAGAACAAGTTGGGGCAAAATATATAAGCTGTCAAACCAAATCCAAACAAGGTGCTTCCATCTACTTAGTGTCTACTGTCTCCTCCAGGATAACATGTGTGAATGGTCGTTTTGTTGACAAAATCATACAGTAATTTCATATGCGATAAGGATGACGATGAAGTACCCATCGACGAATAATTGTTTTTCGTGGAGACGGCAAATCAATGGTCCGACTCCGTGAATCCAGTGATAAAGATGATGCATACTGCACATACTTTCATTCAGAACTAATTTACGTGATGACAAAGCTCCGTTGTCGTAACAGTCGAGCGACTGGAAACGATCTACGTCATAAACCGAAGGGATTCATTCGTGACGTGTTCAGCTGATATCATCGGATTAAATCGATATTTTTCAGTTAAATGGATCAACTCTCTCTTGTAAATTAATTTACTTGTAAATTAAGATATTAGAAACCAATAGTAAATACTATGACGCGACCAATAATATTGCCTTCATCACGGGATACTGCATTGTATAGCTTACCGGACATGTTTATGTATATTTACTAGTTGTCAATTCCTTTTGCGATATATGATAACCAAAATAAACCTGACTCTGAAAATAGCAGTCGGCTTCGTTTTGAATGATTCATACAATTGGATATATAATATGTTATGATAAGTGAAGACGCTTTCGAATTACTTTACCTGCAAGGATTATAATTGAAGAAATACAAGCCATGATTGCATAAACACGATACGTACCGATTTCACCATGCAATCTGCGAATGACCCTGTTTTGTTCAATAAAGAACCGCAGTATTCAACGCTGTCAACTATTTTCATGATGTTGTTGTCACAAGATAGGTCCACTTTGTCTTCTGTCCTAGTTGAATAAATAAACGTTTTTAAACATAACGTAATATAGATGTTTATTATAAAGTTATTCACAATAGTTTTGGACAGAGACGAACATCGAAGGCTAACGTTTCGAACGAGAACGTATATTAACAAATACACACATAATCATCAACTCACGAACATGCATGTACAAACACACACGCACGCACAAATACAAAGACTAAAACATCTCCACTATCACCATCACCATAGTTAGTATAATAATTGTACAACTTTACCAACAATAATCGCAGATTAGCAATTATTGTAAACCATTACATTGTACACCAATGGAACAGCCAACCAAGGACAACAGCGATCACCATTACAGTCTTTTTGTTATCTGTGACGCGTTCCCGTTGACCCTCGCTTTCCTGTGTCGCAAATTTTAGCAGCAACACAGCGAACGTAAAAGCACAGTATTATCGTTTATCCGAATGCCTCTCACCTTCGCGTACTCACCTAGTTCTAAGAGGTGGGAAGGTGACAAAAGTGGCGTAATGTTATGGCGCTTTGGTGGTGTAGTATTGGCATCGTGTGGAGAAATACCTTTTACAGAGTCATTTATCGAAGACAAGCACATCAATAAATAACTGTAAATAACAACCATTGTGTTGTGTTGTAAATAAATTGCCAAATGGTAGATCAGAGGCAAATTGTCCAATAAATATGGCGAATGAATTAATATAGAGAGACGATCAGTCATCAGCAACTAGAAGGAGATCGTTACACCGTCCTACAGTTAATGTATTATATTACAGATTACACTTACTGTTCGTGTCCGGTTAAAGGAGCAATCTGACGTCGCGCGGCCGCTCTATGTTTTGCTCTGGTGTTTCTCGGTGGGGAGGTCTTGGCTTTCACATGCCAGCTGTTTCCGATCGCCCAAAACTTCGTCCTCGCTGGGAATCCACTGACATCGGCTCCTTGGCGAGTTTGTAAGTCGTTCTTCTTCACCATGTCAGCGTTCCCACACAGACCTGTCAGGGCAGCGATATTGTAAACCCGGTTGTCATTGTCGGTGGTGATATGAATATGAATGTCGTTAATTTATTGGTTGTCCCAAATCCATTTATCTATGCGTATTCAAAACACATATTACTGAAGTGAAAATTGGAAGCGATTTGAGAAAAAAAACAATTCTGAAAAAATTGAATAGCTAGTGATGGCCACGAATGTGTAGATGCATACGGTGTTAAGGCAGGAACAAAGTGAAAACAAAATAAGAACATTACTCATTCTAATAGACAAATGTGTTGTTTGTTGTTGGTCTAAATGTGCCTAGTAAACGTACAACAAGTACATATACCATCGTTTTAAGTAACAGGTAATCAACAAATGTACCTTCAACGCAGTTGCTATATATGTGCGGTATTATGACAGATGCCCACATGTTGCCGTCATACTCCACGATGACACCGAGCGCAGTCGCGATGCGAATGACTGACACGTCCCTCCATAAGTGCAGCTGTCCTTGTTTCTTTATTACCAAAACTTCAATGGACGCGATCCCACTTGGCAGAGGGTCGCCGACAGTAAACGGGGCACCGTAAACCTATGAATTAAAAAAAAAGAGTTGATAACATTCAAATAAATCATTGTGTGTGTGTGTTTGTTTGCGCGCGTGTGTGTGCGTGCGTGTATGCGTGTGTCATTTTTGTGTGTGCGCGCGTGCGTGCGTACGCGCGTGCGTGCGAGTGAGAATGTATGTTGATGAATCTCCGTGCATAAGTTTGTATGTGTATTATATGGACGTGTATGTATGTATGTATGTATGTATGTATGCATGCATATATGTGCGTATGTATGTATGTATGTTTGCATGCATGCGTGCAGGTAGATTTGTATGTATGTTTGTTTGTAAATATAAATATACGTAAATATAAATATGTAAATAATAGATAAAAACAAAACGTGTAATTTAATAACACTCACGGACAGTACTCGGTTTCTGCTTATCTTGATCTCCACGTTGCCAGCCAATATCAGAGTGAGGGACTTGATGTAAGACACGTGCGTCTTGCCGAAGCGATGTTCCTGCTCCACCAACAGCTGGAAGTATTGGAGCTGCTGACATCCTAGCCGTGAGACCAGCTCTGACATAACGTATTCTCCGACACCGTAGTAGTTAATCACGGCTTTGTCGAAGGTGGTGTAGTGAGGGTCACCCCATGCGTGACACGTCAGCCTTCCTATAAGTTATATTAAGTAGACTTGCATTTGGGCAGCCTAAAGTGTTCTAACTGTAATTGTTCGCCGGCTAAACTATGATAATTCGGACTTCTGTTTTCAGAGCGTTTGTTTTACTACAAACAGTCGCTTAAATAAAGCATTTCTTACTTGCTATTGTATAATTTCTGTGAAAACAAAACGATAGACACATTCAATATTAATCTTTATACCAGCTTTTAGTAATTTGTTGTACAACAAACCAACCGCAGCCGGTATCTCGTTTCACACTGTCCAGTTTAATCTTCTTTCCGCTTATCTTGAATTTCTGCCGTCGTCATTTGCAGCATGGAATAAACTATTCCGACGTTATAGGAACGTTTGCCACAGTGACCCCCTGTCTACAATAGCTAACTAGCAGCAACAGCTAACAAATAGAAAAACAATGACTAAATATAACTACATTTATGTTTTTGTTTACACTTATTACCAAATCCGGTATCTTGTTACACACTGTTCAGGTTAAAACAGTGACTCCCTGTGTACACTGGCTAACTAGCAGCCGGTATCTTGTTACACACTGTTCAGGTTAAAACAGTGACTCCCTGTGTACACTGGCTAACTAGCAGCCGGTATCTTGTTACACACTGTTCAGGTTAAAACAGTGACTCCCTGTGTACAATGGCTAACTAGCAGCCGGTATCTGGTTACACACTGTTCAGGTTAAAACAGTGACTCCCTGTGTACACTGGCTAACTAGCAGCCGGTATCTTGTTACACACTGTTCAGGTTAAAACAGTGACTCCCTGTGTACAATGGCTAACTAGCAGCCGGTATCTTGTTACACACTGTTTAGGTTAAAACAGTGACTCCCTGTGTACACGGGCTAACTAGCAGCCGGGATCTTGTTACACACTGTTCAGGTTAAAACATTGACTCCCTGTGTACAATGGCTAACTAGCAGCCGGGATCTTGTTACACACTGTTCAGGTTAAAACAGTGATCCCATGTGTGTAATGGCTAACTAGCACCAACAGCCAACAAATAAAAAACAATGACTAAATATAACTACCTTTATGTTTTTGTTCACACATATTACCAAATGCTAGCTCAGAGGTCAACTGTACAACGATGCGAATAAACATAGAAAGAAACAACTGGGCCTCTGCTCCTGGAAGATATACTGCCAGACTACCATATGAGTGAGCGGAATCATGTAATAGATAATGTCATACTGATTTGACGACGTACTCACCAAGGCATGCCGCTCCTACACGACCGTTCGTCTCCACAGCGACGCAGTCGTGGTTGGCCGGACACTTGATGCCCTGCATAGTATGACGACAAGATGTACTTTCTTAGTACCCAATGAATTATTAGTATATAGAAAATATGTGTGTCTACCATACGGCTCAGTTAAATGTCTTATGACGCTATATGTAACAACACTTATGTTCGATTAATTGTAGGTGAAGAATGGATCCCTTGGTTTATTCTGTGCATGTCCACCTGCACGCCCTCAGGTATTTAACTTCATATAACATTATTATGAGGACACTTTGATCAGTACCCAATCTAATTCACCAATCGTCACATAGAAATAGCATTGTATACAAAACATTTCAAGTACGACAGCTGATTAAGAAAATATATTATAAATATATGTTTATGGAGTGCACCACAGTGGGATAATACGGATATGAATGACATAAAAGTAGTCTACTGAATCATCATTTACTATGTTTAATTGACTAATTGCAGTAAATATCCTTTTCCCGTGGGTGGCTCTCACGTTAGCTGCTTTTGAGCCTTAGTAAAAGTCTCCCGACATACACTAACTATTGCAAAACTGTGTGTTGCATTGTGTGCTTTTGTTTGTTTATTAACTGGAGGAATTGCGTTTCAAGTAACTTCCTAACTAATCAATGTTAGATTTATATAATTTATGTAAAAAATTCGGTACAAAGAATCGTGAACAAGATATTACCATCAGCGACACAGGGAACTGCAATTTCTTCGTGTTCCCTTATCAAGCATATAACAGTTAGTATTAAGAAACGTACACAAGTAATGGGGTAATGGCGAATGTTTGAAATACGAACTTAACTCTAGCGTACTCTTCGCAGTAAATATTAATATGGCAAGGTATGTACACTGCCGATGTTGCGCATGGAATTTGACAGGTGTTGGTGTAGACTGTGGGTTACCCCATTCCCCTTTTAGACAGAACATTCTGTTATATCTGATCAGCTTACTACAGCTATATTCGATGTGGCGCATATATATATATATATACATATTATATATATATGTATATATTAAACTAAATAAACAACCATCACGAAGTTAAAAATATTAAACAGTGGCACCTACTGTATAAGATCCAGCCTCAAATCAGTGCTGATATGAACACACTAACAGGAACAAATGTTTGACGTTGATTCTTTTAGACGTAATTCTTCTACATAATATACACATATCTATTCCACTTTGGAAATGATCTAAAATATTTAGTTGAGTTCACCTCGCACGGGTCGTGGCATGCGCATATTTCACAGCCGGCGTGGTCGCGTCTCCGTATTTTATCCGCAGGACATGCTGGACAATTCAACTTCGGACACACGACGTCGACAACTGGAACACACATGCAATGTTGTACGTACGTTTATGTGGAGAATAGTTTAAAACGACTCTAGAATACCGCAAATTTACTAAACAATTCCACTAAGCCATTTCTTAAACTGTATTTCTCTACTTTAGTACTATATCAAACTATTTACTACAAACGCAATTGCGGTAGCGGTTCTCGGAAAGAAATACAGTTGCAGGAATGTGCGCGCGCAAACACAGATACATATAGACATATATCCATACATCCATAGACCCACGTACACTATGCGTAGTTTATTTCTTTGTTGTATATTATTAGATTCACCCGTTATTTAGGCAAGACGTTTGTCACAAAATAGCGTAATGGTAGGAACCGTTGTTTGCATCTACGATAGAGTTTTCGCGACATACTCGCAACGTGGCTGAATACGTGAGAAGTCGAATTGGTGTTGGAATGAATTGGTCTGCCAAAATGTGGAGCGTAAACCGTCAATCTCGGAAGCGAATACGTAGCATTACCAATAGGCGGGGTGACAGAGTTCAGTTGACCTACCAGAGGTGAGGCATGAGGCGATTCTTGCACACGGCGGGTTAGCGCAGTTCGGTTTGACAGATGCACATAACGTTCCGTCTGCACACTTCATTGTCTGCAATGTTCACAATAAACTGTGGATATTTGTTTCAGCAACAGTGATAACAGTTCCATGTGTCATAGATTATGTAAACGTATGTGGCGAGGTGTCATATCCATATGCAAGAATAATAAAATTTATTTGCAAGAAGCACATCAACTTTCAGGTATGCATGGCACTATTACTGATTTATATATACCTAATGGATTATTTAAAACATGATGATCACTGTTGCAATTATTCAAAAGTTACGTACAAAATGGATAAAAATATATTGAAATTGAACAAATAAATTCAGACATTTTATCTTTAACAATCGGCGTCCCTCAAGGTTCAATCCTTGGACCACTAATATTTATGATTTACATAAATGATTTCTCGCAAGCTAGTCAATTATTTAATTTCGTCATGTACGGTGATGATTATCCAGCTCTTTAAAATCTCTTATACACACAAAAAAAGTGCACAATCCTTAATAAATGAAGAACGTTTTAAAGTAAATGAATGGCTAAACATAAATAAATTATCTTTAAATAAAAGCAAATCAAAATACGGGATTTTTCATATGCCTAATAAACGCACATATACTCCAACGCTTAAAATATATGATATAAATATTGAAAGAGTAGCTGAATTTATCTTTCTAGGATTGACTTTAGACACTAACCTAAACTGGAAAAACACATTGAGAAAATCTCAAATATGTGTTACAAAACAATTGGCATATTAAACCGATTAAAACACATATTACACCTTTAGAAATAAGAGTGTTATTATATAACACATTAATATTATCATATATTAATTATTGTATTATGGTTTGGGGATATCAAAGAAGATAATTGCGAGAATTAAGAAATGCTGTGCGAATAATAATCTAAAATAAATACAACTCACACACGGAACCACTTTGAAAAAAACCTTAAACTACTAAAAGTAGACGACATATTAGAGTTACAAGAATCAACATTTTACTTTAAATACTTTCAAAATATATTACCTCCTTATTTACTTAACTAGCAAATTATCCGAAGTTTAAACATACTTAATTATAATACCCATGAAAAAAATAATATACATACTAAGCATGAATTTGCAATGAAATGTCTCAAATACAGCCTACCACATGCCATACATGACGCTCCCGATATAGTCAAAAACAAAATATACACTCACAATTTGCAAGGCTTCTTATTTTGATTTTGTATTGATAAAAAACATCGTTGTTATGAAATTATAATAAAATTTGCACTCTATCAAATTGCTACACATGTCAATAAAACCAATAAATACAATACATTTGATGCTAGTTTCAGACGATCAGTACACAACCACACTTACATTCTCACATCAAACAAGCACTCCAAATAAACATTCATGAGATAGACACCTTGTAAAAGGACCATATAAATCATTATGTAAATAGGGTGGTTCCTATGATAGCGACAATTGTGTCTTAATAGGAGTCACCGACCATGATTGAATAAGCTATAATTATGATTACATTCTAAAGTACATCAATGCCATAATAGGTGTAGATGCGTGTGTATGTATTTTCTAAGAGTATGTTGAACATATAATGATATACGTATATGTATGTATGTAAAATGTTGATGTTTATTGATGTCACTGCATCGATGTTCAGAAAAAGTAATACACTTTATGTTACGTTATGTTATGTCCTGAATTAACGTGTCCATCACGTGAACTGTTGCCTAGCAAAAAGCTCCTTCAAGCCATAAATAATGGATGCTGTTGCGTTCGTGCATTCCGTCTTGTATTTTGCAGAAATTCTGGCCGAAATAGTGTTTCTTTATGACAAAAACATAAAGTACTGTTTTTAAATTGACAAATGTATGCGGGAATGTATGATTTGTGAGACTTCGTGTAGCAATAGAAATGTAATTTACGTATATAACCGTTCCAACATTGTTGGCAAAGGCAAGGCTTGGCGGAGGTCACGCGCAAAATTTTGATTGTGACGTACGCAAATCGCGACGTACTGGATACATCAATTACGTCCTGTCGTAACTTATTGTTAGAACAAATTGACGCCGTACCTTGCATGGATCCGCGCTGTATGACTTCGCTACCAGAAGCATCGAGACGGTGACGAGCAATGACCTCATATTTGCACGTCAAGGGGGCGTATCTGTTGGACATATGTCATACTGATTTGTTTAGGTGATCACTAATGTATTTAGTACGATAAACATGTAATGTATTGCCAGTGTAAACATCCTATTACCTTGAATATTTTAAAACAGACGTTGCGCATTTTATCTTTTGACACGTATAATAGTTATATTGAAAATATATTAGGAAACATCAGAGACACTGTTTCGTAAAACAACTTTTAATATAATGTTATATTAAAAGCAAATTGCTTAATACTGGTGTTGCAAGTCGATCATTCATCCACTAATGAAGACACTTTCATGCGAGTACAATGACTTCTCAGGTCTGAAAAAACTATTGGGGATTAGTGTGACCGCAGATAAACAACGAAGGCTGCCATCTTGTTCATGAGGCGGAGACCTGACCAATAAACGACCAGCATTTTTTATTGCGAACTTTCTGTTCCGTTGTTAACTCATGTCTATGGACTGCTACAGAGTAATATTGTAATAAACATAACAGCCTACCATTAGAGATTTTCAGTGGTCATTATGGAAATTGACTGCAAATGACGACATTATGGAAAACGCCGCGCAAGGTCGTTGCCGTTGTCAGGCTGCGTCTGCTACAGTTGGTCAACATCTGTTACAGCGACCGTATTTTTTACCGAAAAACTTTACATTGTATAAATGAAAGTTTAGAAAGCTGAATAGGAACCTATACGGCTAGCGTAAAACTGGAATATTTACAAATAGGTTTCATCTCTTGAGTGATGCTATCCCACGTTGATTAACATGGGCAATTGTGTGAGCTTGTGTGCTTCTCAGAAATTCAAAACGTGTTATAATATAATTCGAAAACTACTATGGTTAACGTCAAATTAATAAACAATTATGACTAAGTTTTCATTGTCTGAGAGTATCTAATCAAACAGCATATTTGTTTCCAAACAATAAAATGGTGTTGTTGAAACAGGAACCTTTGACGCAGGGGTTCAGGCAAAAATAGTGACATTTCATAGCGTTCAACAAACCTTTCCTGATATATTGCTGGCGTGATATTGTTGATTATAGTTGCACAATTGTTAGTTAATGTAAACTCTTTTAAGTACATAACCCATGATGAGCCTTCTGTTTCTGTTTGACTAAGTAATATAAGCTTATATAATGATCAGAAGGAAATAATTAAAATAAAGTAGTGTCATATATCGAAGGTGATCATCACTTACCTTACTTCTGTGAAGCTCGATGTCAGAATATCGTTGTCGTTCGATCACAACAGGCGATGTCTAAGAAAGCTCTGTAGTAATGCTGTGATGTGCTGCCTGGTATTTATACACATCTCTGACAAGCATTTTGTTGTTGTAAGTGACAGGGTGAACAAACTCCGCCCCCACTGATGTCATACAGCACCCCCTCACAGCAGGGTTAATGCATCAAACATCCTTCCATGGAGTACGGGAATAAAACACCGGACATGGGGAGTCATACTAGAAAGGTTATATCACACAAAACTGCCTCATGTCTACCGTGTCACAGCGACATAATTGGCATGGCTGCAAAAAACGGAAGGTACCAAATACTATGACAAGTGAACACATCCGTGATTCCGATCATCTACCTGATAAAAAGAACGTACTGGGTAACGTCGACATCAGCTAAACACAACAAGAGTCGTCAACAGTTAAACGCAATACTAGAAGTAATGCTATATATAAATACTCATTTACGAGCATGACGGAAGATTTGCCATTTTTGTCAAAAGGTGCAATACATTAGTGCGAGTATTCGATAAATATAGAGCAAAGTACTTTTAATAAGAATTACGCAATGTAAAACTTTGTCCTACACTTATGACACTTTGGTGATACCCTGATTTATCGGTATTGGTCTGAACAAGTTAGCTGACAGCCAAAAAAATATTTACTTAATTGACTCTTACATAACACACATTGAAGATTGAAAATCATGATATCATTCTTAACAACATTGTGGTTAAGTACTGTCTACGTAATCGCTAATATAATACATGTAACATTCGTCATGAATCTAAGATAACCAATCAAAAGTGTGTAAATTAAGTTTGTAGATTTACAAAGGACAAACGTTTGCAAGTACGGTATAATGAATGTGTATGTGTGTGTGCATGTATGCATGTGTGCATGTGTGCATGTGTGCATGTGTGCATGTGTGCATGTGTGCATGTGTGCATGTGCGTATGTGTGTAAATGCTACGAAATAATTACGCTCTTATGACGCATGTACAACTGTATGAAGGTAACTAAAAATTAAAACCTCACCTGATAAAAAGAACGTACTGGGTCACGTCTACATTAGCTAAACACAACAAGAGTCGTGAACAGTTAAACGCAATACTAGAAGTAATGCTATATATAAATACTCATTTACGAGCATGACGGAAAATTTGCCATTTTTGTTAAAATGTGCAATACATTAGTGCTAGTATTCGATAAATATAGAGCAAAGCACCTTTCATAAGAATTACGCAATGTAAAGCTTTGTCCCACACTTAAGATACTTTGGTTGTACCCTGATTTATCGGTATTAGTCTGAACAAGTTTTGGACTCGCTGAACTTTGTAAATGTGGTCACGTGGTAATCCAACCAGTAGCGCATTTTATTTCCGTTTCATTTGAACAATTTGCATATATATGTATATATACATATACATATATATATGCATATATATCAGTTTCATTTGACCAGTTTGTATACACACACGCAAACACACACAAACACACACACACACACACACACACGCATTGTATATATATATATTACACACACACACACACGCACAGTATATAGATAACACACACACACACACACACACACACACACACACACACACACACACACACACACACACACACACACACACACACACACACACACACACACACACACACACACACACACACACACACACATTATTGTGTGTGCATATATCAGTATTTATTTACGTATGCCGGTGTATGTGCGTGTGCGTACGTGCGCGCACGCGTGTGGGTGCGTGCGGCGTGTTTGTGTGTGTGGTGTGTGTATGTATGTATGTATGTATGTGTGTATATATATATAGGTATGCATATACGTAAATACAGTAATAATTACTATAATTTGTAGTTTGTCGGATTTTATTAATATTTAGTATTTAATTAATTAACTCAATTTGTTCTACATTTTATCTCTCAAAAACGACTAATGAGTTACGTGTCATTACATTTGTATTATTTGTATTGTTCTATCGACTGTATAATGTGAAGCCAACTCGGCTGAGTTGCTAATAAAATATGTTTCATTTGAACTTATCTGACCATCTGTATACGAGGAGCGGACAGTTGTTTAATGTCGATGATAAGATACACGTCATGTCATACGAGTCTGTGCCTGAATAAGAGTTCAAACCTCAACCACTGTGTTTTTAACGAGGGAGTGTTTCGCATAGAATGGGAGTTATGTTGTCACGGCGAGGTGTGAACGTGATGATTCTGGCTGCCATGGTTTGGACTCGCTGGACTTTGTAAATGTGGTCCAGCCACTAGCGCATTTTGTTTTCCGTTTAGTTTGAACAATTTGCATATACATGTGTGTTTTTAACGGGGGAGTGTTTCGCATATCCTACACCGCCTGCTTCGTACCTGGCTGCCACCCAACTACTCGTCTGATTGTTCCAGTCTTTCACATACCGTATACAACCAACAAAGATATGCACATCAATAGATATCAAGTTTACAGTCACAGAGACCAATGAATGTTTATGTTGTAGGCGGGTGCACAGGATAAAGTTTGCGGTGGCTGTCTTTGCTTTATGTAAAACGTTTATCAAAAAGGGTTCTTCGAGTCGCGTTGAAGCGTATAGAGGACCCCTTTTTGTAAACGTCTTACATAAACCAAAGGCGGCCACCGCAACCTTTATCCTGTGTATCCGATTACACCATAGTTACTTAATCATCTCGGGGATACCTTTTTGCTAAACGTCTTACATAAATCAAAGGCGGTCACCGCAACCATTATCATGTGCATCGGCACAGCGCGTCTCAAAGGAGTTTTGAGCGAATCTCGACGATCTAACATGTCTGATATTTTGGGAACATCTCGACACGTCCTGACCTCGTCTCCACCGCGTGTTGTGTCAATACTTGGTGTGCGGGGATTTAACGTAGAGACGCGGTCGAGACAAGACGCAGCAGTTCCATTTGCCAAGAGTAGCTGGTCTGGAGGTCGTAGATCCTTCACAGATGCTAATCAAGAAGGAGGCCAGGGAGACTGGAACCTCACAAACATATTTTCATTTACAATTAAAATAGAATAATTGGCTGAAAATCATAAGTTAACTTGCACAAGAAAGCACCTTTTGCAGTATTTGTCAAAAAAACTTGGGTGGAAGAGGGGACACACCTTCCACCCCAACTTGGCTAATTACACAGATTTTCAAAAATTACATATATCCTTGAATTTGGTATAAGAATAGCGACTGTGAAGGGGACACCCACACTCAACAGTATTTTCTATTTTGCCCAACAAATGGTGAATTTATAAACAAATATGTATTACTTGGCTGAAAAACATGCTTTTGGTGTAATTTAATAACACCACCATCTGGGTAGCAGGAGCTGACAGTTGTTTGTTTGTTACTTAGATATCGATGATAAGTTGCATGTCTTGTAATACGCGTCCGTGACAAAAAAATCGTACAAACCTCTACCGCAGTGTTTTAACGTTGGAGGGGGGATGTTTTGCATATCCTACACCGCCTGCTTCTACTACAGAGCCACACATTTGACGAATTGTTTTTTTTTTTATAAAACTGGCACACATGTACTTTATGATGCATGGACACATTTAATGGTACCTAGATGTTACGTTCCTTGAACTACTACGTTCACTAGTGCAGAGCAAAGAAAACAGCCATGATGAGCCTAGTCAACCCTCACCTTACGCCACGAATACCTTATACTGAGAAATACCCTGAAACCGACCGAAAACTGTTAATTGGACTGCATGATCAAGTTTAGCAGGAACATTAAATGAATACTCCGACAGTCTGCTCTTTGTAGAAGAAAATTCGGTGTTCGCTACCAAAATGTTATTTATAACACCTGTATTGCACTCTGAATGGCTATGGGCTAGTCTGAGTGTCAGTGGCACGCCTATGCAGGTTGTAACCCCGAAAGAATCTATCACGTTTTGCTGAAGAGCCAGTGACATTTATTTTCTTGCACACTATTTGACACCCGCTTTGTCGATACCTTACACCGACCTAATACTTATCAATCACCGTCAAGCTCTTTTGATTAATAAAAAATACCTACCAATACAGTTGTGAAACGCTTGTAGACGCATAAAAAGAGATACATATATTTACAGAGAACACTTGTTAGGACCCACCCTTCTTCTGTAGGTGTCTCGGATCGTACGATCTGTTAGCTGCAAGCGGGTATTTTTTACCCAGTGCCGACCATTCACCACAGACACACTGTGGAAAACTACTTGTCTTCGTCCACCATGACATGCAAAGGCGGAGGACAGGTGACCGCATAATGACGTGTTGCTAAACACGTGCTGCACTAGAACTAATATTTACAAATATATATTCAGCTGTTTAGTTAGTACGACAATGACTATCAGTGTTAAAGATTGCACCCATGGTTTTTATTTAACATTATATGTTACCTGTTTTCTAACTGTTTCTTATGAAATATATAATTATTCTATTTATCATCAAACCCCAGGTGATGCTGCTATCGAGAGGTGTGGCTTGGTGGAACACACGATGCTGTCGCTAACGTGAATTCGAGGTGTAGCCATTTGTGTTGTTCATTCTTAATCAATGATACATTTCGCCATGCACTGACACTTATTTTATGGTTGAGAATATAGCTCAACAAGAACTAACAACAAGAACTCGCATATTGGTGAATATATTATAGGTATTCATATAAGAACCACATATGGATTCCTCAACCTCAAGAGGCACTAAAATCGTGTTCGTAAAACAAACGCATATGCAGTGCAACCGTCTTTAATTTCAATATGACGACATTGTACATGGCGGAGATGGATTCCTTGACCATGAAAATGTTGGTTTAGACACGAAGAAGATGTTTATGTGTTGCTTTGAAGCTGAAATATTTGGGTGGAGAATTTCCATGGCGGCCAACTTGAATTTCAATATGGCCGTCATCGTTGAATACTGCACACAACATAAATGGATTTCTTGACAGTTGATATTTTGGGTTAGACACCAAGAACATGTTTTATATTGCTTAGAAGCTGAGGTATGTGGATAATTGATTTCCGGGCGATTATTTTTAAAACAAGATGGCGGCTAGGTACCATGTCCATAGCGATGGGCACCTAGCTTTAAATTAATCCGTATATCATAAACTACACAGGTGCCAAATGTCATGCTTTTGTCACAAAGTCATATCCCTTAGCCTGCTATTCGTACCTGGCTGTCACGCAAATACTCGACTGATTGTTCCAGTTTTTCATATACCGTGTATAACCTATAATGACAGGAACAAGAATGGAAGCACAGTTTGTACTCACAAACAGCAGTAAACAATTATGCTCAAGGCTGATGCACAGGTTAAGGTGATTGTGGCCGTTTTGTGTTTCTGTGCGCCTTTACAACAACAACAAAACTATGTTTCTGTTGTTGTGCCTCTCATGGGGACAAGACATCCCCGCTCTGACCCATTTCTACCCATACGGACCGTCGGCTGGTGACACAGAGATTCCATCAAAGGACGACGGCAGTTCTCCTTCGATTGCACTACCCACTCAATTCGTGCTTTACGGGACCTGTATGAATACGCTATGGATAGGTTTAATTTTTGTACAATGTTGCTTGCTCGAAAACGATTGTGATTTGTTCCAGTAATGTGTTGCATCTAGCATAGCAAATAACAACAGTTCAAGAATTAATCGTATTAAATCCGTCTAGGTAAGTGGATTTAAGATTCCTTCGTGAGTGGCGTGTTATGTTTCTGCGTGACGATCTATGCTGGGAACATTTGTCTAGTGGTCGTTTATATATATTCGCGACGAATATTACTGGCAATGTTTGTTTATAATTGTGTTGTGTTTCTTCGTAATGATTGGTACATGAAACCTTTGCGGTTCGCACAGTTCGGTAGTTCGAGAGAGAATCACTACAACTGTAAAAAGGTATAATGATGTTTTAATAGCAGAGTCTACGTACAAACATGTGGCTTTACCAGCCAGTGCCAGGACTCTGCCCAATACTTGTACAATACAATATATACAAGAAACAACTGCTACAACTGTATCAATGCCTTGTATCAAACTCAGAACATATTAAGTAAAACACTTGTAGACATAGTGTTATTGACATATCTGATAGGTGACAATAAGTTATTGTCAATGACTATATAACACTAACATAAGTAACAATTAAACGCAACATGTATTTCAAAAAATAACATATAAGTAGACTGTGCACTTTTAGTTTACAATAACAGAAAGGTAAATAATGTAACATACCTGTACAAAGGTGTAATGCTGTTTTAATAGCAGAGTCTACGTACAAACATGTGGCTTTACCAGCCAGTGCCAGGACTCTGCCTAGGTTGACACCTCAATCCCTTGATGGCTAATGTGTCAAATATACCCTTTTACTAAATACCTGCCACAGTGTGGCAGCTCTATAACAACTACAGTGTGTAACTATAGTACCTGCTACACTGGGAACATTTGTCTAGTGGCCGTTTATGTATATACGCGACGAATATTACTGGCAATGTTTGTTTATAATTGTGTTGTGTTTCTTCGTGATGATCGGTACATGAAACCTTTGCACGTAGTCTACTAAATACATATTCAGTTATAGGTCTAGTGGCCCGAAAATTACATAAAGACAACAATTGTATTGTTATTATGATTGTCCAATGTGTGATTCTTGGCAACTACGTTTCATAGTACAGTGTATTAGACAAAAAAGATGTACAAGCGTACGCATGTTACGCTCGCTGTCAACCAACATGTAGATCTATAATGTGCTGCTAGACTTATATAGTATAACGTTCCAGTATTGTTGTTACTAAACACTATAACAATATATTTATACAATAATTCCTTGATCTCGGGTCACTTGAGTAAGTCAGGGCTTGTAATATTCGCTTACTTTCTCAATTGTTCGTGCGCACTATGATTTTCTTATCTCAACATGATGGATTAAACTTTGTTGAATTCCAGCAGATATTATTTACGCGACTTCAACAAATCATTAGTTACAATTTAGTGTCATTACTACTTCATCTAGCAAACTAGTCCGCATACTTACAGAAGTAGTTCCATTGCGAGACACTGAGTAGTGGTTCGCCTCAGACAATTGACAAATGTTGGATTCGATGTATTTTTGAATCTGCATGACTCCTGTCGTATACAAGATGTACCCAGATGTTAAGAGCGCTCACACTGGCAATCGAAGCGTCGTAGAAGTCAGTGATCGTTGTAGAAGTCGTAGAATCAATAGTCTGAGCGGGGCATAATACATTATTCTTATCTCACTGTGTTTTGTACGCTTGTCGGCTGCCACATGTAATGCTGCCTCACACAATTGACAGTATTACAAGTTTCAAGCTGTACCGTTCTTCGGTTTTACCACTCGCCTTATCGTGAATGTTTCCTTTATTGCTACGACGTCATAATTACGAACTGGACATTTGTGCTTCGCTGAATTTTACTTATTTTACTTATTTTATAAGAGAATGCTAATGTTATCTTAAGTGGGCAGTGGCAGTCACCATGGTGATGGTGTACACACGTCTTCAATTGCGTCAACTATGTCATCAAACCACGAAAGCCTTCACGTTTGTTACAGAGGCAGTATATAACGATTTGAAACAACTAGGCATTTCTTGCGCAATACCAACCCACAGAGGGACCACTAACGGTCGAAGACAATGCCAAGTGACTAAGTTAATTCCTGTGAAAGAGACTGCAGCCAGAACCGATGTGTCCACCCGGTCAATATGCAATTGTACCAATTGTCAACGGGAGCAACCTGATACATGATAAACTACACCAAAGGTGCATGACTAATTCGCTTAGAGCTGCTGTTCGGAACACCCAGTCAGCGTGAGAGCTTGATACCTGTAAACAAATCCGGGGTCTGACTACTGAAAACAATCCAGACATATACTCGCTTACGGAAACCTGGTTCAGGCCTCGCATATTGCAGTAAATGCAGTGGTGCCACTTGGATTCGCTGTGAAACATATACCGCGAGCCAATGCTAGAGGCGGAGGCTTCGCCATTATCTTCTGTAAAACCATATCAGTAACTGTACTTCAGCAGAACAACTATACTTCCATGGAGTCTGAACTGCTTAGTCAAAGTCGGCCTCGAACTATTCCGATTTGTAAAAGTGTATAGATCTCCACCAAAACCAAAATCACCAAATGTTTTGTATTTCTTAGAGAGTTTGCCGATCTCATCGATGACCTCACACTTACATCCGGTCAGGTGCTACTCGCTGGGGACCTGAATATTTTCACTTTAACAATCCCACCAATGCACATACGAAACCAATTGTAGACCTTCTCTTCGCAATAAACCACCAACAGCACGTACAGGCAACTCACGAGAAAGGCCACATCCTCGATGTTATCATAACGAGATGTGGTGAGCTGCCTGTTAAAGATATCACCTGAGATGATTCAGTCAATTCTGACCACTGCGCCGTTATCTTTACGGTCCCTATTACGACTGCAATCCCACCAAAGGGAACAATGACTGTGCGTAAGTTGAAAACTATCAACTATCAGGGAATCAGCCATGACATACCTTGCTCTGACCTAACTGTTCTGCAAGCCAGCGAATCGGTAGCAGCGGCATTTTCTTGTTACAACAATATCTTGTCAATACTCGATCAACATGCTCCTGCTAGAGAGTGCACCATCACCGTAAAAAACAATGCGGACATCAAAATTTCAAAAGCTAAAAGTAAGCGGCTTGAACATCAATATAGGAGGACACGATTAACAGTTCCCCGAAACATGTTTGTACAGCAAAGAAATAAAGTCAACAACATTAAGCGAAAAAGATTCATTATGAGGAAATTTATTTCGGACGTTCGGAACCAAGCGCAATTCTATAAAATCGCAAACATACTACTGCATCGGGGCAACACAGCAACACTACCAACCTACGAATGTGTGGAATCGCTCACCAACGACTTTGCACACTACTTTGACGAAATCCACCACACTACAAGCGCCACATGCCCATGCTGTGAGTACCGACTTTCTGAGCATAGACCACTCTGTCACAGGCTGTCATCTATCTCTTTCGTGCCTGCCATAAAAGAAGAAACCGCGCAAATACTAATAAAATCAACATCGAAAACTCGCAAACTTGACCCGATGCCTTCACACTCGGTAAATGGGTGCTCTGATGTCATGACAACGCCTATTATGAATATCACCTACAAGATTTTGCTGGAAAGAATGCCTGAAGAAATGAAAGTTGCTAACATCACGTCCGTATTAAAAAAGGCAAGTCTTGATAATGAAATCCTGGAAAGCTATCGGCCTATTTCGAACATATGTTTTCTATCAAAGTTACTCGAGCGGATTGTGGCAAACCGGTTGATTGCACACATGCGTGAAAACAACCTGTACATGCCGTTGTAAACAACCTACCGACAGGACTGTAGTATTGAAACTGCGTTTCTGCAAGTGCATATCAATGTAATTCGGTGCATGGACGAACGCAAAGGTGTGGTTCTGCTGCTAATTGATCTGAGCGCAGCATTTGATACAATTGATCATGCCATTCTTTTAAACACTCTGGGTAACAGCATCGGCGTCGACGATCACTGTTTGTCATGGTTCGTTGCCTACGTACAACACAGACAATACACGGTGTTGAGCAGTCTAAACCTCACAAAGTGACTTGCGGTCTCCCACAGGGGTCAGTTCTTGGACCATTACAGGTCAATATATTTATTACTTCTCTTGCCTCGCCACTCAGCCATCACGACATGGCTTACCAGCTATATGCCGCTGACATCCAGCGTTTCCAAGAATTTAGCCTGAGCGTTAATGTTTCACCCGATATTGCCATCACGAAAATAGAACTCTGTGTTGCCAGTATCTGTCACTGGATGAAAACCAACATGCTGAAACGCAATGATGATAAAACGGAAATCATCACCATCCAACTGAAATCAGCAACCCAAAACGTTCTTCCTGACGGTGTAGCTATCTGTAACGTTCGCGTGTTACCAACACACACACACACACACACACACACACACACACACACACACACACACACACACACACACACACACACACACACACACACACACACACACACACACACACACACACACACACACACACACACACACACACACACACACACACACACACACACACATCAGAAACCTTTGATTCCAATATGTCCCTTGAGTTACACCTAACAGACATTTGCAGAAATGCGTATTATCACCTCCATAGCATTGGACGCATTCGTCGTTACTTAGACAAAGAACACACAAAACAAAACATTCGATCATATAAATTATTAATACCTTTATTTTAATTAATTTAATATTATAATTAATTTATTTTATTGCTTTAGTGTTTATTTATTTATTTTAAGAAAGTGTAATGATTGCACATGTTGTAGCACGTTAGTATTTTTAAATATATATTGTATTATATGTTATTAATTTATTTGCAATAACCATTGTTAAGCGCCCCAAAACAATTATTTGGATGGGGCGTGTGCACGTATGTACAGTGTCAGTCGCATGCGATGGCGGTCACGGTCCTCCAAACTGGTATTTGCATTTTGTTGCAATTCTCCTCGAATCATTATTCGATATTGCATTGTTTGTAGGTGAACACGAACGGCATTATTTCGTTCGATGGTGCAAATTCTTATTTTCGTTTTAAACCATTAAACTCTGAGAAATACAACCATCCGGTGGTGGCGCCTCTATGGTGCGACGCCGATACTACTCTAAACAACGGTCGGACGTACTACAGGGCAACAACGAACAGCGCAACGCTACAACAAGCGTCCATTGACGTGTCCAACGGGACAGGATTCGCAGCTACCTTTGTGTTCGTGGCCACGTGGCACAACGTCACGTATGCTATCGGGGATAACAATATTGTAAGTAAAACATGCAGACAGAGTTATGCACTCTCAGCACCAGATGCGCGTGTGCGTGTGCATGTGATTATATGCCTACTATCTTTAATCGTTTAGTTCTACGTATTAGTACACACCATAGAATATGCATGCACGTTCTTTCGTTCTTTCTGTCCCTATCTTGTTTTCTCATCTGCAGCACGACCCTCGGTATAAATGACGACGTCATAACATATATAATACAATTGCCTAGCAGCTACTAAGAAAATAACATGATCTCATTTATTTTGCAGATGTTTGCTTATTGTTATTAATAATTTCTAAATATGGAGCTAAATAAACTTTCTTGCTATTATTCAAAATAATGTCACCACTAAATGCAGCTTATACAATTATTGTAATAATTACCTTATGAATGAACGAATAAACTGAATGTTACTTATAATAGTTGTGATCGTTACTTGCAGACGGACTTCGATTCGTTTCCGACGAACACATTCCAGACTGTACTGGTTACGGACGATAGCACTTCGTTCATAATCTTCAACTATGGCAACATCGAGTGGACACTTCCGCGGTACCGTCAAGCCGTTTACGCAGTGGTAAGTACGTTACTAAAATGTTAAGATTTACATAATTTAACATATATAGCTATAAACAACACGTATTCCACCATTTTGTGTATCAATTATTAGAAATGGTTCCATGAAGCTTTGGTGTAATAATTGATGAATAGAGTTGACACGTGTTGGCTTAGACAGTCACGGAGGTCAGACACGATGGGCTGTACTGCTATGAAGCGAATGGTTGATATCGATCCCGGAGATTCAGAATAACCTACGACATGTGTGTGTGTGTGTGTGTGTGTGTGTGTGTGTGTGTGTGTGTGTGTGTGTGTGTGTGTGAGTGTGTGTGTGTGTGTATGTGTGTGTGTGTGTGTGTGTGTGTGTGTGTGTGTGTGCGTGCGTGCGTGCGTGCGTGCGTGCGTGCGTGGTGGTGCGTGCGTGGTGCGTTGTGCGTGGTGCGTGCGACCGTGTGTGCGTGCGTGCGTGCGTGCGTGCGTGCGTGCGTGAATATAATAAATCGTGTGTGTGTACGACTTTGGTCGATGCTTTTGGTAACTTCCAAAAGACCATTTCTGGGCAGACATGGATTTCAGGCCACAAATTGTTGATTCACGTCAATTGAGTAGGAGGAAGCTGGGTTTTTTTCTTCATAAAATTAATTTTAAACAACACTAGCAAAAACATTATAAATTAGGAGGTTCACGATTGTTACTCACAGCGGACATCCCACAAGACAACTGGACAAGGCAGTCTTAGACGTACTGAGAGCCCAACATTTTATAGTGTTGTTTACAAACTGACAACTATCTCAAACTCTTGAGTGGTATTGTTAGTGAATATTGTGATAATGGTTCATTTGCTACAGGCGGGATTGAACGCGCTTGATGGAACACACATGCTCTCAATTCCTGGTTCTGGTACATCTGCGATTGCTAACGTAACAACATCGACAAATGTTGGAACACCTGGACGCAGGCTTTACCGCGTTGACGGTGAGACTGTGCCAACATGCCAAGGTATATCGGTTCATCCAGGAACTGCTTCACTTAAATTATAATCCACGACATAAACTTCGTCCATTTATATTGAAATTTAATTGAAATTGAAAATCTTTTATTGTCCACAGAATGTTTCACACAGTAAGGTCACTTTTCTTTGGATTTATGCTATGGGACAAGAAAAACGTTGGAACGTTAGTATGTTAAGCAGATTTGTGCCAAGACCTGTGCTCAATTTGGTGAGATTAATGGTTTCGCGTCACTCTGTTTATTTCTTTGGGAGTATTGTATTCATTGTTATTATAGGTGCGATTATTTCCATCAGTTCCCGTACACAACGATGGACTAGTGTTGTCTTGACAGCGAAGATGAAGGTATCGTGACATGATCATTTACTCTTGTAGACAAATTGGGACACGCAATCACAGCACCGACTCACTTCTACCCGTATGGTACCGGCGTTGGTGATACGACTGTAAAAAGGAGCGATTCAGGATCATCTGGGCTGATTCCCCTATTTACACCGTTCGTGCTGTACGGTACACCTTACAAAGAAGTATGGGTAGGCATATTTGTGTGACAGTAAGATTGCAAATAAGCAGTGGTGATTTGTTTGTAATAACACGGAAATACGTTCAAATAACATTTGGCCAATGTGGAAGAGTGTAGATTTACAATAATTTTTTATTAGAAAGTTAACTTGATCCACGCCGTACGCCGTGTGTATTACTGTCGTGCACGGTTTGACAAAGACCAATGTGTGAATCGTTAGTGTTACTTTACTTTTAGATAAACCAGTAAATATTCATCACAAAAGTTGAACATCCTCGAATATTGCTTGGATAATTGCTTTGTATCCAGGTTTCCTCGGACGGCATTGTTACGTTCGATGGCACGTATGATTACGGGATGGATCCGTTTGACGTGGACGAATATAAGCATCCCGTGGTGACAGCATTCGTAGCCGATATCGACACTTCAAACAATGCCAGGCGGTTGTACTTCAGAGAAACGAGCGACGAATGACGTGGCAGATGGCAGCGGGTTCTTGGCTACCTGGGTGTTTATAGCCACATGGAAAAACGTCACTTACTACAGCGGAGACTCGACTTCACCGGTAAGGGCAGCTGCGAATGACAACACTTTGTCTCCGTAGAACAGCGGTTGCCAATCTTGTTTCTACCCGCGAACCCCCGGTGTCTCAGACGATCGTCAGGGTACCCCATCATTTTAATAATAGATTAAAAAACACTCTGGATGGTGCCTCGTGTTTCCTTTCACAATTTCTTCATCAACAAACACTGCGTTGAGATGATCAGACATGTTGGAGTTTCCGTAGTTGACGTTGTCCTCCCACAACTCCAGTTTCACGATCAATATTCGTACTTTAAGGTGGCTGCATCGGCTATTGTATGCTTCTTTTGAATTAATGAATGATTCATTTATAATATAAGTTTTTTGAAGAGAAGCTAACCATTTTTTCTCAGAGTTTGCCTCAGATACTAAACAATACTCTAGACCAAAAAGAATTGATTTTTATGTTGCTTAGAGATATTTAAATATGCTTAAAGACAATAAAAAAATGTGTCCAAAATCACCTTAAAATGGCATTTTATTTCATTTTGAGAAACTCACCAAAAGAAAAATGTGTATGGTTGTAAGAACAAACATGTTATTGACATTCATTGACATTGTTTGTAAACAAATGCATATTAAATTTGATACAGTTTCATAAACATTTTGCTACAATGCTGAAAGACAGCAAACATCCGTACTGCATTTTTTGCACGACCCCTTCACCAAACATAAAACCATCCCGTGCAATTTTGGGTAAACACAAGTCGAGTTCATATGCCAAGTTATGACTTTGTAAGTATTGTAGTTGAAAAAAAAAAAAATTACATCAAGTAATGCTTCCTGGTTGTTACCAATAATACAACTATCACCAGATGCTTGTTTTTTGCTTAGAAATGTGACTTATTTACTGGCTTATTTGAAAACAATTTGACTGACACTTCTATTACTGAGATTTCCCCCAAGGTTTTCCCGCCAAGTTGTATCATGATATTGTGTTACGAAGAGCCATGTGTTGAACCTGTTGTGGTAGACAAGATTGATTGACACCTGCTGGGGTCAGTCACGTGTCATTGCAAATGGCGGATGAGGTCAGGCATTATGGCGAATAAACAAAACTACGGCCAGTATTTGGTGATTTGACAGCATGATGTATTTAGGTAATTATAATACAACAGCATGGTGGCATGGAAATAACCAGACTATTATGATCTGCATTCATGGTGAATGAATTTATGTTTGAACTGGGCTGACGCACACGTGATCGTCACTATGGAAACATCCTCAGTTTCCAAGAATCTGAAGGGACTCTCCACAGACACACTAAAAAAACTTGTTTTTTTGAAGGACTGATTGGTGACATATGGTGATAGTGCCTTGGCTTTTTTAATACTACACATGTTCATACTGACACCTACTAATGTTCTATGAAGAACAAATAAAGAAATTAACTGACATGATAGCCGGTGCAGCTACCTTAAGTAATTAAGCTAGTTTCATGACTTCACTTTTTCTATAGTTATCGCCGAATTTTCGAAACTTTTCCTTATAGACTTGATTAAAACAATTCGGCGATATCATCGTTTAGCCATTCCTCTTTAATTCCATATTATCCATGAGAATCAGTAGAACGCGGTGTGGAAGAGCTGCATCACTTTGTCCGCAAAAAACTCTTGGCATAAGCTGAGTCGAGTATTGAGAGCACTTGATTTTGAGATATTTACCATCTTAACAACAAAATGAAGATATACACTTAATTATGACGGGACTACCTCTGATGCGAGAGCGTATCGATGAATCATGCAATGGATATTAAGGAATGGTGAAACATACCACCTCCTTCATTCACTCGGGAACAATGGCTAAACATGACCAATGTGAGATTGCAAATGGTCTTCAGTAGTAAACGGAACTGCTTGTGTGTCTAGTGATTTAAAAATGGTATATGTGTTTCACTTATGTCAGTAAATAACGAATGTACTATTTTGAAATACAAAATAAATTGTCAAAGCATTATTAACAACCGTAAAAATACTGAAATGGCCATTGTTGGTTTATATCTTGGCTTGGCTTCGTTTTTTAAAGTTCTGTTTTTACACGTATATCAATTGATCACTTCTAAAACACTTAAGACAATAAAAATACAGTTTACAGGTAGGGATGTTCAACGCCGTGGTAAATGGACTTCGCTCAACATCTACGAAGGGGGTCTATTTACAATATCACACAGGCGTTCAGTCCACGCACGCGCGCGCAAATTATCCTCTAATAATCCCTCGGCCTGTACTCGGTCCGCGGTTGACATCATTGTTGTCTATGCATGCGAATGCGACTTTGTGGGCATGGTACGTTGTGTGCGTGTTTGCGTGTGTGTGTGTGTGTGTGTGTGTGTGTGTGTGTGTGAGTGTGTGTGAGTGAGTGTGTGTGTGTGCGTGCGTGCGTGCGTGCGTGCGTGCGTGCGTGCGTGCGTGCGTGCGTGCGTGCGTGCGTGCGTGCGTGCGTGCGTGCCCGTGCAAGTATGTGTACCGTACCAATATCTTAGGAAGACGTGATCATTGTGTAATTATTATAATCTGGCATATTCGTTGTTTTATAGACGAACACGTTTCAAGCAGTGCTGGTATCAAACAGCAGCCAATCGTACGTAATCTTCACCTACGGCGACATGACTTGGGGGCGGGATCTCGAGTATGACGTCAATTACGCACTGGTAAATAAGACACATTATTTCGTCGCCTGTACACGTGTGGCCGGATAATTTGGTAAAGTTCAAAACTCGTATATAATTATGTGTTGGTGGGTGATGTTGCATGAATAACCCACTTCACTTACGGAGTGCGTGGGTCGTGGACTGGGCTAAATATTAAACACACTACGGTGCTTGTGACTTTGAGCACTTACGAAACTACGAGTACGTATGTATATGTCATTCCGGTTCAAGGAGCTTTCTCTTTTAGTTCATGACCATAATAAATGTGTTACTTCTTTCTCCGCATGCTTTGTTTGTATATATGGCCCTCCAGGACACCCGGCAAATTTCTTTGAAGACTTTCAGGATATGTTGAAAAATCTGGCAAATACTCATTCAGACTTTTACATTCTTGGTGATTTTAATCTACATTTGAATATACCTTCTACAACTATAACTACGTTTGATGATATTCTGACATTATTTGATTAGAAACAACATGTTACCTTTTCGACACATATACATGGCCATTGGCTTGATCTCTTGATAACCCGTTCAACTTGTAATAACATCCCAGCACCTACTCTTTCAGATGGGTTATCAGACCACTATACTGCCATTGCTAATGTTAACGTTTCTATTACTCCATAAGAGTCTAAATACAATGTGTTTTACAGGATTGACATGACAGCTTTAATGGCTGATATCCTTATATCCGAGCTTATCACAGATCCAAATGAACATCTGTCTGACTTATATAAACAGTACTGTCAAGCACTCTATGCAATATTTAACAAACATGTACATATAAAAACCAAATGTGTGTCAGAAAGGCCACCGGCTCCATAGATGACTTCCGAAATTATACTATCTAAAAGGCGTCGTCGTTATTTTGAGCGTGTATGGCGCAAATCGCGCTCGCCTTTAGACAGGTCGCGCTATACTAAGCAATGTTACCTCTGTAACAGACAAATGGCCAAAGCAAAATAACATTACTATACAAATATGGTCATAAATAAGTCTGATAACCTGCGTCTGTTATGGAACTGTATCAATAACATTCTACACAGAAGGTCTACTCCATCGCTACCTGATCATGTGTCAATTAAATCGTTATGCTTTCCCACGTCATAATTTAAATAATGTCAGTGTGGATTTTCCACAAGTAAATTCTCTACTTGTATCATTTGAACCTGCAACAGTTGATGAAGTTAAGAAAATAATTATGACAATCAATCTTGTGCACTTGATCCATTTCCAACAATACTGCTAAAATCATATCTCGATACACTAAGTGGACCTATAACAAATATTATAAATTAATCACTTTGCTCTGCCTGTTTTCCTGATGATTTCAAATACGCCCATGTCACACCACTTCTTAAGAAGTCATCTCTGCCTAAACAATACCTAAACAGTTATATACCTATTTCTAACCTCCAAAATACTAGAAAAGGTTGTAGCAAGTCGTCTAAGGTCTCACATTAGCACAAATGTGTTAACTAATGTGTCACAATCAGTATATAGACACTTTCATTCAACAAAGACTGCCTTCTTAATGGTCCATAGTGACATTAACTTGAACAATAATAATAGTAAAGTGACTGCACTTACCTTACCAGATCTCTCTGCTGCTTTTGACACGATTGACCACAGCATTCTCATTGAACGCTTATTAAAATGGTCCGGCATATATGGCACAGCTCTAAGCTTGTCAAACTATAGAGATTGGGAACTACTTTTCAGGTGCACTGCCGGTTGTACTTGGTGTTCCTCAGGTTTCTGTTGTTGGGCCTTTGCTTTTTACTCTTTACACCACGCCACTAAGCTCTGTTATACAAAGACATAATTTGGATCATCATCTTTATGCTGATGATACTCAGATCTACATTTCGTTGGCTACCCCGGATAGAAATCGCTCCCTTAACCAACTTAGTGATTGCTTTCAAGATATCTTCCACTGGATGACTGACAGCAAGTTGAAGTTATATGCAAATAAAACTGAATATATCATTATTGGTACTCCAATGCAGCGTAATAAACTGGATGGTTTTTCCCTACGGGTATTTTGAATCAGTATATCACGCCAGCAACCTCGGTGCGGAATCTAGGAGTGATCTTTGATAGTAACTTCAATTTCCGACAACACATATCTCAAACATGTCGCTGCTGTTTTTATCATATTTGTGATCTTCGCTGTATTCGCCGGTATATGTATTTTCTGTTACTAAAACAACGCTTGTTAGCAGCAGACTTGACTATTGCAATTCCCTGCTTGATTATATCCCTAGCAAGGATGTCACACAACTTCAGCGTATCCAAACTTGTCTAGCAAGAGTAGTTACAAGATCTCCTCGTTTTTCTCGCTCTGTACCACTTTTGAAGTCTTTGCATTGTCTTCCTGTACAATATCGTATACTATTTAAGATCTGTACCATTACATACCAGGCACTGTCTAGTAAGCAACCATCTTATATTACAACTTTAGTCTTGCTTATCCACCGTAGCGTAGGCGTAGTTCCCTTGCGCCTTGACCCATCTGTTGACAACTGGAATACTGCTTATGGATTTTGAGATTGACCAATCCTTTTGTTTTGCGCCTCTGAGCTTGGTTGCCAAGGATTTAGGCGCAATAGAAGTTATCTTATTATTACTATTATTAGTATTATTAAGTCAGCCAATAGTACCATTACGTATTCTAATTATGCGTCATGCACAAAGACCGTATATCAATACAAGACGGTGCAGCGCGCACTATTTACATTGTTCGAGAAAAGTACGTTAGCAGTTCGTCCGCCATTCTGGAGGTGCGCTACGCCAGACCACATGCGCGCAGAAAATACAGTTGTTTGCATTGATCATTGATAAACGTTTCAAAAATAACCTCAATATTTTAAGTATATAAAAAGTGGTATAACCTAACTATTATGTTGATGAAACACGACGAAGTTTATATGGCTCAATAAATGATTGCAACGTTTCTACGTGATTTGTTTGCAAAGTTCGTTATTTTGAATTGTGATAGGTAAAAAAACGACAACGACTACTTTAAGATCTTTCATTTTATATGACGCATCACAGCTTATTGATTATTCTGATGAAATGAGGTGACAGAATAAATACGTTAACATCGCGCCCTGCCGGTCCCGCAGGTGCACGCGCTTGCCTCCCGGATGGCGTTAAAAACCTTCAGTGCAGACTGCCGCAAAGCAATTATATACCAAGCATAGTCACTGTGCGCAGTAACAATGGGGCGACCATTGATTACTACGTGCGTGGCCCCGTCAGGCGTCGTTGAGCTAACCGCGTTGTGGCACCCATGTAAACAGATAGGAAAACGGTTAATGCGTTACGTATTTGAGGCAACAGTCACCACTCATATGCATGTTTCACTATCCCAATGAATCAGCGAGGTGACGTGATGTGCCAGTGTCAGACTAATGGAGTTTAATAGCAACATCGATCAATGGAATTATCATCAGCGCCGGGACACTGCCAATGAATCAAATCAGATGCTTCATTGCTTGTTGTTGTCATGTTGACATTGTCAGTCTATGTTGTTCTTCTGGTGAACACAAGGTAAGTACGCGTATTTAAGTAATGTTGACAGTTCCATCGTGTAATAGCTTAAAGGTCACGAAACTGTTTATTTTATTAAGATATCTTTAATAGATAAAAAGTTATTGTAATTGTAAGACGGCAAAACAGCATAATTTTTGTGTATCTCTTACAATGGAAATATGGACTAATTTTTGTGTTTTATGTGGATAAATATTTGTTTTAAAATGTAAACTTTTTTATTTGTATATATATATTTAAATACTGTTTTCAGGGTTTTCAAACACATCGATTGATTAAATTAATAGACTCAGTCCAGTAGATGGCGCCACCATCCAATTTTAAATGGCGTATCGCCAAGTGACTATGCTTGGTATATAAGTGCTTTGACTGCCATTTTCTCGCTCAATGATGCCTCCAACTAATGGCTCCTTGGTCAAGCAGCAATACGGCCGGAAAAGCGACGAAGTTATTTATGTGTCGTTTACGTCGTATTCGAGCAATAACTTGCACATTCAATTAATAACAATATTGATTACTCGACTTTGTACGCCATTGATCGAATATGACGTAAACGGACGTTTAATAATTTTAATAATGCTTTCTCGCCAGCATGCCATTGATGCAAGACGCACAGCATTCGATTGTGTATAGCCAAGATGGCGGATCACCGTGACGTCCGGACACCAAATAAGGGCAACGTATGACTAATGGACTCAATTGCAATCAAACGAAGGAAATAATCCACTATTTTTCAACTGTGCATCTTTGGCCTTGCACAATACTCTCAGGCTTTAACAATGCATGGTGTTATCCATCAAAATACCGCTGCATTGTTTGAGTCCCACAGTAGCCAATGCACAGCATTCGATTGTGTATAACCAAGATGGCGGATCACCTTGACAAGCATACACCAACTAAAGGCAATGACGTACAACTAATCTTCCCAATTCGCGTCATTTCCAGTTCTAAATGTCGAAGGTCGACGAGAGGTTTAATTCATCGTCCATATAGTCAGGTTTGTTATGTATTTTCGTTCATTTTTTGGAGATTTGCAAACTTATACAATTTTGGAAACGTTATGATATAGTGAATCTGAAAACCAATGTTTAATTTTTTTACAGGTATACATGGCGGCCATCTTGGATTCTTAAAATGGTGGACACTTAAAACCATATTTCTCAATATCTCAGCTGCTAAACCACCCAGCCTTTGATTTTGGTGGTTAAACCTACGTAATTAGAGGCAAGGAATCCAACACGATCAACAACAGCCACCTAAGCATAATGAAGTTACTAGTTTATGACAGATATACATGTCATAACTGAATAATATACATGTAGCATAGCGTATAAACACATGTGTACATTGGAAACAAGTATGTGCCTGTATTTTCATTTATTAACATCTTAAAACTATCATACCAGCATCACTACACAGTTGTTTGTATCCCACATGTATGTCCGGTTTGCTATAATATTGTTGTGACCCCGTATTCTGCACATTAGTCACCACTACTGTCGTCGGCTACACGATTTTTAAAGTGTGAATCATCGTCATTCTCACACTGTGTGATATACAAGCAGAGGCCTGTGCACGGCAAGTCCTTGTATTTGCAGGAACACATCCGTGATGGACAATCTCCTTTGCATTGGCATCGTACCATCTCAATGATGGCCTTGGGTGCTGGAAGGATACCAGTTGTGGTTGGTGTCAGCTGTCCATCAGCAGTCTTGTGGTAGCCATTCTGCAGTGGGTCCAAAACACCTGCTGAGCAGTGCTGGCCTGGCCCCACGCTCTAGCCTGCAAGTGTACTCTCAATATGTGCTGGTTGAGCCCCCCAATTGTAGTTGGTAGCTTGTCACTCTCGCCGTGTGTTTACAGAAGAGGTGCCATCGCAGTTCTGGAATGCGATTGAACTTGACACCCTTGGAACAATATGCAGCGCATACGAATTTAGCCAAGGTAGACTTCTGAACCATGTAACCTTGCCCATTCTTGCAAACTTCCCTGTATTGTCGGCCCCAGAGAAGGCATCAGATGAACAGGATCGTCTCCACTCGATGCAGTACATCCGCAGATCTGAACATGGCATTCTCGGATCTCTGTGCCTCCCACTCTTGGAACTTCTTCACAACATCATCGTCGGCCAAGACTTGGAGTAAATTGGTGTTCGCACGTTTCACAGATTCAGCCTTTGTGTGTTTGGTCACCTCTGAGCAGGCATTTTCAATCTCGGTTGTTGCCTCCAGACACACGTCGTTCAAGTGTGGGTTGTCCTTGAAGAATTCCTCCAGGGCCATCTCATACAGTGCCACATGTGAGTATATGTGGGCAGACAGAGAGCGCTTGTAGTGTGCACACTTCAGGATCTGTCTGGTTATCGCAGAACCGTACACATCAGCTGCTATCCAGGCTTCGTCTTTTACAGAGTTTTCAATGGAGGTCCCCGGGCCTCTTAGGGAAGCCATGACGACATGCAGCTTACGCAGTCTGGGAAAAACTGTCATAAACTAGTAATTTCATTATGCTTAGGTGACTGTAATTGATCCTATTGGATTCCTTGCCCCTCAATGTGTAGGCTTAACCACCAAAATCAAAAGGCTGTGTGGTTTAGCAGTTGAGATATTGAGAAATACAGGTTTTCGAATATGACCAATTAATAATATGTAATGTAGTCTAATTGCATATTAGTGTCACTGATACTGTTTCATCCAGCTTAACTCTTCCACATAAATATGATATCCCCAGTGAATTGTGGTTACGTGTTTTGTTGACATTTTAAAACAAATTCATCCGTCAAGGGGTAGACCTCTCGAATACTAGATATCTTATAACTAACATATCTTACTACTCCGCTTATCATTTAACTGTCATTTGTTTCTGGTCGATGTTTAAATTACTTCCAAATGCTGCATGTTGGTGTTAATTCCTCGTGAACTATGAAATATGAAATGCAATGGAGACTAGTAAAGCTGATAAGTTGCTTTGTAGTCGTACGTACACACGTAACTATATCATATTTCTAATATTACTCTGTCTATGTTGTATACAGGCAGTGGCAAACTCAAACGACGGAAAAAACTACGTCCTCGTTCCTGGCTCAGGGACGAAGGCCATTGTTAACGTATCAACAACGACAAATGATGGGGTAACTGGACGCTGGCACTTCCGGGTTGATTGTGAGAATGCTACTCACTGCTTAGGTCTGTTTCTTTAATTTGTACTTTTCTCGGGCATTGGTATTTACGAGCATATACATATCCGAATATTTGGCCTATGCTTACGCTGTTTTGATTTGCTAAACCACGACGGTGTCACTAGTTTCCGCATTTTGATTGGAGGTTGTTTGTTCCTGGTTTGTTATGGTAATTAATATAGTGCTCCTAAGACTAAATTTATCTTTAACCGCAACACTCTTTGAAGTTCTGCGCGATCGCAATATCCCCACATTCAAGATGCTAAAATCAGCGATCTGTCTGTCAGTCATTACCTCGCTCGCTCATTCATTTAAGAAGCTCAGTGGCAGGCGTTCGCGCATTACTCAACAAACTCACCCTTAAGAAGGCCCAGATGGAATCAACAACCACATTCTAAGGAACATGGCCGAAGTCATAGCACCTATGCTCCCAAGAATATTCCAACTGTCCATGAGGATGTGCTCCCACAAGACTGGAAGATTGCTAACATAATCCCAGTCTTCAAGAAGAAGGGTTTCAGAGCAGAGCCACCAAACCCTACAATGAATCGAATGTTTTCTGGAGGGAAGACCTCAAAGAGTTGTGCTCAGTGGGTTAATCTCTACAGCCTGTCCTGCTACATCTCCCGTCCCACAAGGTTCAGTCCATGGGCCAAATTTGTTCCTCATCTTCATCAACGACCTTCCTGACATGATTTCCAAAGATACCCACATCCGACTGTATGCTGATGACACAATTATATACAGAACCATTGAAGACAGAAACGACGACACTCAATTAAACAAAGACCTCAGCATCCTCTCTGACTGGAAATCCATATGGAGGATGGAGTTCAATGCCATTAAATGTGAAACTTTCACAATCACCAGAAAAAGGACCACCATCCACAATGACTACCACCTACACGGACGGACGCTACAACAAACAACTAAAACTAAATACCTAGGCCTGACGCTCTAACGGGACCTAAGATGGAACCAACATGTAAACAAGATCACCAGCAAAGCAATTAGCGTCCTTGGGTTCCCGCGGAGAAACCTGTGCATCGTCAACCGTGCAATCAAAGAGTTGGCCTACATCAGCTTGATCCATATATGAATATGCTCAGGCAATATGGGATCCTATCATCAAACATCTGATCCATCAACTAGAGGCTGTCCAGAGAAGAGCTGCCAGATACATAACAAACTGCTACATCTGGCAAAAATGCGTTACGAAAATGATTGCAAATCTTCATTGGCCATCACTCGAAGACAGACTCCAACTTCTAACCAACGGAATCAATGGGGAAACTGATTTGGACATCGACATCAACCAACCGACAAAGCAGTACTCACACAGCACCAGGGGAAACAAACACAAATTCACGCAGCCATTCTCCAGATCATGAGTACACTTTTTGTTGGCCCCGCACATGTAGTCAGTGGAACGAGAGTCACTCTAACTTAATGAAATGAAATGTTCTACCAAAACCATGAAATAGTCAGGTTCACAATGTTAACATTTGTATTTTCGTTCATTTTTTGGAGATTTGCAAACATACATTTTTTCGAAACGTTGTGATATAGTGAATCTGAAAACCAATATTTACATTTTTTTGTAATGTAGATATGGCGGCCATCTTTGATTATGATTATGTGATTGTAATTGATCCTGTTGGATTCATTGTCCCTCAATATGTAGGCTTAGCCATCAAAATCAAAAGGCCGGGTGGTCTAGCAGCTGAGATATTTAGAAATATAGGTTTTTAGTCTCCACCATTGCATAGTGGAGATAGCCGCCATGTATACCTTAAAAACGTAAACATAGGTTTTCAGATTCACTATATCATAACGTTTCCAAAATGTATAGGTTTTCAAATCTCGAAACAAATGAACGAAAATACAAATGTTAATGTTGTGAAACTGACTAAACAGGACATGCCCAAAGCAAGACAAACACGACTGGCTGAAGCCATACTTTAGGACGTTGTGCCAGAAGCACACACACCATCGCAGTAACAGTGCAGGAGCTTAGGTCTAACATGTTTTCGGCTTTGGGGACATTGATAGTTTCACCTCAATTGGAACTCTCCTGGAATGTTCACTTATTGTTGTTTTACTTAGTAGTATGAAACTGGCGAAAATTTAACAGTTGTGCGAGCTATGTTACTATAGTTTTTCTTACCAAGTCAGACAAGAACCTATGTTGTTGTGGTGACATTACTCACTGTTAAATACTATTAAATCGTACAATAGTTTAGTGATCGTTACATATATTTTAATCTTGCAGACGAATGCACGAGCAACCCGTGTCAGAATGGCGGAACATGCGTAGATGGACTCCTTGAGTACACGTGTTCTTGTGCAGCAGGTTTTACGGGAGACAATTGTGAAACAAGTAAGCCATTTATACCTTCAGTCGATGGCAACCATAATTCCTAATACTAGATTTACATATTATGTTTGTGTTTATTTTTAATAATTGTGCATTCGGGAATTTAGTCGCTCAAGAAAAACGTTTGCCTTCAAATTTAACATCATATAAAATTAAAGGTTATATTTTCAGTTATCGGTCGTTGACTCCATGAGTCATTATTTTAATGTACCATTATTACATACCTATACGTAGAACTGTCAGAAGCAATATCAGCTTGAGTGTCTGTAGCCGTAGCAGAATCATAACCAAGGGCCAGAGTAGACCTTGTGACAGACACTGTAGTTAAAGTAATGGGTCCTGACATGGGAGGATCTAGTACAGGTACAAATAACAAAGAGGATGGCGACAGCCGGAGCAGTTCAGTAATTTAACAGTTAGTCAGGAAGGGAAACCAGACAAGGCTTTGGCCAATAATGATTTCAGATACATTGTCAGTATTGGGAAGGACGGGCAGATATAAATAAACTGCAAGCGGATGACGATCAACGCAAACGTTGAGCTGCCGTGTGTAGAGGAGTGTGTGACATTGGTAGAGGATTTTTTGGGGAAGGAGAATTATCTTATGTACATAACGTATAGACTACACCTTAGAAAAAGAAAGGGCAGCACTTTTCGCAGAAGTACGGCTGCGAACGGTTGACAATGGATAATACAAACAACTGTTTAAAGTAAGTGAGCAGAAGGGGATTAGTAGAGTGGCTTGATATTTGAGGAAAAGAAGTCAGCAGCACAAATAAATAAGAAAAGATCTGTCTGAAAATTCCTTTGTTCAAAGATTTTATGTTTCTTTTAACTCATCCTTCAAAATTGGATAAAAAGTGGTCAACCAGATATTACACATAGCTAATTAATCCTCTTCGTCATAAGGCATAAACATGGAAGCTCCACGTATTTCGATCAGCATCTTGTTTATTGTTCTTCCTCCACGCCACTTTTTGAACGCTTTTTATTGGCCCATCATTTGTTCTGTTACCTTCAGGTGCCCATTTCATTGCTATCTTTGTTATGTTGTCATCGTCCTTTCTCCGATCTCATACATCTGACAATATTCTCATGTGATATTTCGAAAGTGTCTTACTTCGATGACAGAAAGGTATATGAGGTCTAAATATGTCATACGCCGGTATTCTAAGGCATATACCAATGTGGAGAGAACAGAACCTTATTATAAATCCAAGTTGTTATTCTAGAATATTTCGTGGATCGCCATATCAGTTTCAGTTTGAAGAAAGTACATCTGGCCTTCTTCGTGCGATCTTTGATGTCTACAGCGGCCCATCCATCTTTGCATGCTTCCCATGTAGACAAAGTTTCTGATTTGCAAATATGCATAATCGAGATACAGGATGTAAATGTTTTAGCCCCATCAAATCAGATTTCATTCTTGTGTTTCGTCTTTCTAATTTGATGCTGCTGTCCACGAGTGTGTGTCTTTGTCTGCATGTCATGTTGCGTGTAATAAAAGATGGTTAACAATCAGTGAAGTAGACGTCCCCAAGCAAAGAAAATGTTATGGTTATTCCGCTTGTTGTTCCTTCTGTTGTTTGCGTCATAATCCATTTTATGACAAGGTTTAGTAAGATTGCTATATCCACAATAAGTGACGGAACTCCGGGTTTATCCTCCAGAGGCTGTACATATGGGTGTAATCATAAGTTTTTTTAAGTCTACTTAGTTTACACACAGTTGTCTGTACTATATTCACTGGACGTTGATATTCATGAGATTAAACATGTGACAGGTGCACTGTATTCTTTTTGGGAACCATTTTGACTGTTCTTATCAGTAGTAGTAGTTGGCCAAACAATTATAATACAAATAACGGCGAATACAAAAAATGGCGGCACTTGCGAAGACGGCATCAACCAATACATCTGCGTCTGTGCTGCGGGTTACCAGGGTGATAATTGCGAAACAGGTCAGAGTTGTACACGTTTTATTGATGAGCACAGTAATTATCAATGCCTTTGTGTAATTATTTAGGTAATACTGGAACTATTAGGAAGCAAATCTAAAAATGACAATGAATGCGAGTCATTGACCTTAGAGATAAGTAGCGTCAGCACCATGAGCAGTTTCATGGAACGAGGATCACTTCCGCCCTGGGTCTGTCGTGTGTTTCTTCTAGATGTCGAGTCTCTACAGGCGGTGGTAGTCAATTCCAATTAGAGCGATTTTTGTTTAATGCTTTCCGTCGACGTTTACCGTTAATGTGTACTAGGCCCTTTAGTGGCCAAGGTTCCGGTATTCTGTTTGTTCTGAGACATTCCTTGTTCCAGCTTTCCTTGATTATTGTATCTAAATTCTAAAAACATATGGGTGTTATCATAGGTTTTCTTAAGTCTACTTAGTTTACACACAGTTGTCTGTGCTACTATATGCACTGGACGTTGATATTCATGAGATTGAACATGTGGTAGGTGCACTGTATTCTTTTTTGGGAACCACCTTTGACTGTTCTTATCAGTAGTAGTAGTTGACCAAACAATTATAATACAAATGACGGTATGGAAATGTTGACGTTGGTTTATGAGATTCAATATGTTTTCAGACGTGGACGAGTGTAGCAGCAACCCGTGTCAAAATGGCGGCACTTGCGAAGACGGCATCAACCAATACAGCTGCGTCTGTGCTGCCGGTTACCAGGGTGTTAATTGCCAAACAGGTCAGAGTTGTACATGTTTTGTTTATAAGAACAGTAATTCTCAATGCCTTCGTGTAATTGTTTACGTAATACTGGAACTATTAGGAAGCAAATCTATAAATGACAACGAATGCGAATCATTGACATTAGAGATAAGTAGCGTCAGCACCATGAGCAGTTTCATGGAACGAGGATCACTTCCAACTATGGTCTGTCGTGTGGTTCTTTTAGATGTCGAGTTTTTACAGGCGGTGGTAATCAATTCCAATTAGAGCGATTTTTGTTTAATGCTTTCCGTCGACGTTTACCGTTAATATGTACTAGGCCCTTTAGTGGCCACGGTTCCGGTATTCTGTTTGTTGTGAGACATTCCTTGTTCCCGCTTTCCTTGATTATTGTATCTAAAATCTAAAAACATATGGGTGTTATCATAGGTTTTCTTAAGTCTACTTAGTTTACACACAGTTGTCTTTGCTACTATATGCACTGGACGTTGATATTCATGAGATTGACCATGTGGCAGGTTCACTGTATTCTTTTTTGGGAACCACCTTTGTAGTAGTAGTTGTTGGCCAAACAGTTCTAGTACAAATAACGGTACGGAAATGTTGACGTTGGTTTATGAGATTCAATATGTTTTCAGATGTGGACGAGTGTAGCAGCAACGCGTGTCAAAATGGCGGCACTTGCGAAGATGGCATCAACCAATACAACTGCGTCTGTGCTGCGGGTTACCAGGGTGATAATTGCGAAACAGGTCAGAGTTGTACACGTTTTATTTATGAGCACAGTAATTCTCAATGCCTTTATGTTATTATTTAGGTAATATTGGAACTATTAGGAAGCAAATCTATGAGAGACAACGAATGCGAGTTATTGACCTTAGAGATAAGTAGCGTCAGCACCATGAGCAGTTCCATGGAACGAGGATCACTTCCGCCCACGGTCTGTCATGTGGTTCTTCTAGATGTCGATTTTGTACAGGCGGTGCTAATCAATTCCAATTAGAGCGATTTGTGTTTACCGCTTTCCGTCGACGTTTACCGTTAAGATGTACTAGGCCCATTGGAGGCCACGGTTCCGGTATTCTGTTTGTTCTGAGACATTCCTCTTTCCAGCTTTCCTTGATTATTGTATCTAAAATCTGTTGTAGATCTACTTCATTTGTTTTCAGCGATCAGTACTGTGTTGTCTGCATACCTTAGATGATTCATGCTGTATCCTTCTACTTTTATATTTGTTAACATGTATATTGCATTACCTTTGCTTGTGCCCCCGTCCACACTGTTCCTCAACAATTTCCGGGTTAATGACGTTTCTCATCATGTCCATTATAATCGAGTATAGATGGTTCTTGAATTTGTTTATGAATTATGTTGCTATGTAAACACCAAATATGCTACAACACTCAATAATTTCAATTGTAATATCATCAGGTCCAGCAAATTTCCTTTTTTCAAAGATTTTATGTTTCTTTTAACTCATCCTTCAAAATTGGATAAAAAGTGGTCAACCAGATATTACACATAGCTAATTAATCCTCTTCTTCATAAGGCATAAACATGGCAGCTCCACGTATTTCGATCAGCATCTTGTTTATTGTTCTTCCTCCACGCCACTTTCTGAACGCTTTTTGTTGGCCCATCACTTGTTCTGTTACCTTCAGATGCCCATTTCATTGCTATCTTTGTTATGTTGTCGTCGTCCTTTCTCCGATCTCATACATCTGACATCTTTTGTTGGCAGAATATTCTGATGTGATATTTCGAAAGTATCTTACTTCGATGACAGAAAGGTATATAAGGTGTAAATGTGTTATACGCCGGTATTCTAAGGCATATACCAATGTGGAGAGAACAGAAACTTAGTATAAATCCAAGTTGTTATTCTAGAATATGTAGTGGATCGCCATATCAATTTCATTCTAAAGAAAGTACATATGGCCTTCTTCGTGCGATCTTTGATGTCTACAGCGGCCCAACCATCTTTGCATGATTCCTGTGTAGACGAAGTTACTGATTTGCATATATGCATAATCGAGATACCGGATGTATATGTTTTAGCCCCATCAAATCGGAATTCATTCTTGTGTTTCGTCCTAATTTTGTACTGCTGTCCACGAGTGTGTGTCTTTGTCTGCATGTCATGTTGCGTGTTATACAACATGGTTAACAATCAGCGAAGTAGACGTCACTAGGCAAAGACAATATTATGGTTATTCCGCTTGTTGTTCCTTCTGCAGTTTGCTTCATAAACCATTTGATGACAAGGTTTAATAAGATTACTATATTCACAATATGTGACGGACCTCCGGGTGTATCCTCCAGAGGCTGTACATATGGGTGTTAACATAGGTTGTTTTAAGTCTACTAAGTTTGCACACAGTTGTCTGTGCTAATATATGCACTGGGCTGTAATATTCCTGATATATAACATGTGGCAGGTGCACTGTATTCTTTTTTGGGAACAACCTTTGACTGTTCTTATCAGTAGTAGTTGTTGGCCAAACAGTTCTAATACAAATAACGGAACGGAAATGTTGACGTTGGTTTATGAGATTCAATATGTTTTCAGACGTGGACGAGTGTAGTAGCAACCCGTGTCAAAATGGCGGCACTTGTGAAGACGGCATCAACCAATACAACTGCGTCTGTGCTGCGGGTTACCAGGGTGATAATTGCGAAACAGGTCAGAGTTGTACACGTTTTATTTATGAGCACAATAATTCACAATGCCTTCTTGTAATTGTTTAGGTAATACTGGAACTATTAGGAACCAAATCTATGAGAGACAACGGATGCGAGTCATTGACCTTAAAGATAAAAAGCGACCATGAGCAGTTTCATGGAACGAGGATCATTTCCGCACTGGGTCTGTCGTGTGTTTCTTCTAGATGTCGAGTCTCTACCGGCGGTGGTAGTCAATTCCAGTTAGAGCGATTTTTGTTTAATGCTTTCCGTCGACGTTTACCGTTAATGTTTTCCTTTAGTGGCCACGGTTCCGGTATTCTGTTTGTTTTGAGACATTCCTTGTTCCCGCTTTCCTTGATTATTGTATCTAAAATCTAAAAACATATGGGTGTTATCATAGGTTTTCTTAAGTCTACTTAGTTTACACACAGTTGTCTGTGCTACTATATGCACTGGACGTTGATATTCATGAGATTGAACATGAGGCAGGTTCACTGTATTCTTTTTTGGGAACCACCTTTGTAGTAGTAGTTGTTGGGCAAACAGTTCTAGTACAAATAACGGTACGGAAATGTTGATGTTGGTTTATGAGATTCAATATGTTTTCAGACTTGGACGAGTGTAGCAGCAACGCGTGTCAAAATGGCGGCACTTGCGAAGACGGCATCAACCAATACAACTGCGTCTGTGCTGCGGGTTACCAGGGTGATAATTGCGAAACAGGTCAGAGTTGTACACGTTTTATTTATGAGCACAATAATTCACAATGCCTTCTTGTAATTGTTTAGGTAATACTGGAACTATTAGGAAGCAAATCTATGAGAGACAACGGATGCGAGTCATTGACCTTAAAGATAAAAAGCGACCATGAGCAGTTTCACGGAACGAGGATCACTTCCGCACTGGGTCTGTCGTGTGTTTCTTCTAGATGTCGAGTCTCTACCGGCGGTGGTAGTCAATTCCAATTAGAGCGATTTTTGTTTAATGCTTTCCGTCGACGTTTACCGTTAATGTTTTCCTTTAGTGGCCACGGTTCCGGTATTCTGTTTGTTTTGAGACATTCCTTGTTCCCGCTTTCCTTGATTATTGTATCTAAAATCTAAAAACATATGGGTGTTATCATAGGTTTTCTTAAGTCTACTTAGTTTACACACAGTTGTCTCTGCTACTATATGCACTGGACTTGATATTCATGAGATTGAACATGTGGCAGGTTCACTGTATTCTTTTTTGGGAACCACCTTTGTAGTAGTAGTTGTTGGCCAAACAGTTCTAGTACAAATAACGGTACCGAAATGTTGATGTTGGTTTATGAGATTCAATATGTTTTCAGACTTGGACGAGTGTAGCAGCAACCCGTGTCAAAATGGCGGCACTTGCGAAGACGGCATCAACCAATACAACTGCGTCTGTGCTGCGGGTTACCAGGGTGATAATTGCGAAACAGGTCAGAGTTGTACACGTTTTATTGATGAGCTCAGTAATTCTCAATGCCTTCGTGTTATTATTTAGGTAATATTGGAACTATTAGGAAGCAAATCTAAAAATGACAACGAATGCGAGTCAATAACCTTAGAGATAAGTAGCGTCAGCACCATGAGCAGTTTCATGGAACGAGGATCACTTCCGCCCACGGTCTGTCGTGTGGTTCTTCTAGATGTCGAATTTGTACAGGCGGTGCTAATCAATTCCAATTAGAGCGATTTGTGTTGACCGCCGCTTTCCGTCGACGTTTACCGATATGGTGTACTAGGCCCATTGGAGGCCACGGTTCCGGTATTCTGTTTGTTCTGAGACATTCCTTTTTCCAGCTTTCCTTGATCATTGTATCTAAAATAGGTTGTAGATCTATTTCATTTTCAGCAATCACTGCTGTGTTGTCTGCATACCTTAGAAGATTCATGGTATATCCTTCTACTTTTATATTTGTTAACATGTATATTGCATAACCTTTGCCTGTGCCCCCTCCACACTGTTCCTCGGCAATGTCCGGGTTAATTTTATTTATCATCCTATCGATTATAATCTTAAGCAGCATCTTGATGAAGTGACTCATTATACTTATTGTAATATGTAGGTCACATTCAGTCGCATCTGTTTTATTTGGTAATGCAATATAGATGGTTCTTAATTTTATTTAAGAATTATGTTTCTATGTAAACAACAAATACGCTAAAACAGTCAATAATTCCAATTGTACTATCATCAGGTCCAGCAAAGTTCCCTTTTTCAAAGATCTTATGGTGTTTTTTAGACTTAGTCTTCAATATTGGAGTGCCATCAAAGTTCTTCCTGGTTGATTGTTTTGGCCCCCTTAAATAACATTACGAACTTTTGTTATTGATCCAACCGCGGATGTTACTTCGGCTGTTTACACAAGACATACTTGGATAGTAAAGAACTGGGTTCGCGATGTGCTAAATCAGTTGAGAAAACAACGTTTGCTGTTGGTAAATGTTTTGTTACAGAAAAAGCAGTATTATCTCAACTGAATATTGTATGTTGCAGAAGGGTACGACTGTGGAGCACACTCGCCCTGTACGGCCGCCAACAGAGCCTTGAGGAAGTACTTCTTCGTTCACTCTGACCCCACGAAGTACGTGCGATGTAGCCGCTATGGTCGGTGCTGGGTACGACCATGCGCCCAAGGCACCGTCTTTAACATATTGGCCGGTATGTGCGCGTGGACTCGTGGCTGAGCACGCCAAGCGTGTGAGAAGACACGGGCCCACGCGGCAGGCGTCTCGTTTCCTTGTCTCTATAAAGAACCGTCGTCGTCATTATCTTCAGTTAATCAATTCTTCTGTAGTCGATTTGAGTTTGTGTACTTTCGAAGTTTTACTGTATAATCAAGAAAATTAGACAAGACAAATAAAAACGAGTTTGTTGTAAGCAAAGTAAGTGTTTGTTACTCTGAGACGCCGTGCTTCGTGGGAAGTAGCCGACTTTATCTCAGTACTGGTGTGTTACACTTGCTGCAGTGAACGTTAACAATACCTTGGGTCACTAAGAATATTGTGGTCTGTAATCAACTATGAAACACGCGTTGTCGGTATTTATTCCAAGGCGATAGTCAATTGCAAATACCAAGTCCTGACGGCCGTGGCCCTTCATCGTGGGACATGATTTGTTTGTTTTTATACTAACGTAACGTATACTTTTATACTTTTTATACTGTATGCAAATTAACCGTCACATTTGGACACAATGTGACAATGTATTGCATGTCAAATCACTGGCTTGCTTGCTACATTTCATTTGAGAAAATCAACATAAAGGGCACTAGCGTAATGAGTGTTGTCGGCGCCCGGAGGCAAAACATAATTTGACCTTCACCCCTCCGACACATATTTGACATGTTTTCTCTCCGAGCAAACTGAACTGGTCATACAATCGTGCAAACTGAAAATTGTATACGCTATGAATTGTAAACTGTTCGTGGTAAAACAAGTAACGAATCACGAATAATAAACAATGAGGACATTTACAGACACAACTAAGTATGCGCACCAAACCGGCACTTTACACCAAGACTGCTTTTCGTGTTTTCATTCTTGTAAACTTGTCAGTCACTTGCTCGAAGTTTAATTTAATTGGGTATACAACCACTGTTTGCGGAAGCGCACAATTTCGAAAAATTATACATTTGAAGGTGACCTTGTTTGACCTTGGAGTCACGTTTACTGCGCCAATTGGCAGATCTACGACAGGCCTATTTGTGACGTGGACATAGTTTAATGACAATGACTAATCTCTATATTAATGCGTTTTTACCACACAAAAAAACAATTCAGCGATTCCTGCGGATCACAGAGTGTATGTTGATACGGAGAACGCACTGCAGAACTGTTGCGAACTAACCAGTCCCGTGCTACAAACGACGAGGTGGAAGTCGCTGTCTCAATAACAGAATCACACAATGCGACCTGTCGCCGGAGTTAAGAGAGTGGTGTGTGTGTGTGTGTGTGTGTTTGTGTGTGTGTGTGTGTGTGTGTGTGTGTGTGTGTGTGTGTGTGTGTGTGTGTGTGTGTGTGTGTGTGTGTGTGTGTGTGTGTGTGTGTGTGTGTGTGTGTGTGTGTGTGTGTGTGTGTGTGTGTGTGTGTGTGTGTGTGTGTGTGTGTGTGTGTGTGTGTGTGTGTGTGTGTGTGTGTGAACGACTCGTTATATAACGACTGGCTACACAACGACTGGTTACACAACGACTGATTACACAACGATTAATTACACAACGAGTGATTATACAATGAATGGTTACATAATGACTGATTACACAACGACTAAGACTGACTACACAACGATTAATTACACAACGACTGATTACACAATGAATTGTCACACAACGACTGATTACACAATGAATGGTTACACAACGACTGATTACACAACGATTAATTACACAACGACTGATTATACAATGAATGGTTACATAATGACTGATTACACAACAACTAAGACTGACTACACAACGATTAATTACACAACGACTGATTACACAACGAATCGTCACACAACGACTGATTACACAACGACTGATTACACAACGAATGGTTATACAACGACTGATTACATAACGATTAATTACACAACGACTGATTATACAATGAATGGTTACATAATGACTGATTACACAACAACTAAAACTGACTACACAACGACTGGTTACACAACGACTGATTATACAATGAATGGTTACATAATGACTGATTACACAACAACTAAGACTGACTACACAACGATTAATTACACAACGACTGATTACACAACGAATCGTCACACAACGACTGATTATACAACGACTGATTACACAACGAATGGTTATACAACGACTGATTACACAACGATTAATTACACAACGAGTGATTATACAATGAATGGTTACATAATGACTGATTACACAACGACTAAGACTGACTACACAACGATTAATTACACAACGACTGATTACACAATGAATTGTCACACAACGACTGATTACACAATGAATGGTCACACAACGACTGATTACACAACGATTAATTACACAACGACTGATTATACAATGAATGGTTACATAATGACTGATTACACAACAACTAAGACTGACTACACAACGATTAATTACACAACGACTTATTATACAACGAATCGTCACACAACGACTGATTATACAACGACTGATTACACAACGAATGGTTATACAACGACTGATTACACAACGATTAATTACACAACGAGTGATTATACAATGAATGGTTACATAATGACTGATTACACAACAACTAAGACTGACTACACAACGATTAATTACATAACGACTGATTACACAACGAATCGTCACACAACGACTGATTACACAATGAATGGTCACACAACGACTGATTATACAACGACTGATTACACAACGAATGGTTATACAACGACTAATTACACAGCGAATTGTTACACAACGAATGGTTACACAACGACTGATTACACAACGAATGGTTACACAGCGACATATTACATAATAAATGATTACACAACGACTGATTACACGAGTGGTTACACAACGAGTGATTACACAACGACTGATTACACAACAAATGGTTACGCAACGACTGATCACACAACGACTGATTATACATCGAATGGCTACACAACGACTGATTACACAACGAATTGTTACACAACGATTGATCACACAACGACTGATTGCACAACGAATGGTTACATGACGACTGATTACACAACGAATGATGATACAACCAATGGTTATATAATGACTGATTACAAACGACTGGTTACACAACGACTGATTACACAACGAATGGTTAAACAGTGACCGGTTACACCACGTTGCGAACTCATATTTGTGGCATACGGTAAAAGATATTTGCTGAATCTTACAAATCTTCGCAAGAGTCAGTTTGAATTAAAGTCAGACATTCCGAGACAAACAACCCATTGAGTTGATTAATATTAGTTTATTCAGTGCCTGAAATATCATTATACGACGTTTGTATGATATGACAGATTATTATTACAATAAACAGCCTATCACAGTTCTTTAACGTGCTGACAATAACATAAGTAGAATATGAAAGAAATATATTTATATATTGTCATTTCTACATAATTTTGTTATTTGTGCCACCAAAATGCGCAAAATCATTATTATAAGCAATATTCTATCTGACGTGCTTGGTTCACATGCTCACGCTGTTTGTATCATACATTGCTCACAATCTAAGGTACGTTAATTTTTGTACGATGCATTCATGAATGTTGTATGATTTATGTACAATACAAGAAGGTTTCAAGAGCATAAACGTTTATTCCAACGAACGTTGTAACATTTAAAAGACAGAATGGCGAATTTTAATGATAACTGAATTTTGTTGGATAGTTATAAATCGCTAATTTGCTGTAAAAAAATCACGTAAATACGTAGTACACAATAGCACCATATATGGAATGCTCAGTATATCCTACTACAACACACACACACACACACACCCACACACACACACACACACACACACACACACACACACACACAAGCACGTACAGGCCCACGTACAGGCACACAAACACCTGCACACACAAATTAACAGTCGCACACACACCCGCGCACGCGCTCGTCCACACACTCTATAATATGCCATGACACAAAAGTCGTACGGGAAAATGTTTTATTACTAATAAAGGAATATAATTATTTCGTGTGGCACCATAGAGTTGTATAAGAAAACACATAGGCACGTTCTACGACGCTTACGTATAACATTTTTAATTGCTGTTTCAGACTTTCCTGTAAGCGTTTCATGCTATCATGTAATCGGATCTAAACAGTATATCATGTAATCAGTACAGTTACCTGATTTTTTACACTTTGGCCAACGCAATAGTCGCAATTTAACACATCTGATGTGACTAACGTCCGCAATATACAATGGCAAAGCAAACCTAATACAAACTGTCATCCACTAAGTACTTACAAACAATAAAGATAAAAATGCACCGCCAGATAAGGACACTACCAAGACGCTATCAAAACCAGGTAGCTAAGAAATGGTGCCACGCAGGTCAACAATGACTTCGATTCCGGTGACGATGAGGTGTTGAAATATCTTAGATCCGCATCCGACGGAATGACTGAAATAAACGTTACAGCCCTTTAACATGGACAACTATTTAAGCCGTCAAACAAATCAACTCTCAGTGTCTCCAATTACTATATGCTTATAACGACTGTATTGTACTAGCTGAGTTACTCGGCGTTGCCCAGAGAAAAGGTTTTCATATACATCCTCAAATCGGTTGCACTGAAATCTAAACAAGTATTGTTGACATAATTATGAACACTGAAAATAGACCAAACTTCAAATGCCCAACACTTGAGTTCCAGATTCCCCAAACCCCTCCCAAATGTTTCCCGTCTACCCGCATACATAAATCGTAACTGGTCAATGGCCTAGTTGTTAGGACAACCTTTAGCCAGAAACCGCACGCGCTCACCCGTGTAACTGACGTAACCAGCCACGGGCAGCTGGATTACGCGTCCGGGATTTTGTAACGTTAATAACACAAAAACTTATACATTTGTTTGCATACACCCAGTGACACATTTATACATGGAATAAATATATGTACAATTATATATATATATATTAAAGTGGCTGGAACTGCATGGAATTGTTGCAGTGTGTTGTATGCCAGAAGTAGCACGCGCTCACGGGGCTGATGCGGCGAAATGCTAAAAGTGACCAGCGACAGGTAGTCCTGGTGCACGTTAAGCGCTGAGGATTTCCAAACGTAAATAACCTAAAAACTATTGAACATTTCTGCTTACATCCAGTGACATATTTGAAGATGGCATAATTATATTTACGATGATATAGAAAAACATTAAATCCGCGCTGGAACTCTACGTACAGACTCTTGAAATATTGAGCCCCCAATTTCTCTACCCCCGGACGAATTTCGAAAATATATTAATTCACGAACCATCTCAATGGGCCCGATAGAGCACATGCAAAATTTCAGCCCGATACATACAAAACTGACGGAGATGTGGGTGCACATACAAGCAGAGAACGAACTGCTTAATAATATATAGATTGTGGAAATATTGTTGACGTCATCGCTATTGGTCTTCAATATTTTAAGCGACATGTAAATTAATTTCCAGTGAAAAGTTATATTTGAAATGGGATGCTGATGACAATTGTACCAAATTAATACTAAAACAATGTGCTGATTCGTTATGTTCATAGCCTCGTGTTTAAACATATGTTGCGAAGGCAAGGACAAGCGCAAAAGTCTAGCTAGCAGCTAACTCAGCTCGTAGTTTCTGTCAGATGTCGACCGGTGATATGTGTTCCAATATATACACGCATATTGTAGACCTACCGTCGACCTGGCGGAAAGAAAGCCAGAAACCTCGATCTGACTCTGACACCAGTTGCCCGGATGCAGTTCGGTAGATCAATGCTGACTGGTGACTTTCAACGTAGAAGACATGAGTTTGACGCTTGACAACTTGAGCGCTGCATAAGGTAGCCACCAGTATCGTCCCGTTGTAAATACGAACTTCGTCATCACACTGTCCGCTAGAGGGGGACACATGCAGATACCGGTTGAAGCAATATATTGGCTTATTAGGGAAAGGGGTGCTGTTAATGCAATCGCGAAATTTAATATTTTTACATCACCGCAAAGATAATAATCTTACCTACAAAAGTGTCGCTGGATGCACTCAAGAATTGTGTTTACTTGTTGAGTTATTGCCGTTTGAACATTGCGAATTCTTAAACTTGCAATGGGATTTTATATTTTTGGATATCATAGTACAGATAATAATCCCATATACAAGTTTGTCACTGGATGAACCTAGGATTTGTTTTTAGTTCATGAGTCATTGCCGTTTGAACATCTCGAATGCATAGTTCTGCAATAAATACGCGGCAGCGGATATAATGCAACGTTGAGCATTCGCGACGTTCAAACGGTAATAACTCAAAAAGTTAACACAAGTATTGTGTACAAACTTGTAGATAAGAATATTATCTTTACGGTGATATCAGAAAATATTAAGTTCCACGATTGCAATTTCATGTACAGTCTGAAACAACAGGCCTCACCGCCACTCGCCATGCTAAAGGATAGGGCGCACTCGGCGGCCCTGCCTGTGGTGACGTCAACAACATCTGACGGGCTATGACACACAAATGACCACGTTTGAGCGGGCTTAGTGACACGAGTTCGCAATGAAGAACCTTCATATTTTGCACATTTCGTGACGAGAGTATTAAGTGTATGTGTGCGAAGTTTCAATAATGCCACTTAGTCTTTAAATGTAGCTTTTTTCGCAAGCATCTACGAACTGTATAATACCGTATTTCATTGTAGCACTTTGCGGAGATAAACCCGCAATCAGAATACGCCCCTCTCTCCTTCTCTCTCTTTCTCCCTATCTCTCTATCTCCCCCTCTCTTTCTCCCACCCTATCCCCCTTCTCCCCCCCCTTCCCCCCCCCCCCCCCCCCCCCTCTCTCTCTCTCTCTCTTAACATCGGAATAAAGAGCACGTCTTAAATCGTCGCAGGGCCTTTGTGGTATACACACAATGAAATGCTGTGTTGATTATCCAAAAAATGCGGTTCTTCACTGTCGTATTGATTTTGTTTACCCGTCAGTATAAATAGTAAATAGTTTATATGTACGTGTAATATTTACTGGCACTTGTATCTATGTTTAGATAAATAACATATTTTTAACTTAGGCGAATTCATTTCTTGTTGAAATGATTAAAAACACTGAACATTCAACTTATGTAGGGTTGGGACGTACCGCAAACCATAAATATTTACGATGAATTCCAGATAGCGTCCGGAAGTGACACCGAATACGTATCTGCATTCGGTCCCTGCCGGTAGCCAATGGTCTGGCGAAGATATAGAACCACTCGAGCCTCGGAATTTCCAGTCGCATATACTTCCTGGTTGTCGTTGTCCATTTGGATTCCACTCTGTGAAACATAATGACAGTACTATGCCATATACATGTGGGCTCTTGTTCTTGTACCATTCATATGACAATATTGCATTTTGGTCCAATATCTTGCTGTTATGTGCACTGTGACGATCTGTAGATACAACGGCTGACATAAAGAAGCGTTTTATTTTATTTTTAAACATATTCACACTACTAGCACCCACACAATCATCAGATAATCTGTTCCATTCATTCAGAGTCCTTTGTGAAAATGAGAACTTTCTTACGTCTAATCTACACTGCTCCTTTACTAATGTAACTTTATGTCCTCTAGTCTTTCTATCTTTCTTAACTGAAAAAAAAACATATTTCTATCAATATTTTCATAACCATTCACTATTTTAAACACTTCTATCTTATCCCCTCTCAATCTCCTGGTCTCTAGTGTTGTTAAACCACATTCTTTTGGGCGTTTTTCGTAACTAAGATCCCTCAGTTTTGGTATCTTTTTAGTCGCTCTCCTCTGTACTCTTTCGAGCATATCTCTGTCCTTCTTGCGGTATGGCATCCACGCTTGTATACAATATTCTAAATGAGGCCTAACTATTGTTTTGTACAGCGGTAGTATTAGTTCTTTTTCTTTGTATGCTATATTTCGCCTAATCAATTCAAGGATTTGATTTCCTCTTGAAGCTGCAATTCCACACTGCTCTGAAACCTTCGTGTCAGCACTAATTGTCAGTCCTAAGTCTTTTTCTTTTACAGTAGTACTTAGTACAGTTCCCCCCATTTTATATTCTACATATTCGTTCCCATGTCCTGTGTGAAGGCATTTACATTTCCCAAAATTGAACAACATTTGCCACTTTTCAGACCATTTGATCAACCTATCAAGATTATCTTGTAAATGCTGTCTATCTCCATCACTTTTAATCCTTCTAAACACTTTTGTATCATTTGCAAATGTCAACACCTTGCTAGCTATATCATCGTCCAAATCGTTTACATATATTAAGAATAATATAGGTCCCAGTACTGATCCCTGTGGAACCCCACTCAAAACTGATTTCCAGTTTGAAGCCTCCCCATCAACAACTACCCGTTGTCTTCTGTCAATTAGCCATTTTTCTATCCAGTTAATTAGACCATTTCCTATGCCATGGGCCTTTAGTTTAAGCGGTAATCTTTGATGTGGCACTTTGTCGAATCATAACGAGTAAAATGTTCGTATGTCCCGGGTACCAAATGAAAATGTACTTAAGTCCTAATCTGGTCAATCATCTTGCAACATAAGGTCACGTGATACCAAAATGGCTGATGCAGATAATGTTGAGGTGGGATACTGTGGCAGCTAAAAATGATTGAAATAAGAGACAAAACGGCCAAGAAGCACTGAAGTTGTCTACAAAGACAATGACGTTTTGTAAAGGCGCAGGAATAGAGTTGGCGCCGTGCTAGCACACATCTATAATTCCTCGCACATCGACCAAAATGAAGCTCTCTTATTGAGCTGGGGCGCTATGGCGGTAAGAAAGCGAATCTTAAATAAACAAGAGCAATTCAATGGTTCCTTCTCGCCCCATTGTTTCAGTTCGCCCGTAAAAGAAACATAGTTGAGTTTCTGCAATGTTGTCAGCTGGAGAAGGCCTTCTGCGAGCATAGCATTCAGTTGGATTTTGTTCTTCGTGTTGGTGAGAATGACTTGCTTTGGTGGGGCACGCATCTCTGGTATCAGGTTGTGTACGCGACTTGATCTGGCTGTCTGCATCTTCGTGAAGTTCTTATGCTGCTGGGAAAATATCTGTCAAACACAAGGATGACATTTGCGTTTTGTAGAGCTTGATAGATTAACACCTTAAAGCCGTCCACGTACACGCGGAGTTTGTCAGACAGCCAGGCGATGACCAAGAGAAGCACAGAAACATCGTAGATCAGGGTGTTTGGGATGGGGCAGTAACGTTCTTATATAGCCACTTGTAGTTTTTGTTTCAGGAACAATTTTGACTTAGCAATGTTCAATTCGCCGTCTGGATTAAAGATCGATGGTGGATATGCAGCTAACTCGCATGTCAACACATCGCCTATGTTGATCTCACGTGAACTTGCAAGTAGACCGATGACACGTGCATAGATTAGTTCCTGGTCATAGACACGTTCCTTGCCGACTAACACATGTTTTTTCACATCCATTGTGACAACCACCTTGCCGAGAGGATCATAGAACGATTCCGACCAACCACCCTTAGAGTTTCTCATTGCCCGCTGTCCAAGGTTGATGGCATCATCCGCATTGACATCAGGATGAGCAATTTGTCCTGTGACGAAGTTACTCAGTGCACCACCTGGGCAAGAAACTTCATTCAAAGAGTCAATGGAGGCATCGAGTGGGTTGCGTAGCCTCAGGCGATCAGCCTGGTCTGCCTTGATTCGGCTCTCTGGGCTTCTTCCTTATGTGGTGAGTGTGGAGAGTATTTCGTTCAGAGTTGCTCATAGCTCGAA